>JAVJIF010002170.1:0-394965 GCA_038442645.1 Agave tequilana
AATAGAGAAAAAATTGGATGAACATAATGTGAAATAAACAGAAGTATGCCTTCTGTAACAGAATTCTCACCGTTTTACAAATTCCGCGATCATAGTCGTAGTCATAACATAATAAAACTTTCAATCATTGCGACCGACCATGGTCGCTGACTTAATAAAAATAACTTTCAATTTAAATGACGACTGCGACACTAGCGAAGTCATAGTATAACAAAAACTTTTTATATCACGCATGACCATAGTCGCATTCCTTATAATATAAAAAATAACAGACGAAAAAATGTTATCGTACAGCACTGCCACCAAGGTCGCTATCTTTTTTCAGCACTGCGACCAAAGTCGCAATCTTTTTTTCCCGTGCCTTATGTAAAAGATTTTTTATAATTTTACAAGGTAGTTTAGCCATGCGACCCTAAGATCAGTTCGCGTATATGACATCTTATAAAAAATACTATATTACTTATACTGAATTTAATGAAGTAATTAATAATCTATCTACCGTGATACAACAACAGTCTAGAAAAAAGAGATGCACTAATGTTAATCACGATAAGGAAAGATGTGCACCATACGTAATCTAAAGATATAGGCAAAACATTCTATAACAAGTTTATTTGTACTTCACGTAGTAAACCTCTGGAAAAAGAAACTCTTCGGATTCTCCATCCATAACTCTTCAACCTATAACAATTATTATTACTATTCATGTTCTTTCACATTATTGACCTTTATATAGCGCTTGTAACTAATATATTATCTCATATCTAAAACTATATTTTTGCTCCTTTTCAATTTGATTTCAAAAACTTCCAGAAAAATAATTCATTCTTGAATCATGTCTTTCCCATCTTCTTCCTCTGAACACTCAGAATTCAACTTCAATCAATCCCCTACTGGTCCTCTTTCTTCTGGGTATTCTAGTGAATCTGATACCAGTCTGGAATCTGATACCAGTCTGGACTTCACTCCTTTTGACTATCTCACTACATCAAATAATATTTTTAATTGATCCTCCTATTCATGATGATGATGAAGTTTTCATGTGGGTTACTGAGAAGGACATTATTCCTCTGCCACTTGACGGAGGCATGCTTGATGAAAGCATGTCCTCTGATGCTATAGGCTCGCTTTCCCGCAACGGATCGGACGAAGAGCTTGATAGAGACGATCCATTCTGGGAGTTTATCGATGAACCAAAAAAACCTCAAAAACAGAAGAGATGAGGAGGAAATAAGTGATGAACAGGAAGACCAGGAGAATGAAGAAGACGAATCTACTTATGATGGTGATGATGACGAGGATTAAGATTTCCTGATCTTCTGATATTCAACATTATTTTGTCTTCTCTTAAAAGCTTTTAATGCTCTTTTTTTGTAAGGTCTCTTTCTCACCATATTATGTTATAAATAAAATTTACTTCTATCTGCAAAATAATCTTTCACATTTAAAAAATACATACAAAGTATACCGTATAGGTATTAATTCTGCATCTTATCTGAAATAATGGTCGCAGTACTCATATTATAATTACATATGAAACTGCGACCACGGTCGCTGTCCAGTCATAAACAGTTTGATAGTTTTGCATTCAATAAAGTTATAACAGCTCCCATGGTCGCAGACCAAAAATAAATTATATGAACAGATAATACTGCGAACATCATCGCAATCCTCTCAAAATTAGTATATTTCACTGTATATCGCAAATTAGAAAATTGCCACTGTTCTCCTTAAACACTGCGACCATAGTCGCAGTCCTACGATTGCCACTGTTGTTCTTAAACACTACGACCATAGTCGCAGTCCTACTTCGCATGCAATAAGTTACAGTGAAGATCAAACATATAAAATCATACATAAACTACGACTATAGTATCAGTCCTTAGACACCGTTATTACATATAACTTAGCAAAAAACTCACCCAAAAAAAAATGTTGTCGTGAGTACTGCGACCATAGTCGCAGTACCACGACTTGCTCTCGTTAAGCACTGCGATCATAGTCGCAGTCCTTGTTCGAATTCAATATGTAAAAAATAATAAATAATTTATACATTACATGCGAAAAAAAGTAAAAATTGCGACTATGTTAAAAAATCATTAAATTTCAAATCAGATAACAAAAAAATAATAAAGAAGGATTCAAATTAGTTTCGTGATTTGATAAAAAAATGTTTGCAGTTTGACCGCAGTTATAAAGATAATTGTGACAAAATTGAGTAACGTAAGAAAATATAAAATTATAATAAACTATACAAATCTACTGTCTTTTACAGCAGGGCTATTTAGTAATTTCAACTATTTCCGTAAGCGGGCCATCATTTCTAGTGTGGATAATAATGTGACACGACACCGCAGGCTTAGAGGGTCTCTCAGCCGTTGGCTGATATACATTTTTCTCATATATATATATATATATATATATATATATATATATATATATATATATTATATATATATATATATGAGAAAAATGTATATTAGCCCGCGGGCTGAGAGTACTCTCTCAGCCTGTGGTGACGTGGCTCAATTTGTCACCTCACTGACTGCGGCCCGCTTTTAGGTAGAAGTTAAATTACCAAATACCCCTTATGATAACTTTTCCTTATTGTTTATTATTATTTTTCCCCCTTTTTATTTGCCGCTCTTTATAGGATATAAATTACTTTTTGCCCTATTTCTTTACCTCTTTTTGAAAGATCTAGTTCTCCTTTTCAGCCTGCGATAAATTTTTTTTTGAAAATATAAAATCTTTTCAGATCAATTTTTTCAGCCTGCGATAAAATTCTACTTTATAGTTTAATTTTTTGTATATAATGTAGTCAGAGTCTTTGTCGCATTGTACATTTAAATTGCGACCTTAGTCAAAGTCTTTGGTCGCAGTGTACATGGTTAAATGAGACCAAGGTCGCAGTGTTGTTATTGATAAAGATGGCCAGCAACTGCAATCTAGGGTTGCATTACATGGACTACGACTTTGGTCGCAGTACGTTAAGTAATTAATTTTTTTGTATATAATATAGTCAGAGTCTTTGGTCGCATTGTACATTTAAACTGCGACCTTAGTCAAAGTCTTTGGTCGCAGTGTACATGGTTAAATGCGACCAAGGTCGCAGTGTTGTTATTGATAAAGATGGCCAGCAACTGCAATCTAGGGTTGCATTACATGGACTGCGACTTTGGTCGCAGTACGTTAAGTAAGTGTTGTTATTAAGTGTTGTTTTGGATTAAGTCATTTTTTGAATCTAAATGAAAAATGAAAAGTTGTCTGTTGTCTGATGCGACTTGGAGTCATTCCGTGAGACGCGACCTGTCATAAAGATTTATGAGATCTTTTAACGTCAAGTCTACGTTGACGAACCCCGCACCATTCGTTGTTTCCCGAAGCGGTTGTCCACGCGTCGGCTCTTCATTGGGTTTAGGCGTTAATGTCTTTTAATGCAAACTGGCGCTGGCGGTTGGAGACCATTAATGCGACGATTCTGATTAATGAACCATTAATTATAGTTATTATGGGCTGCCTATAAATAGGGCTCACCCTCTCCCTTTAACAGCCCATAATTAGACTGTTTTCTTTCGAGAGCAATTGCTCTGAGAATTTTCGCCTTCTTCAGAGTCTCTAACAGGGGCTTGCCTCCATGGATGAAGATGACCCTATGGACGAACTTGATCGATGTTCGTCCACAAGGGAAGAAGTCATAGACCTCATCGTCCACAAGGGAGAAGTTCATGGTCCTCGTCGTTCACAAGGGAAGAAGTCATGATCCCTGACGAGGACTTAAGCCTCACCGAGATCTGCTCTGACTTGATGCACCAGTCAAGCTTGCTGATAACGGATGGTCAGAGTGGGTATGGCGGCGGGGGATGTGGTGGATATAGTGGTGGGTATCATACCTTGTGAGGTCTCACTCTCCCTCTCTTACCCCAGAAGTGACATCGAGGAAACTCCATGCTCACTGGATAACCTTCTGGTGAAGAGATGTTCATCAACGAAAGATCGTATCCCGGCACTTTGGAGGGTCAGTTGGAATCAGAGGATTCTGCTGCCACCAGACCTCAAGAAGAAGATTGCTCTTAGTCAACAAGGGCTCTTTTGATGTTTAGTCTTCTGGCTATTTGATGTTTAGTCTTCTTTGTACTGCTATATTGTAACACTCAATCTTATTGTATAACAGAGCGTTTTGTATCATTTACACATGCCTGGAGATAAATGTCTGGACATAAATAAAAGACCTCAATAACACCACTGCTCTTAGTCAACAAGGGATCTTTTGATGTTTAGTCTTCTTTGTACTGCTATATTGTAACACTCAATCTTATTGTATAAGAGATCGTTTTGTATCATTTTCACATGCCTGGAGATAAATGCTTGGACATAAATAAAAAGCATATTTGTTTTTTTAATAAACTACGAACTTGGTCGCAGCCATGCATTGCAAACAAAACAACTATGACCATAGATGACACTGCGACCAAGGTCGCATAAGATACATTGCAAACAGTAACTACTGCGACCAGGGTCGACACTGTGACAAAGACTGCGACTAAGCAACTGCTGCGGTGACGTCACCTCATCGCAGTGTTGTTATTGATTAAGACTAAAGACCAGCAATAGCGACCAAGATTGCAGATTATTTTTTTAAGACTGCGACCATCAACTGCGACCAATGTCGCAGTGTTGTTGTTGATTATTTATAAAGACCACCAACTGCGACCAAGGTCGCAGTGATGTTGTTGATTAAGAGTAAAGACCAGCAACTGCGACCAAGGTCGCTGTGTATTTTATTAAGACTAAACACCAACAACTGCGATCAAGGTCGCAGTTTATTTTATTAAGACTACGGTCGTTTATTTTATTAAGACTACGGTCAGAAACTGCGACCAAGGTAGCAGTGTTGTTGTTGATTAAGACTAAAGTCCAGCAACTGCGACCAAGGTCGCAGTGTATTTATTAAGTCTGCGTCAGCAACTGCAACCAATGTCGCAACCTTTTCATTTTAAAAATTTATAAGGGTGAAGTAATATAATTATTAACTGCGTCCATGGTCGCAGTATATTCGTTTAGCGTAAAATATTTAAATGAAGGTTTGTAACAATTGTACAGCATTTTCAACTAAGACATAGTAGTAAAAAATGTAATTCACACAATTAACTTTAGAAAACAGATTTATATATATTTAAAAAAAACAAAATACAATTTTTTAAACTTCTAATCCTCGTCATCACCATCGTAATGAGAAAGAAGTTTGCGACTTTGGTCGCAGTACTGAAGGAGGTCGTATTGCTATACGATAGCATGTTTCCTCCGGTATTCTTTATTCTGTATTAAGTATACGACCATGGAATATTTTTTTACTTTTCAATGCTAGAAGTCGCCGTCGTCATATAAAAGGGGTATTTTTGTCAATTTGTTTCACGATTGTTTAGGCGGGATTTTTTGATTTTTTTTGGCGCCCACACTCTGCGACCGATGTGTGGCCTATATTCAGCCACGTCCCGCAGGCTGAGAAACTCTCTCAGCCTACAGGCTGAGGTACAGTAAGCCCTATATATATATATATATATATATATATATATATATATATAATATATATATATATATATATATATATATATATATATTTCTTTTCTGTTTTTGGCATGGCCCATTAAGCAGGCCTAGACATAAATTTTCTTTTTCCTTCTGGTGTGGCCTGGGCCAATGGCCGGCCCAGGCCGCCAGCCTAGCCCAATAAGCCAGGCCCGGGTACTCTACACCCAGCCGGGCAGCCCACCCTTTTTTTTCTTTTCTTTTTTTTTGGTTTCGACTTTGGCCCAGTGGCAACCCAAGCCACTGGGCCTGAGCTGCACCCGGGTGCGGATCTGCACCCGCTGCACAGACCCAGCAGATTAATTTTTTCTTTTGTACAACTATGAAATTTCTTTTTTTTGGGATTTCTATACCTTAATATTTGATAAATTACCTTTTATATATATATATATATATATATATTATATATATATATATATATATAATATATATATATATATAATAATATATTTTGATTAATGGGTAAGGTTCTAAAATTTTATTTTGGAAGGAACATTTTTAATATGCAAATTCTTTGATCCAAACTAATTCTTTTTCTTTTTAATATTCTGGAATTTCTTTTTTAAGTTTTCTATAATTTAATTAGGGTAATAATCTATTACTTTTATATATTTTATTTAGATAAAGATGCGGTTTTTTTTGAAGAAGAGATTCTGGAAAAGAATTCTAAACATGGTAATTTCAATTAATTGAATTTTTTAATTCCTACAATTTTATTTTATATATATATATATATATATATATATATATATATATATTTGAGATCTAAAATTCATGACAAGAAGAATTAAACATTATATATTATTAATTTATAATTCATACAAATTTATCTAGATCCTAATGGAGATTTAAATTTCATAAAAGAATTTTAATCATGATATATCATCAAATTCTTGTTATTGCAATTTAATTTTTATCTAGATCTTTAGATAAGAATTTTTTTTGATGGAAAAATTCATGGGAAGATAAATCTAATCATGACACTTTAAAACAAATTTTAATTCATAAAAATTTGATTTTTTTCACTTACTTGAATTGATTCCCTAGCCTGCTCCTCAATCTCCATGCCTCGGACATGTTCCTCTGTCACGATTAATTCCAAGGAGAGGTAAAGGAAGGAAGAAGAAATGTTGGATTTAGATTTCTTTCTTACTGTCATTTTTTAAAAAAAAAGTAGGAGAAGAGAGTTACATTATTTTAGGTTAGGATTTTTCAGTAAGTTGTTAAGATAAGAAATCAGGTTGTTTAAGATAAAGATCCCTAAAGATCTCTTGAGATATTTTAATTGAAAATTTGAAATTTAAATTTGGCTTTGGTTTGTTTAAATAAATTAGATCTCCTACCTAACCTCACGCCAATGTGGCATTATGATTTAGGTATTAAGATTTGGTAAAAGGGATATGAGTTCAGAACTTAACTTAAACAGATTAAACACACAAATATATTTATTTTTTATTATTATTATATTTTTAAAGTTTCTTTCTTATTTTTATTTTATTTTATTATGGGTATGAGTTAGATGGGTTATAGTTTATTGGATAACAGGATTATGGGTGGAAAAGAAGATCAATTAGGAATAATACCAACAATAACATAATAATAATAATGCTAATAATAATATATAAAATATAATACACACATATACTTATATAAATGCAAATCAAAAATATATGCACTTAATATGTATGCACATATATTTATACACATGTATAAATAAATTAATCAATAATAATAAGTAAATCTAAATAAAATTAATAAAAGTAGAAATACAGTATTTAGTTAGGGGTTATTACAGATTAACTTCCACCACCCACCATATTTAAAGACTATCTCAACCACTTTTTCTCCTATGTTGTGCGTGCAAAAAAGTGAAGCTCAATTAGAAATCAATTAGTGGCATCAATTAAAAAACAAATAGCAGCAAAAAACTTCAAAAAAAAAAGTACAAAATTGATATTTTACTCAAAATATATGTTTAAAATATGAGAGAATATAAAAAGAAAAGTTTCTTTAGTTAATTCTAATTAAAAATGTTTTAAAATATTTCTGAAATTGAAAGATCCAGAGTTTTCACCAAAATCTGAATTTTTCCCCATTCGTGAGAAGTTCATGACGAGGATTACCTGATCCAGTAAAAAATAGCTGTCAAAAAATAAATTTTGCAAAAAAAAAAAAAAAAAAAAATCTGATTTAGGGCTTATTCACCATCCAGAAGAGAGCAAGGAAGTCTAATTTTTGCCAAACCAACTGCAGTTAAGTATCTTTTCACATCTTCTTTGACCCCTCTAGCAGCCGTCTTCTTCGACCCCTCTAGCAGCCGGAGGTGATCTAGGGTTTAGAAGAATCAAAGAGAAAAGAAAAGATGAAAAAAAAAAAGATAATAGAGAATGGAAGAGAGAGATCAGAGAGGGGAGCTGACGTGACATATGACAACCCACTCCCTCCCTCCAAAAAAACAGGTTTCGGGTATTTTACTCGGGTCTGATTATATTAACTAGACCCGAGTTGAGAATTGGATGGAAATTGATAACATGTCCTGGTTTGAAACAACTTATATGATTTGGAGGATTAAGTTGCAATTCACAAGATTTGGGGGACTCTTTTCAAATAACCCATTTTTTGGGGACCAATATATATAAAACCCTAAATTTTATATAGATTGACTAGGATTGTTTGGGAAGGATTTGGGAACGGATATTGCCACTCCAAAAAATGAGAAAGGCACCCCACAAGTAATTACAAGTATGCAATTATTATTTTTTGACAATTTTACCCTTAATGAAAAGTTCAAAATGCCCTTCAACTTCCTCCTCCTTCCTTCCTCTCTCCACCTGCTCCTTCGACGAGCCTTACTCTCCCAACCTCCCCCTCGCTGGCGACGTCGGCCCCCCTTCCCCACGACGCCGACCTCCCCCCTCTTCCTCTTCCCCCACTCGCCCCTCCCCCCAGCTATTCGGCTAGACTCTGACAAACAAACTGAAGTATGTTCAGCCGGATCAGTCCGAACAGTGTACTCATTGGAGATAACGCAATTGTGAAGAACTCATAATCAAAATTAAGCGCCACGTTCTTTATTTTTTTATGGACTGTACCATTTTTAACAATGGCTTATTCCTCCTCAGTGCAAGTTTGAGGTCTGATTTTCTATAATAATCATATATTACATCTGGAGATCGACACTACTCAATAGCTAGCAACATCTATTGTGTTGAATACTTGATCATATCTTATATTTAGCTTCCAAGCAGGTCAAACAATAAACTTAGCCAATCCCAAATATTTTCAGGTCAAACAGATCACCAATAAACAATATTCGGCTGGAGACAACGAACAAACACATTTCTGTTAGGCCAGATCCGGCCGAACGGACTTTTGTCTATTCGGCCATCTCGAGCCGAACAGGTAAGGGAGAGGGAGGGGCGAGCGGGGGGGGGGAGGCTGACATCGCGGAGGAGGGGGAGGGAGGTGATTCATCGACGAGGGGGCGGCCGGGAGGGAGGGGGTTCGTCAAGGGAGGAGGGGAGGCCAGGGAGTTCACCAGAGAAGGGTCCTCCGGAGGAGGGAGGGGCTTATTGGGGAGAGGCGGTCAGGGAAAAGGGGGTTCGCCAGAGTCTGGCGAGGGTTCGTCGACATGAGAGGGAGAGGAGAAGAGAAGAAGGAGTTTTTTGACCATTTTTGAATTTTTTGAGAGTGCCTTTATCAAATTTAGGGATGTCTTAATCCATAGGGTGCCTTCATCACTTTGGGGGTGAAAATATCCGCTCTCAAAGGATTGGGCCTGATTCTTTTCCACTCAAATACAAACTCATTACATCAAATATAAGATTCACTCCGTTAAAGTTGATGTACAATATTTAAAATAGCTATAAATAAAAAATTAAGTGTTTTGCCCAGGCATCAAATAGGAATAACGCAGACAACCGAAATAGTGAGTTGGTTAGTTTAATGGTGAAGAATATTTGAAATCTAACAAAAATCAGTAAGTGAGAGCTTTGAAGTGTTTAGATCATGATGAAAGAGTTTGCTCGAGAATTTTTATCTAAAGACGCAGATCTAAGCAATATGCTATTCTCGGCTGTCCATTTTGCGCTTTGATGGATGAGTAAAAAGTATTCAAAATATATGATTTTTTAATTTTTAGTTACTTGAAATAATGTATCAACTTCAACGAAATGGATCTTACATTCGGATGTCGTGTGTGTGCGTGATACCATGCTGAGGGGTTTTTTTTTACTTTTCTCGCAATTCCTGTTACTAAAACACCATATCTTCAAGATCTACTACTATGAACATAGAAATCATCCAGAGGTGGTCAACATTTCTATCAACGGTCTTGCAATGCCTATTCACGGCTTTCAACAACCTACAGGCAAGACCTCTTCTCATTACTTAAGGGGATATGACTCAGAGCGTAGAAAAATTCTTCAACTTAGATATTTAAAGACAGAAATTATCAGAAAGTATTAGATAGAATCAAATTAAAATAATATTAGGGAAGCTAACTTAATATGTGTTATGTGAGTTAGGGCTTGTCATCCCTTCTTTCATGTAATGCATATGTGTAGGGAAGCTAACTTAGCGTCTTCCTCTTCATGAATGTATATCGCATATAAATCTTTATTGATTGATTTGTATTACCCCTTCTTGATCTTTTTGTTTTTGACAAAAAGGGGGAGAAAAATTTGTTTGATTTGATTATACTTTGACCCCTTTGTTGATGATTGACAAAAAGGGGGAGAAAGATTTGAGTTTATATGCATGGTTGAGTAAGATTTATGTTTATGCATATATATTTTTGTATTGCAAATAGGAGAAAAAGATTTTGATTTATGCTTGTTGCATGTTTTATCTCCATACTTGCATACATATTCATGTGCCTCATTGCCATATCTATTATTTATTTTTGTATGCATGAGTTAAGGGGGAGCTTCTTTGAAGCTTTACTTTAATCCATGCATATATAACTTCATGAGTTTTGTCATCATCAAAAAGGGGGAGATTGTTGGCCCAAAGGCCTATCACCCTAGTTTGATGATGATCAACTCATGAAGTTATGTTTACTAATGATCTTGTGTTTAATTAGTGACAGATTCATTATCAAGATCTTAGTAGGTGCATAGCTCAACAAAGGATAAAATGTCAAGATTTGGAGCTAGCACGGTGTGATCCAAGGAGTTTTTGGATCAAAGCTGGACCAAGTTAAGAAGATGAGAAGACTTCAAGGGAAGACTTCAAGATCAAGACTTGTGTCTAGGTATAAGACTTTGTTTTGTTTAGATAAATGTAAATGATAGAATAGTGGTGGATTGCTCAAGTATACTATGCACACACACTCTTGATAGTTTTGTTTTTACAAAAGATTTTCTAGTTTAAGAAAATACATATTTGGATTTTAGTTTTCATGTTTACATATCTTTTGACCAAAATCATGTTTAGAGCTTAATGTTAAAAAAAAAAAAACATAGATATTCATCTTGATTGTGTAGTGGATCATATCCATACACACTATGCCTTAAAATGAATTATAATATCTTGTTTGTGTATTTGAAGATGTTTTGGAAAAACATGTTTTGGAAAAATATTGTTTTTGGAAAATACAGTTTTATCATGAGCCAAATATTTTCAAGTTATAAAAATAGTCCAATCTTTTATAACATGTCTTGATTTTGTGCAAGCATGTTTGTTTATCATAGTATATTGGTAAAACTATTTTTGTTGATTTTCTAAGTATTTATGGGATTTTATTTAAGCCAAAAAGACTAATTTTTTAATCCCAGAAAACTGTTTCAGGCTTCAGCAAGTCGACTATATAGTCGACTAATCCTGAAGTCGGTCGACCGGATCGGTCGACCGACGTGCACAGACGTGCATGCCTTTGTGCACTGGAGGACGACCGACTGTACGGGTCGACCGCTCCAGAGAGCTCTGCTCTCTGGAAAGCTCGGCCGACCGTACGGGTCGACCGACAGAGAGTTCGACTCTCAGCTCCAGTGGCTCGGTCGACCCGGGCAGTCGACCGTGGCTCCAACGGTCGGATTTCTGACCGTTGGCGGTCGACCGCTCGGGTCGACCGGCAGGCCTGACAGACCCCAACGGCTAGTTTTGGCAGCCTATAAATTTGGGGGTTTGGTCATTGTTTTAAGCTAAGATTTTCAAGTGGGTTTTCACCAGTTTTCCTGAACTATTTAGAGGTTTTCCTCCACTTAATTTAGAGCCAATACTTCCAATTAAAAGGAGAGTTTTTATCAAGAGTGTTTTAAGTGATTTCTTGAATTTTCCTCCACCATCTCTTTCCTAGTTTTTCTCACACAAACACTTGAGCATCCATTGACTATTCATTCTATAGGAGTGTTGTAGTGAGAGCTTTTATTGGTGATCGAAGTGTTTAGATCACCAAGAGATCTTTTCTTGTACCTTTGAGGAGGCGGACGTGTGTGTCCGTGTTGTTTTGAGTTCGGGTGCGGACTCGGTTGTTTCGAGGTGCGGCCTCGGCGAGCCGGTGGGCTTGCGGTGTGTACGGGACTAGAGAGTCCGAGGGCTTGTAAGTGTTGCGGCACCGAGGAGAGATCCATTGGGATCTTGCATAGTAGAAATCCTTCATGTGTCGAAGGCGGGGATGTAGAGCAAGTGTGCTCGAACCTCGAAACATATCCTTGTATTTGCAATTGCCTTTTCTCTCTCTCTCCCCCTTACTTGTTTATATCTTGCATTCAATTATTGTCTTTACATTTACATGCTTGATATATTGTGCTTAAATTGATAATACTTGCTTGGGTTTGTTTGCTAACACTTGTATTCAACCAAGAGAGCCAACGCGGCACCTCAACCCATTCAAGGGGAATCTAGAGGAGTTTGTCCAGAGCCCTTCACGGGGAATTCGGCAACACTCTTTAGTTATACGTGGTGTTTAGTGTAAAAGTTTTAATTAGGTCATAATTAGTTTTAGCTTCCGCATCTTTTGGCATTAAGTGACCATTAGATTAGCCTTCACCTATTCACCCCCCTCTAGGTGAACCTTCAATTGGTATCAGAGCTTGGTACTATGATTTGGTCTAACAACCTAGAGTTAAAGATCCTCATTTTTAAGCTAATCACAATATTTTTGTACACACACCATGGACTTCATGTCACCACCCATGTTTGACATTCTTAACATCTATATATGGAAGGTGAAGATGTCCTTGTACCTCAAAGCCCTAGGTTATCATGTTCATCTTGCCATCACTAATAATGATTATTGTTTATATGGTAAGAATATTGAGGCTAATACAAAAGCCCTAAGTGCTTTAAGATCTAGCCTAGATGATGTTTATTTATCTAGGATTGCTAATCTTGATTTGGCTTTTGTAGTTTGGAACACCCTCCTCTCCCTTGACGAAAATGATCAATACTATGCGGGGAGTGACTCGGATGTTGGAAGCGACATCTCCAACGTGTGCTACATGGTCCAAGGGGATAACCCCTTGAGGTAACTACCGAATCCGAGGATGAGGATAATAACATGTCATATGAAGAGCTTTCTACATTTTGTCAATTATTGCTTGAAAAATATGACATGATTAAGAAAGATAATAAAAATTGAAAATGAATATTGCTTGCATGCATAAAGAACATGATTCATTTAGGAATAATATTGCATGCTTAGAAAAAAGAAAGAAGACTTGAAAAATGAAAATGTTTCCTTATGTCTAAATTAAGTGATCTTTGTGAAGGGAACACAACTTTGAAGAACAAAATTATTTTGGTGGAAGAACAAAAAGAAATTGCTTTTCAAGAAAACAACTCTTTGAAAAGAAAAAATTTTTGAAAAAGAAAAGGAAAAAGAAAATGTTTCTAAAAAGAAGAAAAATGATTTTATTTCTCACTACTCTTTACATGCTACCATTGATGATAGTGAGATTAAGAATTTGAAAAATAAAATAGATAGTTTGAGTTCAACTTTGAATTCGTGTGCATTTAACCATACTAGGTTGGAGTCCTTGTTTGCAAAGAAACAAACTCCTCATGTTCATGCACATCACTCTCATCATGCAATTGCTTATGTTGCACGCCACGATCACAATCACACTCATAAGCATACTAAGGTGTACATATGTACACATTGTGGCCGCAAAGGCCATTTAGCAAAATTTTGTTATGACAAGTTGCATCTTTTAATTTTGCTAATAAAATGTTTGGGTGCCTTACAACAAGACTAACTCCCAAGGACCCAAGAAAAAATGGGTACCAAAACCCCCACCATTTGCTTTTGATGTAGGTGAGGGCTCTCACAAGACGTGAGAGATTTGGTGCCTTGATGGTGGATGCACTTGGACTTGATGGACACATATATTGACACATCGCTATCAAGGAGCTTTGGTGGGATAACCACCATGTTTGGAGTTTTGGAGTTGGTAACAATCTCTAAACTCCCATTTTATTTTTGTACATGCTTATTCATTTGTGAAATCATATAGCATGCTCATGTTTATTTGTTTTTATGTGCTTCATGTGGTAAAAACATGCTTAGATGTAGTTTTTATCAAAACTTGATTTATACATGTACAAATAGTGAGTTACACGTGATTTATATATGTTTGCACTTCATGCTCATTTGTACCCACTATATGCACATGTATAGCCTAGTTTTGATGATTTCCTCATTTATACTTGTTTTACCTATTTTCATGCTTTTACTTCATGTATATGTATCTTTTATTCAAATCTAATAAATATACATGTATATCCATTTTGAGTCTCTTGCCTTCATGCAAACATTATTAATAGACTCGTTTTATGTTTGAGATATGTATGTGTATTGTTAGGATTGGATAAATCATACATATACCTAGAAGTGTGCTTTGTTTAATGAAAAATGAATTTTCATGCTTGTTTGTTTAAAAAAAAAATTAAAAAATGATACTCACACTTTTTGAGCTTCAATGACTATTTTCATGTAAATGCTATATACATGATTCGTGTACACTCACATTTTATTCATTTTGTCGTGACCTTGTTTCATGAACATCTTTTTATGAGCTTTATAGATCTTGAGTGTCATATTTGTGTATTTGGTATGATTCATGAAATACATATGTTTTGATTTCATATTTTGAAGGATCTTTAACTAGTTTTTCAAAAATTATCTTTAAATAGTTAATTATTCTTCATTTGGTAGTGATTTTTAATGCTATACTATTTTCAAATTTATTTTTGAAAACCCCTACCATCTATGGGAGGATGGATGAATGATTATGCCTTGTATGCTTCATTGAAAATCTTCTATCTTGAGTATATGAAGGGTGGTAGGTTATGAGTTATACACTTGATCTTATTGTTATGTCAATTGGTATCATTGGATTCTTTCAATTGGTATCTAAATTGATAATTTTTGTATATACTCATATTTTGTTTTATTATATATGTATGTATCAATGTCAATTGGGATATTTCTTTTCATACATATATATGATTTTAATGTGCTTAACTTTCAATTGGTTAACATTTTTTTAAAGCACAAAGTTTATGATGAAAAATAAAATATTCTGATCATTATGTTTATCATTGATATCAAAATGCTTCAACTTCATATTTGTTAAATTTCAATTGGTATCAATATGTTTATAATAATGATTATTTTCAATTAGGTATCTTAAAATTTGACTGTTTTACAAGAGCTCTGATACCTTTAAAATTTTGTTTAAGAAAAATTAAAAAAATGTTTTGATATGTATTTCCTATATGCAAGGAGAGCTTAACATCTCTTCTACATATAGATTCATGTTGAGTATATTATAAATTGAGGAGCTTGACAACTCTTCTTTATATGATATACGTGTGTAAGGGGAGCTTCACATCTCCTCTTATGCATTACATAATATGTGTTATGTGAGTTAGGGCTTGTCATCCCTTCTTTATGTAATGCATAATTGTAGGGAAGCTAACTTAGCGTCTTCCTCTTCATGAATGTATATCGCATATAAATCTTTATTGATTGATTTGTATTACCCCTTCTTGATCTTTTTGTTTTGACAAAAGGGGGAGAAAATTTGTTTGATTTGATTTTACTTTGACCCCTTTGTTGATGATTGACAAAAAGGGGGAGAAAGATTTTGAGTTTATATGCATGGTTGAGTAAGATTTATGTTTATGCATATATATTTTTGTATTGCAAATAGGAGAAAAAGATTTTGATTTATGCTTGTTGCATGTTTTATCTCCATACTTGCATACATATTCATGTGCCTCATTGCCATATCTATTATTTATTTTTGTATGCATGAGTTAAGGGGGAGCTTCTTTGAAGCTTTACTTTAATCCATGCATATATAACTTCATGAGTTTTGTCATCATCAAAAAGGGGGAGATTGTTGGCCCAAAGGCCTATCACCCTAGTTTTGATGATGATCAACTCATGAAGTTATCTTTACTAATGATCTTGTGTTTAATTAGTGACAGATTCATTATCAAGATCTTAGTAGGTGCATAGCTCAACAAAGGATAAAATGTTAAAATTTGGAGCTAGCACGGTGTGATCCAAGGAGTTTTTGGATCAAAGCTTGGACCAAGTCAAGAAGATGAGAAGACTTCAAGGGAAGACTTTAAGATCAAGACTTGTGTCTAGGTATAAGACTTTGTTTTTGTTTTAGATAAAATGTAAATGATAGAATAGTGGTGGATTGCTCAAGTATACTATGCACACACACTCTTGATAGTTTTGTTTTTACAAAAGATTTTCTAGTTTAAGAAAATACATGTTTGGATTTTAGTTTTCATGTTTACATATCTTTTGACCAAAATCATGTTTAGAGCTTAATGTTAAAAAAAAAACATAGATAATTCATCTTGATTGTGTAGCGGATCATATCCATACACACTATGCTTTAAAATGAATTATAATATCTTGTTTGTGTATTTGAAGATGTTTTGGAAAAACATGTTTTGGAAAAAATATTGTTTTTGGAAAATACAGTTTTTATCATGAGCCAAATATTTCCAAGTTACAAAAATAGTCCAATCTTTTATAACATGCCTTGATTTTGTGCAAGCATGTTTGTTTATCATAGTATATTGGTAAAACTATTTTTGTTGATTTTCTAAGTATTTATGGGATTTTATTTAAGCCAAAAAGACTAATTTTTTAATCCCAGAAAACTGTTTCAGGCTTCAGCAAGTCGACTATATAGTCGACTAATCCTGAAGTCGGTCGACCGGATCGGTCGACCGACGTGCACAGACGTGCATGCCTTTGTGCACTGGAGGACGGCCGACTGTACGGGTCGACCGCTCCAGAGAGCTGATTAAGACGGAAAGGTGTCGTATTATGGAGTATAATTTGCACACAAATATAGATATTCAAATGAAAGAGTTAAGGTTTAGAAACAACCTCGAGTGCTCCACAAATGTATTCAAAGATCAATATACCCTTTCCTATCTCCGTTATAGCATAGAGCTATACCGAGTCGATTCTCAGGGAGAGCTAGCGATGGAAGCGTTACGGTCCGTAGTGAAGAAAGTAAACGAGAATTCTTCTATGTATTTACACAATTGCAAGAAGTAACATGAAAAGAAGTGATGGATTTGTGCATTATGAAAAAGAAATTAAAAGAATGAGTGAAGTGTATTGCAAAGAAAGAAAAGCTAAAAGAAAGTGTTGGAAAACTTTTATATGAGAAGGTACATGGCTAGCTAACTTCACCTCATTGCTAACTTGCTAAACTCAATGGTGATTGCAAGATTGCCTCATGTTGACTCATGGCAATTAAAAATAACTTGCATGTTTGTTCAATTGATGTTTCCATCTTGAAGATTAGTGTTCTCTTTGTTGTTAGCTTGAAGCCTCATATTGAATCATAGGCTCTCTAAATAGATGTTCAATGATGAACTCTAGGATTGGTACTCAAGTAGTGCTAAGTTAGAAGAATCAACATTCATTTGAACATTCAAGACATAACTACAAATTAGCTTGAAGTAAAGAAGTTGTTCTTACTATACAAGTAGCATATGTTTGGTGATCCATCCTCATGTTCCATCAAAGGCTCTTGTTCTTGACAAGGCTCTATCCGAGGCACACATGAGTCATATTGAGTCTTTAACAAGCCATTACTAAGGGAAAGCAACTATACTTCCTTGGAAATCAAAAGAAACTTAAACTATGCAAGTATTGAAACAAGCAATCATCCAAAGAGATAGAAGTTAGCTAGGTAAGTTATTAGCTAGCCATGCAATAGGAGTTTAGCTCTCCATTACACAAGTAACAAAGCCACAATTCATTATGTAAAGCAAAGATCTAAAGCAATTACAATGAACTAGAATCAAAGCAAGAAATTAAAGCAAGGTAAAGTAAAGCATACTAGAGTTTGCAAAGAGATGAATGGAGCTCTTTTGATCAATCCTTGGCCACAAGAATGTCACTTCCTTGGTACAAGCTCTCAAATAGCACTCTCTCTCTCTCTCTCACTTTGTCAAGATCTCTAGGAGGAAGAAGATGAAGTCTAAAAACCTAGGAGAAAACAAAAATACAAGAATTTTCCCCTATTTTCTTCTCTCTCTTCTCTATTCCGTCTTTTCTCGCAGGTCAGGTGCAGATATTTATAGGCTGAGAGAGAAGCTTCAAGAGCCCTTTCTGTTGGCGCAAAATTCGGATCTCAACGGCCTTGGATCTGCCGCGTTTTGGCGGCAAACTGCGGCAAAACAGAATCTGTTGGGGAACAGAATTCTGTTGCAGATTGGTTACAAGGTTGTTATCCACGTGGCCTTCTAGAATCTTCAATTGGCGTGCGGATCTCTCTGGATTCTGATTTCAAATCTTGGGCTTTATTTTAATCTTGGATTAATCCCTTTAATTATTGCTAATTAAAGTGATTATTGGGCTTTCTCTCATTTGAGTGTGGACCTGCAAATATATAGAGAAGATGAGTAAAAATCATATATTTATTTGCAATATGCATGGGGATTATGTGGTAAAATATGCAATATTGTGTATCAATCACACCCCCACACTTATTCTTTTGCTCGTCCCGAGCAAAACAAAGAAAAGAAAAAAACTATACTACCCATTTTATTACACCACTTTCGCAGGTGACGCGATTGCACTGAGCATGTGCAACAAGCCGTTAACCTCTAGGTTACCCTAGAGGAGGAGTGTTGTCTCCTGAGGGTTTTCAGCGGATTACACCCACAAAATTCATAAAGAAAGAAGACAAATGTTAGTGTTTTGAAAATGCATTTTGAAAGAGAGACATGTTTTCGAACTATTTTTGCAAAAATATAAGTGATCTTAGGTCATAAGTCCACCTATAATCATTCTTTCTTAAACTTAGTCTCTATGCAAGATCTTGTCTTCAATTAAGGTAAGAATTCAAAATTGGATTGAATATTTTATCCTTCATAAAACCTAGATAATATGCACACCGTGCTCAGTGAAAATTTCTGGGATTTCAACTCCAACCATCAAGCCATTTATTTATTTATAGATATATATATATATTTTTTTTTCTGCTTTTTCTCTTTTTTTTTTCCTTCTTCCCTTAGTTTAGGCTTTCTAGTTTACCCTTGTAGCGAGCCTTTAACCGATGACTCCCAAACCAGACGGTCTTAGGGCACCAGATGAGAAAACATCCCTCGGGTTTAAGGTCTTGAGTAAAAAAGGCCACAAAACTAAAGGGGATTATTTATTTCCTTTACCACCGTTAGGCGTGAATAATCATGCTTCTTGAGGCACAATTCTCCAGCTTAATAGGTAATGTTTTATTTATATATATATATATTTTTTATTTATATGGCATTTTTGGTCTTTGTCTCCATCCCAAGAAATGTGTAAGTGTAAAGTACATATTATCTAAGACAAAAAATTCAAGATAAAAATATCTCACCAATTTTTCTTACTTAGCCTATAATTTCAAATAAGATCTATTATTTCAACTAGGTTTAAAATGTCATAATTAAGGCTTTCTTAATTCCTAAGATACATCTTAATTTTCTTAAAAATAGATCTAAACTTTGTCTCTTATTTCAAAAAGTTTTTTTTTTATTTTTTTTCTAAAAGAAAAGGTAAAATCTAAAAGAAAGTGGAAATTCTATAACAAAAATAAAATCTAAAAGAAAATGGAAGACCTAAAAAAAAAATAAAAATCCTAAAAAAAACCTATAAAGAAAATAAAAAATCCTATGTTAGTACATACCCCCCCATACCTATCTCATGCATTGTCCTCAATGTATGCAAGATAAAAAAAATAATGCATGAAATAGGTAAAAGGTAAGAAACTACCCCCTCTGTCGCTTTGGACCCGCGGTGGTGCTAGGTCCAGCCGACTGTGATCTCCTCAGTGTCGCCTCAATGTTATCTAACCTAGAGATTGCTCCTCTACCTTTTTCCTCAGTCTCACTTGCCCCCTAAAAATCTTCTTCATGCCCTTCCAGATGGAGGACATGAAGGCATGTGTATCATGTGGGGGGTCCTGCCTCCAAAACTCAGGTTCATCTTCTTCCTCAAAACTCTCCTCAGAGGAGGACTCTACCGGTACATCCTCGGGCTGGACAGTAGGTGTCCAGACCGCATGCAAACAACTATTATACGAACTGGTAGGTCTCTCGGGTGCAACAAACACTCGGTCGAATGAATCAAAAACATCGTCTGGTAGGAAAGTCCTACATAGACGTGTAATCAAGATAGGATGGGAGTATTTGGCACCCCTAGTGCATGAGGAATTGGCTATGAGTGCGTGAAAGATGACTTTATTCAAACAAACTATGTGTTGACGAGTCATTAAATCATGTATAATTTGCAACACAGGTCTGTTGAATGTGGAGGTGTGGTCTAGCCCTAAAATATTGCGTTGGATCCAACGTCCAACGCAATGAACATTTCTAAACATGGTGCTAGCCTTTAGCCCACGATCCTGCTCAGTATAACGAGCCCCCATAACAGTCATGTAATCTATAAGCGGGAGAGGCTCGCTGTGTTGTGTGATGGATGGGACAGTAGTGACTTCCTCAAGAAGAGGAAGCGTGACAAGTAGGTCTCCTGTGGGCATGTGTACAGTGAACTGGTACATGTGTGGATCAATCGATGCTTGGTCAAGATGAGTGTAAAACATTATCACCAGGTTGGGACAATAAAATGCATCGGTCTCAGTGTTGTCGTACACTAGCGAATACCAATTCCTTGCCCTAATTCTCTCTAAAAATACATGCCCATATCCATTCACATCACATAAAATCCGCCCAAAGTCTTTCTCAATAAAAATAGATGGTGCCATGATATGAATCAAGATCAAAAAGCAATGAAAAGGAAAGATTTGGAATTCGAACCGCCCCCGGAATTCGTGGGGGGAAGAAATTTGATCTCTGCAGTGGGTACAGAAAAATCTGATGAAGATGTAGCACCAGATTGGAGAAAAACGCTGGAGATCGACTGGATCAGAAATTGGCGCTGCTCAGGAATCGTCAGAAAAGCCGCGGAAGCTCGGCTATTGCCGTGGAGTTGCGGCAGAGTAAAGAAATCTGAGGAGAGGAAAAATTGCAGTGGCGGCGCTGGAGAAGGATTTTTGTAGATCTGAGATTATGTTTTCGTTTGAGGGAGGAAATGTGTGGAAGAGGGACTATTTATAGAAGGGAAAGAACTTTAGAATCCCACTTCTATCCCTAGGTTAAAAACGAATTTACCCTAGGGATTTGGAAGTTTTGAAAATAACTTTGACCCTAGGGACTTGGAATATGAGGAAACCTAGGAATTTAGAAAGATTTTGAATTTGGAAAGTGTGGAAACTCCTTTAAGCATAAAAATCCCTCCTCATTTTTTTTAATTATTAATTTCTAAAAGAAGTGTAAAAGAAAGAAAATCTAAAAACTCTAAGTTAGTAAACCCTCCCCCACACTTATTTCATACATTGTCCTAAATGCATCATGATACATGTATGCATGAAACAAAATAGAGAGGGAAGGAGAAAAATTACCTTAAGGTGGTGGTTCCGGTGGTGGTCTGATTGGTCCACGAAACATGGCCCAATCATTATTACGTTGGGTTTTGAGGAACCCACCAGAAATATCATGAATATGACCCACTAAAAAGATAAATCCATGAAAGATTTTTATTAAGTACATGACCCCATCTAATTTCCAAATTTCTAAAATAATTTCAGAGTCAAATTTATCAAGATCCTTGTCCCAGAATGGATTATGAAATGATAGAATGGTCGACTTGGACTCGGGATGGACAGAAACTAACACTGACTCAGGAAGGTGACTGAAATCCAGTAAAGGTTCAGGAGTCGAAGTGAGTTCATGAAATGGGTCCAAGTCAAGAAAATGAAGCTCAAATCCACAATCATTTTCCCCAGATGGAATGTGACTATCTAAGATTAGTGATTCAAATTCAGGAGGGTTGGGAATCAAAATTGACTCTAAAATGTTACTCAAATTGGGTAACAAAACAGGAGTTAATAATGATTCAGGTATTTGAACTAAATCACAAACTTGAGGGTCAAAGTCACATTCCACATTGAGTTCAATATCAAAAAATGAAGAACTTGCCAATTTGTTAATGGGATTTTCAGAAGTGTATAATTGGTCAAGTTCAAGATGATCCTCAAGGATGGGTGATTCAATTTCATTATGAATTGGGACAGGATCCAAAGTTGACTCCGGGAAAAGATTGAAGTCAGGTAAAGATACCAGAGTCATTATTGAATCAGGAAAAAGAATTGAATCACAAAGTTGGGGTTCAAGATCATATTCCTCATGTAGTTCAATTCCACAAAATGTGAACTTGCCAATTTATCAATGGGACTTTCAAAAGTATGGAATTGGTCAAGTTCAGTATGATCATCAAAGATTGGTGATTCAATTTCAAAATGGACTGGCACTGGATCCAATACTGACTCGGGAAATGAAGTGAAATCATGTGAAGATACTGGAGTCATAATTGAATCAGGAAGTAGAATTGAATCATCAAGTGGAAATTCAGAATCATATTCATGCTCAAGTTCAATTTCAGGAAAAGGAAAACTTGCCAAAACGTCAATGGGATCTAAAGTTTGGACAAGTTCATGTGAGTGTGCTGAAATTGAATCTTGATTTCCAAAATGATAGGAGTCTTGGGTCTTATCAATAGAGTGTTGCATAGCTGAATTAGTCAAAGGTTGATAGGATAGAGTTTCCTCATTCCTAAGAAGGTTATCCAATTGACTCAATTGTTCTTTCACTCTATTGAAAGACTCGGTATGATCTTTTTGTATTTGTAATATAGACTCCTTCAAGCTAGCTATACTCTCATCTTGACTTGATGTATATCCAAATGGTTGCTCAAGAATGGGAGTATAGGAATCTTGAATTTGGAAATTTTGTGAATAGTGTGAGTCAAAAATGTGTGGTGATGGAAGAGTGGACTCACACAAGAGATCTTTACTCGTTTCCATGACAAATGGTTGTTCATTAGGAAAAGGTGGAACTGAGTAAGACTCTTGAAAATATGGTGGAATTGGAGAGGCAAATGGTTCTTGAAGTTTTTGCTCGACTCTCTGTAAATTGGCTTCTATACTCCTTAGTAACTCAGATTTTTCTTCAATTGGTGGTTCAGAAAAAGGAGTATATGAAGCGAAATCGGGACATGAATACTGTGGACAAGGTGAATATGGTGGACAAGAAATTTGAGAATTTGACTCGGGGTACGTGAATCCCCAATTACTCGGTGAAGAGTTGAAATTATTATGAAAATTATAATTATTAGATGGGGGGTATGGGTCATATTGATTCGGATAAGGCCAACCCGGTGTATTTGGTTGGTGCGTATTATAAAACACCGGGTTGGAATTATCCGAATAAATGGAGTCTGTGTGAAATATGGATTCATGTTCGGATGGAAAGAATTGTTGAATGCCATATCACACCAAAAATCACAATCAAAAAGAAAAATCAAACAACAAACAAAAAAGAAGAGAAAAAATCAAAACCAAGCCAAAAGAAGGGTTGACCTAGACCTAGACGACTCCTAACTGATTAGATCGTCCACGGGAGGTTTAGTGTAGACGTAGACCACAAGTTAATCAGCCAGGGAAGGGCAAGGTTGGTGGGAGGTTTTCCGTCAGAGACGTTCCTTAATTAAGTAACCAACAACCTTCGGGCTTTCGGCCCTCAATCCCTTTCCTAGACACTGATTTTGCAAGAGTCTATTTCTAATACTTTTCCCCCTTAGGATAATCTCCTAGATGAGTCCGAGATGTCCCTAGGGCCAACGTCTATTTTTTTATTAAATTAGGCTTGGGTTAGTGAGTGCTCGGATTGTGGTTTTTGGGCTAAGGAAAGGGTAATGAAATCCCCACCTTATCTTATTTATGGGTTATGCCCTTAAAATTGAATTGTGCAAGTGTACAAAATATATAACTAGAATTCACTCAAAGCATGAAAATCAAGCAAGAGATGATTCCTAGTCTACATGCAATGCAAAACGTACCTTGCCTCCAGCACTCTTCAACAGTAAAAGTAAATGAATTGAAAAGACACGTGCCTAGAAATGTAAATGTCTAATCAATTTTTAACTTTTCAATCAAATTTTTTACTGTTGATTAAATTTGCAGGTAATAGGTGTAAAATACAGGAATTCAAGTATAGCAGAAGCTGTATTTTGCAGAGCTGGAGACCCTGCAGAAATTTTGTGAGTAGTCAACTCAGGATTGCCGCAGATCCGCGGCAAAAACCAGGATTCCGCGGCAAAACTGAGGGATCCTGGTCTCTGCTTTCGAGAGCAGAGGCCCAGGTCCACTTATATGTCACTGCAATTAAAATTTTCCTGTTCTTCAACCTGTAACCTGCAACAGAGAAGAAGATTCGTTTAGTTCTTCACTTTAAAGAAAATCCGTTGCTCTCCCCGACAACGGCGCCAAAAATTTGATTAAGACGGGAAAGGTGTCGTATTATGGAGTATAATTTGCACACAAATATAGATATTCAAATGAAAGAGTTAAGGTTTAGAAACAACCTCGAGTGCTCCACAAATGTATTCAAAGATCAATATACCCTTTCCTATCTCCGTTATAGCATAGAGCTATACCGAGTCGATTCTTAGGGAGAGCTAGCGATGGAAGCGTTACGGTCCGTAGTGAAGAAAGTAAACGAGAATTCTTCTATGTATTTACACAATTGCAAGAAGTAACATGAAAAGAAGTGATGGATTTGTGCATTATGAAAAAGAAATTAAAAGAATGAGTGAAGTGTATTGCAAAGAAAGAAAAGCTAAAAGAAAGTGTTGGAAAACTTTTAGATGAGAAGGTACATGGCTAGCTAACTTCACCTCATTGCTAACTTGCTAAACTCAATGGTGATTGCAAGATTGCCTCATGTTGACTCATTGGCAATTAAAAATAACTTGCATGTTTGTTCAATTGATGTTTCCATCTTGAAGATTAGTGTTCTCTTTATTGTTAGCTTGAAGCCTCATATTGAATCATAGGCTCTCTAAATAGATGTTCAATGATGAACTCTAGGATTGGTACTCAAGTAGTGCTAAGTTAGAAGAATCAACATTCATTTGAACATTCAAGACATAACTACAAATTAGCTTGAAGTAAAGAAGTTGTTCTTACTATACAAGTAGCATATGTTTGGTGATCCATCCTCATATTCCATCAAAGGCTCTTGTTCTTGACAAGGCTCTATCCGAGGCACACATGAGTCATATTGAGTCTTTAACAAGCCATTACTAAGGGAAAGCAACTATACTTCCTTGGAAATCAAAAGAAACTTAAACTATGCAAGTATTGAAACAAGCAATCATCCAAAGAGATAGAAGTTAGCTAGGTAAGTTATTAGCTAGCCATGCAATAGGAGTTTAGCTCTCCATTACACAAGTAACAAAGCCACAATTCATTATGTAAAGCAAAGATCTAAAGCAATTACAATGAACTAGAATCAAAGTAAGAAATTAAAGCAAGGTAAAGTAAAGCATACTAGAGTTTGCAAAGAGATGAATGGAGCTCTTTTGATTAATCCTTGGCCACAAGAATGTCACTTCCTTGGTACAAGCTCTCAAACAGCACTCTCTCTCTCTCTCACTTTGTCAAGATCTCTAGGAGGAAGAAGATGAAGTCTAAAAACCTAGGAGAAAACAAAAATACAAGAATTTTCTCCTATTTTCTTCTCTCTCTTCTCTATTTCGTCTTTTCTCGCAGGTCAGGTGCAGATATTTATAGGCTGAGAGAGAAGCTTCAAGAGCCCTTTCTGTTGGCGCAAAATCCGGATCTCAACGGCCTTGGATCTGCCGCATTTTGGCGGCAAACTGCGGCAAAACAGAATCTGTTGGGGAACAGAATTCTGTTGCAGATTGGTTACAAGGTTGTTATCCACGTGGCCTTCTAGAATCTTCAATTGGCGTGCGGATCTCTCTGGATTCTGATTTCAAATCTTGGGCTTTATTTTAATCTTGGATTAATCCCTTTAATTATTGCTAATTAAAGTGATTATTGGGCTTTCTCTCATTTGAGTGTGGACCTGCAAATATATAGAGAAGATGAGTAAAAATCATATATTTATTTGCAATATGCATGGGGATTATGTGGTAAAATATGCAATATTGTGTATCAATCAAGAGCTCTGCCCTCTGGAAAGCTCGGCCGACCGTACGGGTCGACCGACAGAGAGTTCGACTCTCAGCTCCAGTGGCTCGGTCGACCCGGGCGGTCGACCGTGGCTCCAACGGTCGGATTTCTGACCGTTGGCGGTCGACCGGCAGGCCTGACAGACCCCAACGGCTAGTTTTTGGCAGCCTATAAATTTGGGGGTTTGGTCATTGTTTTAAGCTAAGATTTTCAAGTGGGTTTTCACCAGTTTTTCCTGAACTATTTAGAGGTTTTCCTCCACTTGATTTAGAGCCAATACTTCCAATTAAAAGGAGAGTTTTTATCAAGAGTGTTTTAAGTGATTTCTTAAATTTTTCTCCACCATCTCTTTCCTAGTTTTTCTCACACAAACACTTGAGCATCCATTGACTATTCATTCTATAGGAGTGTTGTAGTGAGAGCTTTTATTGGTGATCGAAGTGTTTAGATCACCAAGAGATCTTTTCTTATACCTTTGAGGAGGCGGACGTGTGTGTCCGTGTTGTTTTGAGTTCGGGTGCGGACTCGGTTGTTTCGAGGTGCGGCCTCGGCGAGCCGGTGGGCTTGCGGTGTGTACGGGACTAGAGAGTCCGAGGGCTTGTAGGTGTTGCGGCACCGAGGAGAGATCCATTGGGATCTTGCATAGTGGAAATCCTTCGTGTGTCGAAGGCGGGGATGTAGAGCAAGTGTGCTCGAACCTCGAAACATATCCTTGTATTTGCAATTGCCTTTTCTCTCTCTCTCTCTCTCTCCCTTACTTGTTTATATCTTGCATTCAATTATTGTCTTTACATTTACATGCTTGATATATTGTGCTTAAATTGATAATACTTGCTTGGGTTTGTTTGCTAACACTTGTATTCAACCAAGAGAGCCAACGCGGCACCTCAACCCATTCAAGGGGAATCTAGAGGAGTTTGTCCAGAGCCCTTCACGGGGAATTCGGCAACACTCTTTAGTTATACGTGGTGTTTAGTGTAAAAGTTTTAATTAGGTCATAATTAGTTTTAGCTTCCGCATCTTTTGGCATTAAGTGACCATTAGATTAGCCTTCACCTATTCACCCCCCTCTAGGTGTACCTTCAATTGGTATCAGAGCTTGGTACTCTGATTTGGTCTAACAACCTAGAGTTAAAGATCCTCATTTTTAGGCTAATCACAATATTTTTGTACACACACCATGGACTTCATGTCACCACCCATGTTTGACATTCTTAACATCTATATATGGAAGGTGAAGATGTCCTTGTACCTCAAAGCCCTAGGTTATCATGTTCATCTTGCCATCACTAATAATGATTATTGTTTATATGGTAAGAATATTGAGGCTAATACAAAAGCCCTAAGTGCTTTAAGATCTAGCCTAGATGATGTTTATTTATCTAGGATTGCTAATCTTGATTTGGCTTTTGTAGTTTGGAACACCCTCCTCACCCTTGACGAAAATGATCAATACTATGCGGGGAGTGACTCGGATGTTGGAAGCGACATCTCCAACGTGTGCTACATGGTCCAAGGGGATAACCCCTTGAGGTAACTACCGAATCCGAGGATGAGGATAATAACATGTCATATGAAGAGCTTTCTACATTTTGTCAATTATTGCTTGAAAAATATGACATGATTAAGAAAGATAATAAAAATTTGAAAAAGAATATTGCTTGCATGCATAAAGAACATGATTCATTTAGGAATAATATTGCATGCTTAGAAAAAGAGAATGAAGATTTGAAAAATGAAAATGTTTCCCTTATGTCTAAATTAAGTGATCTTTGTGAAGGGAACACAACTTTGAAGAACAAAATTATTTTGGTGGAAGAACAAAAAGAAATTGCTTTTCAAGAAAACAACTCTTTGAAAAGAAAAATTTTTGAAAAAGAAAAGGAAAAAGAAAATGTTTCTAAAAAGAAGAAAAATGATTTTATTTCTCACTACTCTTTACATGCTACCATTGATGATAGTGAGATTAAGAATTTGAAAAATAAAATAGATAGTTTGAGTTCTACTTTGAACTCGTGTGCATTTAACCATACTAGGTTGGAGTCCTTGTTTGCAAAGAAATAAACTCCTCATGTTCATGCACATCACTCTCATCATGCATTTGCTTATGTTGCACGCCACGATCACAATCACACTCATAAGCATACTAAGGTGTACATATGTACACATTGTGGCCGCAAAGGCCATTTATCAAAATTTTGTTATGACAAGTTGCATCATTTTAATTTTGCTAATAAAAATTTTTGGGTGCCTTACAACAAGACTAACCCCCAAGGACCCAAGAAAAAATGGGTACCAAAACCCCCACCATTTGCTCTTGATGTAGGTGAGGGCTCTCACAAGACGTGAGAGATTTGGTGCCTTGATGGTGGATGCACTTGGACTTGATGGACACATATATTGACGCATCGCTATCAAGGAGCTTTGGTGGGACAACCACCATGTTTGGAGTTTTGGAGTTGGTAACAATCTCTAAAATCCCATTTTATTTTTGTACATGCTTATTCATTTGTGAAATCATATAACATGCTCATGTTTATTTGTTTTTATGTGCTTCATGTGGTAAAAACATGCTTAGATGTAGTTTTTATCAAAACTTGATTTATACATGTACAAATAGTGAGTTACACGTGATTTATATATGTTTGCACTTCATGCTCATTTGTACCCACTATATGCACATGTATAGCCTAGTTTTGATGATTTCCTCATTTATACTTGTTTTACCTATTTTCATGCTTTTACTTCATGTATATGTATCTTTTATTCAAATCTAATAAATATACATGTATATCCATTTTGAGTCTCTTGCCTTCATGCAAACATTATTAATAGACTCGTTTTATGTTTGGGATATGCATGTGTATTGTTAGGATTGGATAAATCATACATATACCTAGAAGTGTGCTTTGTTTTAATGAAAAATGAATTTTCATGCTTGTTTGTTTAAAAAAAATTTAAAAAAATGATACTCACACTTTTTGAGCTTCAATGACTATTTTCATGTAAATGCTATATACATGATTCGTGTACACTCACATTTTATTCATTTTGTCATGACTTTGTTTCATGAACATCTTTTTATGAGCTTTATAGATCTTGAGTGTCATATTTGTGTATTTGGTATGATTCATGAAATACATATGTTTTGATTTCATATTTTGAAGGATCTTTAACTAGTTTTTCAAAAATTATCTTTAACTAGTTAATTATTCTTCATTTGGTAGTGATTTTCAATGCTATACTATTTTCAAATTTATTTTTGAAAACCCCTACCATCTATGGGAGGATGGATGGGCGATTATGCCTTGTATGCTTCATTGAAAATCTTCTATCTTAAGTATATGAAGGGTGGTAGGTTATGAGTTATACACTTGATCTTATTGTTATGTCAATTGGTATCATTGGATTCTTTCAATTGGTATCTAAATTGATAATTTTTATATATACTCATATTTTGTTTTATTATATATGTATGTATCAATGTCAATTGGTATATTTCTTTTCATACATATATATGATTTTAATGTGCTTAACTTTCAATTGGTTCACATTTTTTTAAAGCACAAAGTTTATGATGAAAAATAAAAATATTCTGATCATTATGTTTATCATTGATATCAAAATGCTTCAACTTCATATTTGTTAAATTTCAATTGGTATCAATATGTTTTATAATAATGATTATTTTCAATTAGGTATCTTAAAATTTGATTGTTTTACAAGAGCTCTGATACCTTTAAAAATTTTGTTTAAGAAAATTAAAATTTTTTTTTGATATGTATTTCCTATATGCAAGGAGAGCTTAACATCTCTTCTACATATAGATTCATGTTGAGTATATTATAAATTGAGGAGCTTGACAACTCTTCTTTATATGATATACGTGTGTAAGGGGAGCTTCACATCTTCTCTTATGCATTACATAATATGTGTTATGTGAGTTAGGGCTTGTCATCCCTTCTTCATGTAATGCATAATTGTAGGGAATCTAACTTAGCGTCTTCCTCTTCATGAATGTATATCACATATAAATCTTTATTGATTGATTTGTATTACCCCTTCTTGATCTTTTTGTTTTTGACAAAAAGGGGGAGAAAAATTTGTTTGATTTGATTTTACTTTGACCCCTTTGTTGATGATTGACAAAAAGGGGGAGAAAGATTTTGAGTTTATATGCATGGTTGAGTAAGATTTATGTTTATGCATATATATTTTTGTATTGCAAATAGGAGAAAAAGATTTTGATTTATGCTTGTTGCATGTTTTATCTCCATACTTGCATACATATTCATGTGCCTCATTGCCATATCTATTATTTATTTTTGTATGCATGAGTTAAGGGGGAGCTTCTTTGAAGCTTTACTTTAATCCATGCATATATAACTTCATGAGTTTTGTCATCATCAAAAAGGGGGAGATTGTTGGCCCAAAGGCCTATCACCCTAGTTTTGATGATGATCAACTCATGAAGTTATGTTTACTAATGATCTTGTGTTTAATTAGTGACAGATTCATTATCAAGATCTTAGTAGGTGCATAGCTCAACAAAGGATAAAATGTCAAGATTTGGAGCTAGCACGGTGTGATCCAAGGAGTTTTTGGATCAAAGCTTGGACCAAGTCAAGAAGATGAGAAGACTTCAAGGGAAGACTTCAAGATTAAGACTTGTGTCTAGGTATAAGACTTTGTTTTTGTTTTAGATAAAATGTAAATGATAGAATAGTGGTGGATTGCTCAAGTATACTATGCACACACACTCTTGATAGTTTTGTTTTTACAAAAGATTTTCTAGTTTAAGAAAATACATGTTTGGATTTTAGTTTTCATGTTTACATATCTTTTGACCAAAATCATGTTTAGAGCTTAATGTTAAAAAAAAAACATAGATATTTCATCTTGATTGTGTAGTGGATCATATCCATACACACTATGCCTTAAAATGAATTATAATATCTTGTTTGTGTATTTGAAGATGTTTTGGAAAAACATGTTTTGGAAAAATATTGTTTTTGGAAAATACAGTTTTTATCATGAGCCAAATATTTCCAAGTTACAAAAATAGTCCAATCTTTTATAACATGCCTTGATTTTGTGCAAGCATGTTTGTTTATCATAGTATATTGGTAAAACTATTTTTATTGATTTTCTAAGTATTTATGGGATTTTATTTAAGCCAAAAAGACTAATTTTTTAATCCCAGAAAACTGTTTCAGGCTTCAGCAAGTCGACTATATAGTCGACTAATCCTGAAGTCGGTCGACCGGATCGGTCGACCGACGTGTACAGACGTGCATGCCTTTGTGCACTGGAGGACAGCCGACTGTACGGGTCGACCGCTCCAGAGAGCTCTGCTCTCTGGAAAGCTCGGCCGACCGTACGGGTCGACCGACAGAGAGTTCGACTCTCAGCTCCAGTGGCTCGGTCGACCCGGGCGGTCGACCGTGCCTCCAACGGTCGGATTTCTGACCGTTGGCGGTCGACCGGCAGGCCTGACAGACCCCAACGGCTAGTTTTTGGCAGCCTATAAATTTGGGGGTTTGGTCATTGTTTTAAGCTAAGATTTTCAAGTGGGTTTTCACCAGTTTTTCCTGAACTATTTAGAGGTTTTCCTCCACTTATTTAGAGCCAATACTTCCAATTAAAAGGAGAGTTTTTATCAAGAGAGTTTTAAGTGATTTCTTAAATTTTCCTCCACCATCTCTTTCCTAGTTTTTCTCACACAAACACTTGAGCATCCATTGACTATTCATTCTATAGGAGTGTTGTAGTGAGAGCTTTTATTGGTGATCGAAGTGTTTAGATCACCAAGAGATCTTTTCTTATACCTTTGAGGAGGCGGACGTGTGTGTCCGTGTTGTTTTGAGTTCGGGTGCGGACTCGGTTGTTTCGAGGTGCGGCCTCGGCGAGCCGGTGGGCTTGCGGTGTGTACGGGACTAGAGAGTCTGAGGGCTTGTAGGTGTTGCGGCACCGAGGAGAGATCCATTGGGATCTTGCATAGTGGAAATCCTTCGTGTGTCGAAGGCGGGGATGTAGAGCAAGTGTGCCCGAACCTCGAAACATATCCTTGTATTTGCAATTGCCTTTTCTCTCTCTCTCTCTCTCTCTCTCTCCCTTACTTGTTTATATCTTGCATTCAATTATTATCTTTACATTTACATGCTTGATATATTGTGCTTAAATTGATAATACTTGCTTGGGTTTGTTTGCTAACACTTGTATTCAACCAAGAGAGCCAACGCGGCACCTCAACCCTTTCAAGGGGAATCTAGAGGAGTTTGTCCAGAGCCCTTCACGGGGAATTCGGCAACACTCTTTAGTTATACGTGGTGTTTAGTGTAAAAGTTTTAATTAGGTCATAATTAGTTTTAGCTTCCGCATCTTTTGGCATTAAGTGACCATTAGATTAGCCTTCACCTATTCACCCCCCCTCTAGGTGAACCTTCAATTGTATCAGAGCTTGGTACTCTGATTTGGTCTAACAACCTAGAGTTAAAGATCCTCATTTTTAGGCTAATCACAATATTTTTGTACACACACCATGGACTTCATGTCACCACCCATGTTTGACATTCTTAACATCTATATATGGAAGGTGAAGATGTCCTTGTACATCAAAGCCCTAGGTTATCATGTTCATCTTGCCATCACTAATAATGATTATTGTTTATATGGTAAGAATATTGAGGCTAATACAAAAGCCCTAAGTGCTTTAAGATCTAGCCTAGATGATGTTTATTTATCTAGGATTGCTAATCTTGATTTGGCTTTTGTAGTTTGGAACACCCTCCTCTCCCTTGACGAAAATGATCAATACTATGCGGGGAGTGACTCGGATGTTGGAAGCGACATCTCCAACGTGTGCTACATGGTCCAAGGGGATAACCCCCTTGAGGTAACTACCGAATCCGAGGATGAGGATAATAACATGTCATATGAAGAGCTTTCTACATTTTGTCAATTATTGCTTGAAAAATATGACATGATTAAGAAAGATAATAAAAATTTGAAAAAGAATATTGCTTGCATGCATAAAGAACATGATTCATTTAGGAATAATATTGCATGCTTAGAAAAAGAGAATGAAGATTTGAAAAATGAAAATGTTTCCCTTATGTCTAAATTAAGTGATCTTTGTGAAGGGAACACAACTTTGAAGAACAAAATTATTTTGGTGGAAGAACATAAAGAAATTGCTTTTCAAGAAAACAACTCTTTGAAAAGAAAAATTTTTGAAAAAGAAAAGGAAAAAGAAAATGTTTCTAAAAAGAAGAAAAATGATTTTATTTCTCACTACTCTTTACATGCTACCATTGATGATAGTGAGATTAAGAATTTGAAAAATAAAATAGATAGTTTGAGTTCAACTTTGAACTCGTGTGCATTTAACCATACTAGGTTGGAGTCCTTGTTTGCAAAGAAACAAACTCCTCATGTTCATGCACATCACTCTCATCATGCATTTGCTTATGTTGCACGCCACGATCACAATCACACTCATAAGCATACTAAGGTGTACATATGTACACATTGTGGCCGCAAAGGCCATTTAGCAAAATTTTGTTATGACAAGTTGCATCATTTTAATTTTGCTAATAAAAATGTTTGGGTGCCTTACAACAAGACTAACCCCCAAGGACCCAAGAAAAAATGGGTACCAAAACCCCCACCATTTGCTTTTGATGTAGGTGAGGGCTCTCACAAGACGTGAGAGATTTGGTGCCTTGATGGTGGATGCACTTGGACTTTATGGACACATATATTGACGCATCGCTATCAAGGAGCTTAGGTGGGACAACCACCATGTTTGGAGTTTTGGAGTTGGTAACAATTCTAAACTCCCATTTTATTTTTGTACATGCTTATTCATTTGTGAAATCATATAGCATGCTCATGTTTATTTGTTTTTATGTGCTTCATGTGGTAAAAACATGCTTAGATGTAGTTTTTATCAAAACTTGATTTATACATGTACAAATAGTGAGTTACACGTGATTTATATATGTTTGCACTTCATGCTCATTTGTACCCACTATATGCACATGTATAGCCTAGTTTTGATGATTTCCTCATTTTTACTTGTTTTACCTATTTTCATGCTTTTACTTCATGTATATGTATCTTTTATTCAAATCTAATAAATATACATGTATATCCATTTTGAGTCTCTTGCCTTCATGCAAACATTATTAATAGACTCGTTTTATGTTTGGGATATGTATGTGTATTGTTAGGATTGGATAAATCATACATATACCTAGAAGTGTGCTTTGTTTTAATGAAAAATGAATTTTCATGCTTGTTTGTTTAAAAAAAAATTTTAAAAAATGATACTCACACTTTTTGAGCTTCAATGACTATTTTCATGTAAATGCTATATACATGATTCGTGTACACTCACATTTTATTCATTTTGTCATGACCTTGTTTCATGAACATCTTTTTATGAGCTTTATAGATCTTGAGTGTCATATTTGTGTATTTGGTATGATTCATGAAATACATATGTTTTGATTTCATATTTTGAAGGATCTTTAACTAGTTTTTCAAAAATTATCTTTAACTTGTTAATTATTCTTCATTTGGTAGTGATTTTCAATGCTATACTATTTTCAAATTTATTTTTGAAAACACCTACCATCTATGGGAGGATGGATGGGCGATTATGCCTTGTATGCTTCATTGAAAATCTTCTATCTTGAGTATATGAAGGGTGGTAGGTTATGAGTTATACACTTGATCTTATTGTTATGTCAATTGGTATCATTGGATTCTTTCAATTGGTATCTAAATTGATAATTTTTGTATATACTCATATTTTGTTTTATTATATATGTATGTATCAATGTCAATTGGTATATTTCTTTTCATACATATATATGATTTTAATGTGCTTAACTTTCAATTGGTTCACATTTTTTTAAAGCACAAAGTTTATGATGAAAAATAAAAATATTCTGATCATTATGTTTATCATTGATATCAAAATGCTTCAACTTCATATTTGTTAAATTTCAATTGGTATCAATATGTTTTATAATAATGATTATTTTCAATTAGGTATCTTAAAATTTGATTGTTTTACAAGAGCTCTGATACCTTTAAAAATTTTGTTTAAGAAAAATTAAAAAAAATTGTTTTGATATGTATTTCCTATATGTAAGGAGAGCTTAACATCTCTTCTACATATAGATTCATGTTGAGTATATTATAAATTGAGGAGCTTGACAACTCTTCTTTATATGATATACGTGTGTAAGGGGAGCTTCACATCTCCTCTTATGCATTACATAATATGTGTTATGTGAGTTAGGGCTTGTCATCCCTTCTTCATGTAATGCATATGTGTAGGGAAGCTAACTTAGCGTCTTCCTCTTCATGAATGTATATCGCATATAAATCTTTATTGATTGATTTGTATTACCCCTTCTTGATCTTTTTGTTTTTGACAAAAAGGGGAAGAAAAATTTGTTTGATTTGATTATACTTTGACCCCTTTGTTGATGATTGACAAAAAGGGGAGAAAGATTTTGAGTTTATATGCATGGTTGAGTAAGATTTATGTTTATGCATATATATTTTTGTATTGCAAATAGGAGAAAAAGATTTTGATTTATGCTTGTTGCATGTTTTATCTCCATACTTGCATACATATTCATGTGCCTCATTGCCATATCTATTATTTATTTTTGTATGCATGAGTTAAGGGGGAGCTTCTTTGAAGCTTTACTTTAATCCATGCATATATAACTTCATGAGTTTTGTCATCATCAAAAAGGGGGAGATTGTTGGCCCAAAGGCCTATCACCCTAGTTTTGATGATGATCAACTCATGAAGTTATGTTTACTAATGATCTTGTGTTTAATTAGTGACAGATTCATTATCAAGATCTTAGTAGGTGCATAGCTCAACAAAGGATAAAATGTCAAGATTTGGAGCTAGCACGGTGTGATCCAAGGAGTTTTTGGATCAAAGCTTGGACCAAGTCAAGAAGATGAGAAGACTTCAAGGGAAGACTTCAAGATCAAGAGTTGTGTCTAGGTATAAGACTTTGTTTTTGTTTTAGATAAAATGTAAATGATAGAATAGTGGTGGATTGCTCAAGTATACTATGCACACACACTCTTGATAGTTTTGTTTTTACAAAAGATTTTCTAGTTTAAGAAAATACATGTTTGGATTTTAGTTTTCATGTTTACATATCTTTTGACCAAAATCATGTTTAGAGCTTAATGTTAAAAAAAAACATAGATATTTCATCTTGATTGTGTAGTGGATCATATCCATACACACTATGCCTTAAAATGAATTATAATATCTTGTTTGTGTATTTGAAGATGTTTTGGAAAAATATTGTTTTTAGAAAATACAGTTTTTATCATGAGCCAAATATTTTCAAGTTACAAAAATAGTCTAATCTTTTATAACTTGCCTTGATTTTGTGCAAGTATGTTTGTTTATCATAGTATATTGGTAAAACTATTTTTGTTGATTTTCTAAGTATTTATGGGATTTTATTTAAGCCAAAAAGACTAACTTTTTAATCCCAGAAAACTGTTTCAGGCTTCAGCAAGTCGACTATATAGTCGACTAATCCTAAAGTCGGTCGACCGGATCGGTCGACCGACGTGCACGCCTTTGTGCACTGGAGGACGGCCGACCGTACGGGTCGACCGCTCCAGAGAGCTCTGCTCTCTGGAAAGTTCGGCCGACCGTACGGGTCGACCGACAGAGAGTTCGACTCTCAGCTCCAGTGGCTCGGTCGACCCGGGCGGTCGACCGTGGCTCCAACGGTCGGATTTCTGACCGTTGGCGGTCGACCGCTCGGGTCGACCGGCAGGCCTGACAGACCCCAACGGCTAGTTTTTGGCAGCCTATAAATTTGGGGGTTTGATCATTGTTTTAAGCTAAGATTTTCAAGTGGGTTTTCACCAGTATTTCCTGAACTATTTAGAGGTTTTCCTCCACTTGATTTAGAGCCAATACTTCCAATTAAAAGGAGAGTTTTTATCAAGAGTGTTTTAAGTGATTTCTTGAATTTTCCTCCACCATCTCTTTCCTAGTTTTTCTCAGACAAACACTTGAGCATCCATTGACTATTCATTCTATAGGAGTGTTGTAGTGAGAGCTTTTATTGGTGATCAAAGTGTTTAGATTACGAAGAGATCTTTTCTTGTACCTTTGAGGAGGCGGACGGTGTGTCCGTGTTGTTTTGAGTTCGGGTGCGGACTCGGTTGTTTCGATGTGCGGCCTCGGAGAGCCGGTAGGCTTGCGGTGTGAGTCCGAGGGTTTGTAGGTGTTGCGGCACCGAGGAGAGATCCATTGGGATCTTGCATAGTGGAAATCCTTCGTGTGTCGAAGGCGGGGATGTAGAGCAAGTGTGCTCGAACCTCGAAACATACCCTTGTGTTTGCGATTGCCTTTTCTCTCTCTCTCTCTCTCTTACTTGTTTATATCTTGCATTCAATTATTGTCTTTACATTTACATGCTTGATATATTGTGCTTAAATTGATAATACTTGCTTGGGTTTGTTTGCTAACACTTGTATTCAACCAAGAGAGCCAACGCGGCACCTCAACCCATTCAAGGGGAATCTAGAGGAGTTTGTCCAGAGCCCTTCACGGGGAATTCGGCAACACTCTTTGGTTATACGTGGTGTTTAGTGTAAAAGTTTTAATTAGGTCATAATTAGTTTTAGCTTTCGCATCTTTTGGCATTAAGTGACCATTAGATTAGCCTTCACCTATTCACCCCCCCTCTAGGTGAACCTTCAATATTATTATTGAGAAGTGTAAAATAATAGCAGATATCATGCAAGATATTATGAATTGTCTATTTCTAATAGCAGAATTGACAAACAAGTTATCAACAAGCTTTTGTTGACATTAATAGGAGTATTTATCCTAAAAGCCATGATTGATTATTATATTATTAATGATACTTGCTTCTTTCTAGTGCAAATAGGAACAACTTTCTTTATTGATGAAGCAACTATTCATGATAGATAACTTGCTTTATGGTAAATGCAATAATAAGATGCTTTGTGTAACTTAAAACTATTGATGATACAGATATTGACTCAGTGATGCTCTTCATACGCTATTGGTGATAAAGAAGCAATATGAAATATTTTTCTACACTATGGATAAGTTATCACTGTTGACACTTATTTGACTCTTGATAAGAATATTACAAAGTACTTCTAACGTCTGCAAGAAAACATATAGGATAGTCAGACAAAGAATTATTATATTGATTCTCTAGATAGAAATTTGCTAAAAATTATTACTATCTTTAATATGTTTAAAAATTGATTTATATCCATTACATGTTATTTGATTTACGAAGTTTAACCATCTTCTATGACCTAACTTAGTAAGAGATCTCTTACAGATATTTTTGTTTACATGTTTTATTATGTTTTCACTATCTGTTTCTATTATAAATTCTTTATCTAGGAATATCCTAAATTTGTTTATAACTTCTGTAATAGCTTGAATCTCTACGTTTAGAGCATTTATTATCTTAACTTTAAATATTCTACTATTATATCTATACATTATTTTTTCTTAACTAACTCTTGTAATAATACTGCTTCCCAAGTATTTTCTAAAGCATCTATTTGTATAATTTTGATATATTCTATTAATGATAGAGTTAATTTTGGTAATTTATTTATATATCTTTAAACTTTTGTACAACTTTTACATCTTCATTATTAAAATATTTTTGATCACTTTTATTTAATTTATTATATAATGATTGTGTTAATTTACTTAGTTAAGGAAAGAAAGGTCTAAAATAGTTTAGTATCCCTGGAAATTGTAATAGTAGTTTAGTATCTTCTAATTTATCAAGAAATTTTAATAACTTTGTGGCTGTGTTATTGTAATCTTACACTACCATTTCCCTTTTTTACTAATCCTAAAATTTATATTTCTTTTTGTTCTAATAACATTTTCTTTATACTAATAATTGTGCCTTCTTTTATGTATTTTTAAATACTAATGTTAAATGTTTTTATGTTCATTTAGGATTTTGAAAAATACTAAAATATCATCTATATTACACAAGTAAAATCATAGTATTTATTAAATATATTATCCATTTTTCTTTGAAATATTGATGGCGCGTTCTTAATTCCAAATAGCATGACTAATCATTCATAATGTCCTAATGGTGTACTAAATGTTGTCCATTCTATACTGTCTGGGTAGGAAAAATCACTTTTACAATCAAATTTACTGTATATTTTGGATTCATATATTTTATTTAATAACAAATCTTTATCAATTATATAATAGTTGTCATCTATAGTGTTATTATTTAATTTTTTTATAATTAATTACCATTCTCGATTCACGTCTTTTAACTTCTGCATGATTTCTAAGCATAAAAACGATAGTTTTATTTCTACTTGTTGATGTCTAATAATTTATAAGTCGAGTAATTTATTTACATGATGCTGAAAGTCTTGTATATCTAACAGATTATGCTTAATATTAGCAGCTGTAATAGTAATCTCAGGGTTTATTATTTCTAATTTGACTAATATCTTATTTCTTCCCCAATGTTTTTGAGGATTTTCACCTAGCATATTTTCATTAGTACTGTATTTTATTAATTGTTGTAGTATCAAAGAAGAATTTTTTGTTAGGTTAGCTGAATTTATAATATGTCCACCACGCTCGACATGCAAACTTTGATTAGCTATATATTGAAAGCAGGTAGTTTGATTATTTAGTAATTGAAAGCATCCTATTCTAAGTAAAAAAATCTATTCCTAATAAACGATCATTACTCATATGGTCAAATGGTATAATGATAACTTCAGGTAAATTGAATGTAATATTATGTATAATTATTGGTATACTTTTGATACAATATTCTACTGGATGTGATGTTTAGCGAACGTTTGTAATGTTAATGACCTATTTAATTTTGTCCAATATTTTTCTAAAATTAATTTATACAAAATAATAGTTTTTTGTGCTCCAGTATCTATCAGTGCATTAACAATTACATGCTCATATTCATTCTAATATGAATTTTATTTTTATTACCATACAATCTCTATGACTTGTATCTCTGATAGTTATTATATTACAATCTCATGTTTCTATGTCATTGTGATAGTCACTATTATTTCTACAATTACTATCTTCTCATTCTAATTCTTCTATACTATATAATGAATTAGTATCTGATGAATAAGTAGATTCTAGACCTAACTATTGTAATTTGATTATATTTACAGGTTTCTTTAGTTTTGAGCAATTAAGTTTTTTATGACCTTTTTCATCACTGTAGTGATCACTTTCGGACCCTCCTGAGATTGTGACATGTATCTATCCGACCCAAGAAATACACGAAACGTGGCCACTTCTAGAACACCTAATCCAGAGTCTTCGTTCAATTTGAATTCCAAGTGGATCAGATAATTAGAATATAAGGTAAATCCAGTTACCAGGGATCTCCATTTCTATATCCCAATCCTCATTCAAACAGGATAGTTACCATCGGGAGCAATTCGTCCTTATTTATAGCAGGGCGTAGGTTACAGATAGAGTTGGACTCTTCCCTATCACGATTCAAACCGGTATATTCAGCTCAACTGCTATCAAGATAAGAATTTTAAGTATTCAAACTGAGCAGGACTCCCTAACCTTATCTGTTTTACACAACCTATATAAAATACAGATCCCCTGTTGGCCCAGAGGACCTTCACCTTAGTTTTGATGATGACTAACTTATGAAGTTAAGTTTACTAATGATCTAGTATTTAATAAGTTTCAGATATTGATTAAGATCTTAGAAGGTGTTTAGCTTCAACAAAGTATTCAAAGCAAGTTTTAGAGCTAATACCTGTAGATTCAAGAGCTCGCATGTCAAGATCGAATATAATACTCGGGTGGAGTCAAAATCTTTGGATCATGTCTGGATCGAGTCATCTTGGAGATGAAGATCGACGAGAAGACTTGTATCTAGGTTTATTTTAGTTTAGAGTTTAGACCTTGTATAAGGATAGTTAGTTTTGATATGCTCAAGTATACACGCACAAGTTCAAAAATTTATTGGTTTCGGTTTAATCATTTTGAATTTTCAAGAATACATTTATTGGTTTCATGAATAGATAGAATCAAAACAAGTTTTACATGTTTAAATGTGTATTGGATTTCATCCATATACATCTATGTTTCATATTAACTATAAACTTATTTTTATGATTCTAGTTCATGATTTTAAGTTTTGTTTTTGACAAAACTTAGTTTTGGATTTAATGTCAAAAACATATATATATTTTTGTATATGTGTATTGAATTCTATTCATACACACTATGCTTAAAAAGTGTTTCAATATCATGTTTTTCTATTTATACAAGTTTAGAGAAAAATCGATTTTCCATTTAAAAGTTGATTTTCAGAAAATACGGTTATTGGTTTAAAGCTTAATTTCTAAATCAAAAAAATAGTTCAAATAGTTTGTAATATGTGTTGAATTTTGATCACACATATTTGTACTTCAAATATTTACATGAACTTATTTTGATGGATTTTATGTGATTTTATGAGATTTTATGGGGATTTAATAACTTAGATTCAAACCTTATAAAACTATTCTGAGCCTACTAGCAGTCAACCGACCGGTTGATTAGACCAGAGCTCGGTCGATCGGATGGTCGATCAATGTGCACAGAGACGTGCACAATGCCTTGGCCTTGGGCCGGTGACAACTCTCTGATCTGGCCTAGGTCGACCGGGCGGTTGACCAACAGGCAGTTTGCCTTGGGGCGGTCGACCGACCGGTCAACCGACAAACCTAACGGTCGAAAATTCGACCGTTGGTGGTCGACCAGGCGGTCGACCGACAGGTCATTTTTGATCTATTTTGAACCCTAACGGCTATATTTTCAGACCCCTATATAAATGGGTCTTTGAGGCCAGTTTTAACCAAGATTTTCAAGAGCAATTTTTTTCATCTTCTCAAGTATTTTTAAGCAAGTTTTTAAACAAGTTTTAGACTTTCAAAATCCTATCATTATTCATTTTCAAAGTTTTGAAAAAAATCAAAGACAATCAAGTCTTTGGGAATTCTAGTTTTGTTCTTCATTTGTCTATCAATTCAAGAGTTTTTTTCAAGTATTTTCTTTGTGTTTTCTTTTTTAAAAATTTTGTGCTCTCACATACTTGAGCTCTTCATTGCTTTTCTATCCTCTAGGATCTTGTTTGTGAGAGGCTATTGTTTGTGATCATTTGTAATCACCAAGGGATTATTTGTGATCTTTGTGATCACTAAATTTTATTTTTCTTTTGCTTTGTGCTTGTCGTAGTGCCCACCTTTTGTGTAGAGCTTTGTGTTTGAGAGAGTGGAATTGTGTACTCCCGATTGTAATTGTAATTTCTCGATGGAGGTCCTTTTGTGGAAGATCCTGTGTGGACATAGTGAAAATCTTTCTGTGTGAAGGAGAGAACGTAGAGAGTGGCTCGAATCTTAAAACATATCCTTGTGTTTACGCTTAGATCTCTCTCTCTATCTTGCATTGTTATTACTTGCTCATATTCATATACATGATTGATATTGTTTGTGTGCCCACACTTGTGTTGAACCAAGAGAGTTTTTAATAGCACCTCAACTCTTAGTCTAGAGGAATCTAGAGGAGTAGTTTCAGAGCCCTTCACGGGAAATTCAGGCTTACTCTTGGTTACACATAGTGTGTTAGCAATTAAGTTTTTAATTCCGCATCATTTGACATTAGATAAGTACTACACCTATTCACCCCCATCTAAGTGTACTTTCAATTGGTATTAGAGCCTACACTCTTGTATTCGGTTTAACCACCTAGGAGTGTGATTCTTGGATTCTTAATCTAATTTATTGCTTTGCACACATATAATTTTCACTCATGGATTATTTACTCCACCTATATTTGATACCTCTAACATAGATTTGTAAAAATTTAAAATTAGTTCATATTTAAAAGCCCTAGGATTGCATGTTTACCTTACCACTACTAAGAAATCTTATCTTGATAATGATAAACATATAGAGGCTAATGTACAAACCATAGATGCATTAAAGTATACACTAAGCAAAAAATAATTTTCTATAATTTCTCATTGTGATTCTGCTTTTACAGTGTGGAACACATTGACTTCTCTCACGGAACAAACGACATACGTCTTGGAGAAGGAACCCTTGGTGGATGAGTCTGACGAAACTTGCTATATGATGAGGTACATTCGGATTCTCATCTAGATGATAGTGCTAATTCTTTATGTGATAATAATGCTTTGAATGCACATGCTTTAAATGAAGAACTATCTATATTTTGTGAAAACTTGCTTTTAAAGTACAAAATTTTGAAAAGTAAGAGTTTTGATTTAAAAAGAGAAATGAAAATTTGTTTTCTAAACTTGATATGGTTTTGCGAGATAAGGTTGAGATTTCAAATGAAAGAGATTCATTAAAAACCCAACTTGACCTTACTTTAAAAGAAAATAAAATTATAAAAAATAAAATTAATTTTGATAAAAATGAGGTTTTGTCTTCAAAACTAGATTTTGTTTTAAAAGAGAATGATTCCTTGAAAAATAAAATTCTCTTGATTTCCAAGGAATTAGAATGTATTTCAAAAGAAAAGGATTCTTTGAAAAACACTTTGGCTCAGAAAAAGGACTTTCTATTCCTATTTCTAAAGTGAAAAAGAATTTGTTTCTAATGCTTGTTCCACTTCTTCTTCTTCCATTGAAAATGATATATGCTTTTTGAAGAAAGATGTAGATTATTTTGGCTTCATTTTGAGCCAATGTGTCATGAATCACAAAAAATTGGAATGCATGTTTTGGAAGAAACCTGCTCCTAATATGCATGCACACCATTCATGGCATACACATGATTCTCATGTACCCACACATGATTCTTTATATGCTAGTGTGTATACTTGTACACATTGTGAATGGTGCCACCTTGCAAAATTTTGTTATGATAGATACATGCTTTAAATTTTGCAAATAAATATGTTTGGGTTAGGAAAAAAAGCTAACCCCCATAGACCCAACAAAGTTCGGGTACCAAAAATTAACTTCTATTATATTTAATGTAGATGTGGGCTCTCACTTGACGTGAGAGTATTGGTGCCTTGATGGTGGCTACATTTCGAGCTAAAAGATCATATGTATGGATGCATCACTTTTAAGGAATGTTTAGGTGCAAGAACCACCATGGTTTGGAGACCTAGAGAATAGTTCATATGATTTTAGTAACTATCTCTAACTCCTTATTTTTGTTTATATGCTTTCATTGATGATTTTTAGCATGTCATGATTTTCATGTTCATTATGTTAAATGCAATGTTTATTAGCCTTGTGATATACATGTATATTTATATGGATTCATATTTTTATGTTCTCACTTTAGTTTAGCTATTGCGTGTATCCTAGTGATAATAATAATATTTGCATTTACCCTAATGATCATATTTGTTTATGTTTTTGTGCTTTATATTTTGATTACATGTTTATATATAAATTTCATTAAAACCTTGTGTTTATACTTATATAACTAGTGAGCCATACTTAATTATTATGTATTTGTACTTTATTGCTCATTTGTACTCATTACTTATACTTGTATAACCTAGTTTTGATGATTCTTGCATTTACAGTTGTATTTTTTATTTTTGTATATGTTTTCGTGTCTAACTTTATATATATGTTAATTTTGTCCAAAACTATAGATATACATGTCTATCTTAGAGTCATTTGCCTTCATGTAATATTCTTTGTAGACTGGTTTATATTTGGATATGTATGTATACTTTAGTTTTGACAAAACATACATATACCTTGAAATTCGTTTAGTTTTGATGAAAATTTTAGTTTTGATGATTTTTTTAAGTAAATTTTTTTATTGAGCTTCAATGTCTTATCCCAATAATTTTGTTGATTACATGAATTTTGTACACTCTATATCCTTTATTTACTCATGATTTTGAATTCATGAGAATATATGTACCTCATAGCTCGTTCAGTGTCAATTATTGTGTATTTAGTATATTATCATGAGATATATTCATTTTTTTCTTACTTGAAGGATTTCGTACTAGTTTTTAAAATTATCTTAAAACTAGTTTCATATTCTTCAATTTGGTAGTGATTTTCAAATTATATTAAAATTTTCAAATCATATTTTTGAAAACCCTACCTTCTAAGGGTGGTTGGATGGGCGACCACGCCTTATATACCCTTAATTTAATATCTTTCAAACATGTATATAACAGGGTGGTAGTTATAAGTTATACATGATTTTAATAAAAATTAATTTCTGTATACTCATATTTGGTTTTTATGTATGTGTATGTATCATATTTCAATTGATATTATATATTGCTCTGATCATACATACATATAGATGTTTTCTTGTGCTATAAAACATAATTGTCCATACATTTTTAGCACAAATTGATTTCATGCTAAGCTTGATTTAGTTTTTAATGATAATTGGTATTTTTATAAGCTTATGCATTACTTTTATTGGTATTTCATAAAGGGGGAGAAAATTTCTTGTTTTATCTCTTAATTGGTTTTATTTTCAATAGTATCTTACTCTCACTCTTTATGATGGAAAATATTTTGTTTTGGTATATGCTAACAGTTTCAATATTGATATCAATAATCTTAAATTGGTATTATTTTCAATATAGTATCTATATTGCAAAATGGTTTTAGTGTTTACTTTAAATTTTTTTGGTTTTTTACTTTCAATTGGTATTATATCTTTCTATTGGTATCAATTGATAAAAAGATTATTTTATTTCAATTGATAAAAAGATGGTTTCACTTTTAATTGGTTTCTTTCAATTAACTGTTTTTATTAATATCAAAATTTTGTTATAAAATATGTGATACATATAAACACTAATTCTTCTATTTATTGGTATTGTTAGTTTTTCCTTTACCTCGTTGTTGATGAGTAACAAAAAAGGGGAGAAAGATTTGTGTTTATATATGCATTTTTGATTAATTGTTTATGCATATATACACGTGTTTTGTGATGTGTTTTATGATTCTCATTGCATATCTTTTATTATTGTTTATTGATATTTTGAGCTTATATTGAATATCTTATGTGTTTTATTGGCATGCATAAGTTAAGGGAGAGCTTCTATGAAGCCTATCCTTAATTTATGCAAATATAACTTCATAAGTTTTGTCATCATCAAAAAGTGGGAGATTGTTGGCCCATAGGCCCTTCACCTTAGTTTTGATGATGACTAACTTATAAAGTTAAGTTTACTAATGATCTTGTGTTTAATAAATTTCAAATATTGATCAAGATCTTAGTAGGTGTTTAGCTTCAACAAAGAATTCAAAGACAGTTTTGGAGCTAACACGTGTAGATTTAAGAGCTCGCGCCTTAAAATTGCATCTAGTACTCGGATGAAGTCAACTTCTCTGGATCGTGTGTGGATTGAGTCATCTTGAAGATGAAAATCGATAAGAAGACTTGTATCTAGGTTTGTTTTAGTTTAGAGTTTAAATCTTGTGTAAGTATAGTTAGTTTTAATATGCTCAAGAATACACACACACAAGTTCAAAAGTTTATTGGCGTTTAACTGTTTTGGATTTTCAAGAATACATTTATTGGTTTTCATGAATAAATAGAATCAAAATAAGTTTTATATGTTTAAATGTGTATTAGATTTCATCCATATACATCTATGTTTCATATTGACTAAAAAAATATTTTAATGATTGATTAGTCTCTAAAACTGCATCTTTCATATCACATCTTCACATTTATTTAATATTAAATTCTGCTAATAATACCTCTCTTGTATGTTTCTAGGTCTATAGCATGAAATGAAGAAGAAGACCCAAAATTATCATTTAATTGGTGATTAAAGGCCTATAAAGATAGCCATTGACCTAGGAGGGTCATTCTGTCAAAACCAGGGGCCCAAAATCAGAAACCAGGACATGAAGCCGATAGGGGACCGACGCGACAGTGCACTGCATATGGTGTTGCACGTGCTGCGCCGGTACAGCCACAGAAACGCGGCTCTCACCACGTTTCTGCGGCCATGCTGGAACGACCGCGCCAACGTCTTGGGCCAGGGGTTGTCTCCTTAGCCCCTTTCTCCTAGTGCCTATAAATACCCCCTTGGGGGTTCTTCAGGGAGATATCCAGAGAGTAGTGTAGTTTTCTTTTCTTGTTGTAGTTTAGGGTAGTTTAGTTTAGTTCTTTTTATTCTTCCTCTTTGTATTTTTCATTTCTTCTAGATCTTGTAATAGGAGAGAGAGTGATATATGGTTGGAAAGTAAGAGTGCTTGTAATAGAAGGTGACAAACTATGAAAGGTTCTCTCATTACCCCTCGCTGTTTTCTTCTCTAACTCCTTTTACATGTTTAGCTAATTTTCTCTCATGGCAACTAACTACTAATCACTAACTTCTTACTTGACAATTCATATCAATCTAATAACCTCTACTTGGCCTTGCTCTTGTAAGAGCCATTGATGGCTCATGATGATAGATTCTAACACTCTAACATCCTAACTCTCCAACAAGCTAACATTACTTTACTCCATACTTACTCTTATTTAGTTTTGATGGTTTAAGTATACCTTGCACTTGTTGTGTTGAGTTTGGATGTGAAATTTATCGCATGGGTCATGCTTTAAAACGCTCTTGAACCAAGGACTAGTGATGGCCAAGGATACATGTGAGACAACTATCACTAAGATGTTAGCATGGTTAGTGGAGCCATTAGTAGTGAGTAGTCATGGGTTTTCTTTATCTTTTTACTCTGTTTTAGATCTACAAACAAAATCACAAAAACCATTCTTTTATGTTTCTCACTTCTTTGTTTTCACCGTTCTTCTTTTTCCATTCTTTGTTTTCCTTTATTTTGATTCTTTAAATCGTTGAAGAAACTTTAACACACACGTGAACATTTCGGTAAAGCTTTTATCGCTTCCCGTCCCTGTGGATTCGACCCGTTTAGCCTCTATGTTATAATGGAAGTATCGAGGAAGCCAAAGCACGCACTTTTAACTCTTGATTTCAAAACATACACTTTTCGTGCCTGCGGTTTTTCCCTATCAAATTTTGGCGCCGTTTCCAGGGATGGGAATGGTTTGATTTCACGTTTTTGTTAACTTTTCTTCTTTATTTTTTTGGTGTGTAGGTTAAAGTTTTAGCATTGCAGAAGTCCACACTTACTTTTTGTGGTTGGATAAATTCTTATATATTCTTATATTCTGCTGCTAGTTTTTGTTTATATTGCCTGTGCACTGTGATAATTTTAAGAACTAAAATACGGTAATTGGATGTTTTAAAACGGTTTAGATATTTGCATCTAGGCACGTGTCGATTTCAATTTCAATATATTGTATTTTATTCTTGTGCTGTTGTGATCTTGACGGAGGTGCACATATTGCATTGCATCTAGTTAGGACAAACACGTGGGTGATTTACTCTCTTTATGTGTTCATTCTTATCTATATTGTACACTTACACGAATTGAACTTAAGGCTAAAACCCAATACAACATAAGGTGGGAAAGTCATGACCCTTTCTTAGCCCAAAAATCACCTCCCCACTCACACAACCCAAGCCTTAATAAAAATTGCTAGACGTTGGCCCCTAGGGACATCTCGGACTCATTTAAGAGATTGACCTAAGGGGAAAATTGTTAGAAGTTAACTCTTGTCAAATCGGTGTTTAAGGTTGGGTATTAAGAGACGAAACCTCGAAGAACGGTGGTTTGGCATAATTAGGCTCGTTGCTCCGGCATGGATACCTCCCACTGATCTTGCCCCTACCTGGACGATTAACTCGTGGTCAGATTCCGACAATATACCCCTCGTGGATAGTCTGACCAGTTAGGAGTCATATAGGTCTAAGTCAACCCTAGCATAGGCTTATTTTCTTTGTCTTGCTTTTTATTTGTTTGTTTGTTTGTTTTCTTTCTTTTTTTTTTGTATATTGTGAAATGAATTTTAACAACAATAATTTTTTTAATCCTAATATGAATCAATATTTCACCCCGGCCTCATTTGACTTGATAACTCTAACCTGGTTATGTACAACATGAACCAACCATGTAGGCCGGATTGGGATTATTTGACTCAATATGACTTATATCCCAATTCTTATGATTATAATTTTCAAAATAGTTTCAACTCTTCACAGAGTCAATGTGAATTCACCTCCCCCGAGTCAAATTTTCAACTCCCTTGTCCACAATTTTTATTCCCCGATTTGGATTCATACCCTCCTTTTCCTGTCCCACCAACCGAAGAAAAATCTAATTTGGAAAGGAGTATGGATGTCATGCTTGAGTCCCAACAACAAATTCAATATTTGTTCAATTCACAATCCTTCTCAAATAAAACTCCATATACTCCTTTTCTAGAACATCCAATTGAAGAAAAATCTGAGCTAGAAAAGCGTTTGGAAGTCTGTTGTGAAATAGCGCAACAAATTCAAAATATGTTGGACTTATCATCTCAATCAAGTTTTCAAGAGTCATGCTCATCTTTTCCAATCGCACCAATTCAAAATGAACAACCATTAGTCCTAGACTTGAGTATGGAGCACTTCGTGAGTCTGAGCAACAAACTCAATATCTGATAGACTCATAATTTCATCACAATTTTCAAAATCAACTTTCATACTCACCTTTTCAAGAAGAACCAATGGCAAAAACTATGGAAAACATGATTCAAACTCAAAATTTTGTTACCCGGCCTATCAGTAGGTTAGACTCAATAATGAGCGATTTGATCAATGAGAGTGAGAAAAGTCTTTCTTGTCAACCTTTAACCAATTCTTATATCCTTAACTCTACTGATTTGACTCAAGAATCATGCTATTTGGAAACCAAGATTCAATTTCAGCAAACCTATTGAAACTTGACCAAACTCCAAGGTTTGAAAATCACATTGACATTTTGACAAGTTATCCCTTTCCTAAAATTGAAATTGAATATGAACGTGATCTTGAGCCTCAAGCTGGTGATTCCATTTCACTTTTTGATTCAATAATGACTCCGGTATCTTTACTAGATTTTTTTCTCTATTCCAGAGTCAACATTTGATCCTATACCAGTACACTATGATATTGAATCACCAATATCTTATGATCATACTTCATTGATGGGAAAAATGTGTGAACATCAATTCTTTAGTTTGGACCCCATTATTGAACCAATTTCGACTCTCCCTTTTGAATCTCCACTTGATCTGAGTCAAATTCCCGAGTCGATATCGGTTTTTATTTCTATTCCATTTGAGTCCAAATCAATCAGCTCCCAAAATCACACTTCATTGTTAGATAAAGATGTTGAAGAAAATGACTCAGTAATTATTTTTGAAAACTGAAAATTAGATGGGTAAGACCATTCACTCAATCATTCTTTTACTGGGTCATATTAGAGAGGTCACTGGTGGGTTTCTACAAGATCTACGATATCTTGATTGGGTAGCAACGCTTGTCCCAGTGAGACCACCACCGGAGCCGCCACCATGAGGTAATTTTCCTTCCCTCTCCATTTGTTTCATGTATATATACATTCACGATGCATTGAGGACAATACATGAGATAAGTGTGGGGGAGGGTTTACTAACATAGGTTAGTTTTAAATTTTATTTCTTTTACACTTCTTTTTAGGAACTTTTTAAAATTTTCTTTTGTATAAAAACTCTTTTCTTTTTACAAAACTTTTTGACATAAGGGACATAGTTTTGATTTATTTTTAAGAAAATTAAGATTATCTTAGGAATTAGGAAGACCTAAAATGATGAAATTTTAAACCGAGTCAAAATAATAGATCTTGTTTAAATTTTAGGATAAGAAAGTAAGATTGGAAAGATAATTTGATCTTGAATTTTTTTACTTTAGATTTATGCACTTCACACTTACACAATTTTTAGGATTGAAACAAAGACTGAAAATATCATAAAAATATATATAAAAAATGAAATGATGATAAAACTACTTACTGAAGTTGGGTAATTATGCCTCAGGAAGCATGATTATTCAAACGTAAAATGGTAGACAAAAAAATAAAATAATCCCCTTTAGTTTTGTGGCCTTGTTTACTCGAGTCCTTAAGTCCGAGGAAAGTTTTCTCATCTGGTGCCCTAAAACTATCTGGTTTGGGTATCACCGGCTAAAGGCTTACTACCCGGGTAAATAAGAAAGCCTAAGAAAATTAAGGGAAGAAAAAAAGAAAAAAGAAAAAATATTAAATAAATGGCATGAAAGTTAGAGTCCATATTCCAAAAATCTTCAATGTTCATAAAGTGCATATTTTTTTCTCAGAGTTTTATGAAAGATCAAAGAATCAACTCAATTTTAAATTCTTACATTTAATTTATAGCAAGATTTTGCATTTCGACTTAGTTTAAGGAAAAATAATTTCCGGTTAACCTATGACCTTGGATCACTTATATTTTCGCAAAAATATTTCAACATTTTTCTTTATTTCAAAAATACGTTTTTAAAATACTAACATTTGATTTTTTTTCTTTATGGAATTTGTGGGTGTAATCCGTTGGAAACCCTCAGGAGACAAAACTCCTCCTCTAGGGGAAACCTAAAGATTTAACGGCTTGTTGCACATGCTCAGTGCAATCGCGTTACCTGCGAAAGTGGTATAATAATTTTCTTAGTTTTTTGTTATTCTCGGGACGAGTAAAAGATAAGTGTGGAGTTGTGATTAGTCTCTAAAACTGCATATTTCATACCACATCTTCACATTTATTTAATATTAAATTTTGCTAATAATTCCTCTCTTGTATGTTTCTAGGTCCATGGCATGAAATGAAGAAGACCCAAAATCACCATTTAATTGGTGATTAAAGGCCTATAAAGATAGCTATTGACCTAGGAGGGTGATTCTGTCAAAACCAGGGGCCTAAAATCAGAAACCAAGACATGCACCTGAGACGGAACCAACGAGACAGCGCACTGCAGGTGGCGCTGCGTGCGCCGCGCCGGCGTCTTGGGCCAAGGGTTGCCCCCTGGCCCCCTTTCCCCTTGTGCCTATAAATACCCCCGTTGGGGGTTCTTCAGGGAGATATTCAGAGAGTAGTGGAGTTTTCTTTCCATGTTGTAGTTTAGGGTAATTTAGTTTAGTTCTTCTTCTTCCTCTTTATATTTTCTATTTCTTGTAGATCTTGTAATAGGAGAGAGTAATACATGGTTGAAAAGTAAGACTGCTTGTAATAGAAGGTGATAAACTATGAAAGATTCTCTCTTTGCCTCTCGTTATTTTCTTCTCAACTCCTTCTACATGTTTAGCTAATTTTCTTTCATGGCAACTAACTACTAATCACTAACTTGCTAACTTCTTATTTGATAATCCACATGAATCTAATAGCCTCTACTTGACCTTACTCTTTCACGAGCCATTGATGGCTCGTGATGATAGATTCTAACACTCTAACATCCTAACTCTCCAACAAGCTAATATTACTTTACTCCATGCTACTCTTGTTTAGTTTTGATAGTTTAATTGTAGCTTGCACTTTTTGTGTTGAGTTTGGATGTGAAAGTTATCGCATGGGTCATGCTTTAAAACGCTCTTGAACCAAGGACTAGTGATGGCCAAGGATACATGTGCGGTAACTATCACTAAGATGTTAGCATGGTTAGTGGAGCCATTAGTAGTGAGTAGTAATGAGTTTTCTTTATCTTTTTACTTTATTTTAGATCTACAAACAAAATCACAAAAACCATTCTTCTATGTTTCTCACTTTTTTGTTTTCATCATACTTCTTTTTTCATTCTTTGTTTTCCTTTCTTTTGATTCTTTAAAACGTTGAAGAAACTTTAACACACACGTGAACATTCCTGTAAAGCTTTTATCGCTTCCTGTCCCTATGGATTCAACCCGTTTATTCTTTGTACGATAACGGAAGTATCGAGAAAGCCAAAGCACGCACTTTTAACTCTTGATTTTAAAACATACACTTTTCGTGCACGCGGTTTTCCCCCGATCAATGATTCTAATTTAGGTTGGACTTATCTGAATCAATACAACCTATACCCACAATTTATGACTATAATTTTCAAAATAATTTCAACTCTTCACAGAGTCAATGGGGATTCACCTCCCCCGAGTTAAATTTTCAACCTTCTTGTCCACCGTATCCACCTTGTCCACAAATCTCACAATATTCATTCCCCGATTTCGCTTCCTATACTCCTTTTCTAGAACCACCAATTGAAGAAAAATTCGAGCTAGAAAAGAGTGTAGAAGCCATGCAGGAGGCCGAACAAAAATTTCAGAAAATGCTAGCCTCCCCAAATCCATACTATTTTGAAGATTCATACTTAGTCCCACCAGTTCAAAATATAAAACCATCAATCTTTAAAATGAGTATGCATGAGTCCGAACAACAAACACAAAATCTAATGGACTCACAACTTCACCATAATTTTCAAAATAAATCTTCATCTTTTCAAGCCCAATCACAACAAAACGATGAACCAATCACTATGAAAAGATGCTTGAAATCATGACTCAAGCTCAAATCACTCATAATCATGACATAGATTTGATGGTGAAAAGTATTCATTCTCATCCTTTGACCATTCCTGATGTCACTAACCATTCTGTTAGAGCCAAATAATCATGTTTTTTGAAAATCAAGATTCAATTTCAATCCACCCATTTGAACTTGACCAAACTCTGACTGTTGAAAATCCCATTGACATTTTGGCAAGTTATCCTTTTCCTGAGATTGAATTTGAGCATGAATATGATCCTAAATCTCAACTTGGTAATTCTATTTAATGCCCGATTCCATAATGACTGAGGTGTTTTACCTAATTTCAGGCTTTTTTCCGAGTCAACATTGGATCTTGCACCAATCCATCGTGAAATTGAATCACCAATCTTTTATAATCAACAAATTGAACTTGACCAATTTCATACTTTTGACTGTCCCATTGACATATTGGCAAGTTCTCATTTTTATGAAATTGAACTCAGATAAGAATGTGACTTTGATCCTCAAATTTGTGATCCAGTTCAAATTCCTGAATCAATATTGTCTCCAATTTTGTTACCCAAATTGAGCAACATTTTAGAGTCAGTTTTGGTCCCCATACCTGTTATTCCTGAACTTGAATCTCCAATCTCAGAGAGTCACATTCCGTTGTGGGGAAATGAATGTGGATTAGAATTTCAACTTTTTGATTTGAATCCGCTTCCTGAACCAATTTTCACTCCTGAACCTTTACTTGACATAAGTCAAATTCCTGAATCAGCATTAATCCTGCACTTCCTGAGTCCAAATCAACCACTCTATCTTTCCATACTCCATTTTGGAACAAAGGTAATGAAAATAATGACTCCGAAATTATTTTGAAAATTTGAAAATTAGATCGGGTAATTTTTTTTAATAAAAATCATAAATATATATATATATCATTTTAGTGGGTTGTATTATAGAGGTCTCTGGTGGGTTCCTCTAGACCCACGCAAATTAGATTGGGTCACATTTCGTAGACCAATCAGATCACCACCAGAACCACCCCCTTGAGGTAATTTTTTTCCTTCCCTCTATATTTATTTCATGCATACATACATCACGATGCATTGAGGACAATGCATGAGATAAGTGTGGGGGAGGGTTTACTAACATAGAGTTTTTAGATTTTCTTTATTTTTCACTTCATCTTAAAATTTTTCCTTTGTATAGGATTTTTCTTTTCTTTAAAAAAAACTTTTTGAAATAAGAGACAAAGTTTTGATCTATTTTAAGAAAATTAAGATGATCTTAGAAATTAAGAAAGCCTTAATTATGAGATCTTAAACCCAGTCAAAATAATGGATTTTGTTTAAGATTATAGGCTAAGTAAGATAAATTAGAAAGATAATTTTATCTTGAATTTTTGCCTTAGATAGCATGCACTTCACACAAGCACAATTTTTGGAATGGAAACTAAGACCTAAAATGCCATAAAGAAAAATAATTAAAAAAGAAAAATATAATATATTATATACGAAAAAATCACTTGTTAAGCTGGATAATTATGCCTCAAGAAGCATGATTATTTACGCCTAACGGTGGTCAAAAGAAACAAATAATCCCCCTTAGTTTTGTGGCCTTGTTTACTCAAGTCCTTAAACCCGAGAGATGTTTCTCATCTGGTGCCCTAAAACCGTCTGGTCTGGAAGTCATCGGTTAAAGGCTCACTACCCTGGTAAACTAGAAAGCCTAAGAAAACTAAGGGAAGAAAAAAAGAAAAAAAGAAATATATATATATATATATATATATATATATATATATATATATATATATATATATTTAAATGGCTTGATGGTTAGAGTTGAAATCCCAGAAATCTTCAATATCACAAAGTGCATAATATCTAGGGTTTTATGATGGATAAAATATTCAATTCAATTTTGAATTCTTAGCTTAATTGAAGACAAGATCTTACATTTAGACTGAGTTTAAGGGAGAATAACTTGTGATCTTAGATCGCTTATATTTTTGCAAAAATATTTCATAAACTTGTCTCTCTTTCAAAATACTAACATTTGTCTTCTTTCTTTATGGATTTTGTGGGTGCAATCCGCTGAAAACCCTTAGGAGACAAAACTCCTCCTCTAGGGGAAACCTAGAGGTTTAACGGCTTGTTGCACACGCTCATGAAATCACCTAAGGGGGGGGGGTGAATAGGTGATGGCTATATGAATTATGACAATAATGCGGAATTTAAAATTTAACTCACAAATAGCACAAATATAGACTTGCAATAAATAAAACAATAAATGTGTAAGAATTAAAAGGAGTAGAGTTGAGAGAAAATTCGAGCAAACGCAAACGCAAGGATGTGTTTCCGAGGTTCGAGCCACGCTCTACGTCCCCGCCTTCACACTTGAAGGATTTGCACTACTATCGTTGATCCCACCGGATCGCCAATACAAGGACACACTTGTCCCTACACTTGTGATGCCGCAACACCACCCGAAGCTCACTAGCTCCCTTGAGGCCGATGCCTCTACAACTTCACTCAATAAGAAAGGTGATCACACTTGATCAAAATAGCTCACTTGCACAATCCTAAAACCAATGATATAGATGTAGAGCTTGGGATTGTGGTGTGCAAAAACTAGAGAGAAGGTAGAGGAATAGGCTACAAGTTGGGTGTTGGGAATTTAGGCTTTGAAAAATCTTTTGTAAAAGAAAGGAATTGGAATTCTTTGTAAAGCTCTTGTGAAAATCTTTTGCAATTTTTTTTCAATAGATGTCTTATCAATATGAGGTGACCCTCTATTTATAGGGGTCAAAAACAGCCTCACAAAATCGTTGGTATCAAATCCCAAAAGAGAATCAGCCTGAAAAAATAGCTGTTGGATCTGTCAGAACTTTTGACAGAGTCCGGTCGACCGGGTCGGTCGACCGCCAACGGTCAAAAATGTGACCGTTGGGGCTCTACGGTCGACCGGGTCGGTCGACCGAAAAATCCTGTGAACGCAAAAGTGCCTCGGTCGACTGGGTCGGTCGACTGATATACACATGCACAGTTTGTGCACATCGGTCGACCGGGCCGGTCGACCGGTTACTGTAAGTTCTGAAAAAATCAGAACTTCCAGAACCAGAATTTGGGATTTTTGGTTTTAGGTCTTGGGTTAAATTCTTGGAACTTGTAAAAATATAGAGTATGAGCATATGTCATACATCTATCATGTTAAAATAGTTTGATAAAAATCCTTTTGATAAAAACTTATTTTCCATAAAAATGTTTTTCCAAAACTATTGTCTTTCTAAAAAGTTTATTTCCAAACATGTTCACTTTAAATCTAAGTTAGAAAATGAAAATTGAAAATCTTTTTTTGAAGCCATGAACCTAACTAAAAAGGTGTGTGTGTGTGATAATCCCATAGCTCTACTCCTAATATCTAGCTTTGACAAAATATCTAAAATAGAAAATAAAATACAAATCTTGTTTTCTTCATAGTCTATGCTAGTTCTTTTCTTCAATATCTTATTCCGAAGCTTCCTAATGTGCTTTAGCTTGGGAATGCAAATCTTGGGCGAACTCCAAACGTGTGAGTCTTTAAGTGGAGTCGTCAAAACCTGTTCTTGAACCTGAAATCCTTTTAAACAAAATTATTAAATACATAACTAAATATGTTTTGTTATCATCAAAATAACTGGGATAATGGCCTTTGGGCCAACAATCTCCCCCTTTTTGATGATGGCAAAACATATGTAGTTATCACAAAATATTTTGGGTAGAGACTTCAAATGAAGCTCCCCCTCAACACATGCATATATAGGAAAACATATGTAAATGGTAAACACCATATTTCCATGCCAACAAATAATACCAAATACTCATGTCATAGAATAGATGAAGGAAATGAGTTCATACATGACATAGATAAGAGATACATAAAAACAAAAGATAACCATGTCCATGTCCACAACACATACTAAAAATACATGTCCAAAGCAAAATAAAAATAAATACTACATGTCCAAACACAAATAAAGTACTACATCACAAAATATCCAAACACAAATACTACAAGATAACTCTCCCCAAATAACTCTCCCCCTTTTTGACATCATCAAAAGGGGAGGTTACTCAGCAGCATCATCATCTCCAGCATCCTCATCACCGTCGTCCTCCTCGTCGTCGGCATGCTCAGATGAGCTCTGTGCAGCAGAGCCCTCAGCCATCTTCTTGTCACCACCATCTTCTTCCTCTGAGGAAGAAGCAATCTCCTCTGGATCCATGCCATCTACTCTGGTGCGCGGTGGTGGAACAGAAGAACGAGCTCTGGGAGGGAATGGAGGACCGGTGGCTGGGAGTCGACAAGCAATCGGAGTACGGTCAGGAACGAGCATGTCAAATTTTGTGAAAAGAGCCTAAAACTGAACGTCCACGAATCTCATGGACTCAGCAAAATATGACATGTCGTTTCGGATCTCCGCCCGAAAAGCAGCATCCTGAATGGCACGAGCATCCAACTCCGCACGAATAGCTGCGTCGCGCTTCTCGACCCAGGCCTGGTGCGCCTCGATCTGAGAGCGGACCTCCGAAGAGAGAAGGGCCTGAAACTCAGGAGGAAAAACAGGGGCTGAAGAGGAAGAAGATCCTGGTGCAGATGATGAGCCAGGACCAGCAGGAGAAATATGTGGTTGCACAGGAGCGTGTCTACGCAGCTGGGCTTCCATCATCTTCAGGACAACTCCGTTGATGTTGGTCAAGGGATTGGAGGGACTTTCACCAGAAAGATCAAAATCAAGAGCCCTAAGAAGATGAGTAATTAGCATGCCGTAGGGCAAGCTCCTACCCGCAGTACGAATCTGATCAGAAGCCATGTGAGAAGCTATGACTCTAGGAAAGTTTATCTTAATGCCTCGAAGAAGGCAATAGATAATCAATGGTACGGAACCCCTAGCGTGGCTATACTCACCATGTTTGGGGACAATGTTGAAGAAAATAATTTTGGCCAGGACTTGGGCTTGAAGAGTGTACCTACTCACAACCTCATTTCTAACCAAGCTGGGGTTGTCATCCCCGTGGATTAGAGTGGATGCGGTGAGCGAAGACTCACCCTCCGGAAATTCAAAGTCATGCAGGTCATGGGTATACACATCCGCTCCACCAGTGGAGAGATGCAGAATCCTAGCAAATCGACCAATAGAAATGTCTATGTCCCTACCTAAAACCCTAGATGTGATACGATTACCATCAAATTCGAAATTGGCATAAAAGTAAGGAACAAGAGATGTGTAAACTTGCTCCTTGATGGTCAAGAATTCCACTAAATTGTTTGTCTGCAGAATGTGGGGGATATTCAAGTGTTCGAAATCTTGGATAACAACAAATCTTCCCGAGTTAATGTTCCTCGTGGAAAGATGGGAGTAACGATCAGCAGCAAGGTCATTTAGGAAGAGCCGAACGGGTCTAGGAGCCTGAGATGAAGGTTGAACAACAGCCTTCCCTTTCTCAGTTCGATTTCTTTTAGGCATGATGAGAAAAAATGGAATTTTTAGGTTTAAACAAGTTATGGCACGATCTAGATAGCTAAGTAACCTAATGTAATGACAATGGAAGGAAGATTACAAAGCTAGAAGTGAAGAATCACAAGAAAAAACAAATTTTTACCTTAACAGTGAAGAACTCAAACCCTAACTGAAAAATCCGATTTTCTGAAAATCTGGCGGTTGGATTGAGTTGAAACTGAAGATCAGGCACTAGAATAAGAAATTGGGAGTGGGTTTTAAATTAATTTGGGATTGGTTGAGAGATTGGAGAGAAAAAGAAAATTTTGGAGAAGAGATGGAGTCGGGTTCGTCGGCTGAGTGAGAGAGAGAGAGAAAAAAGTGAAAAGAAATGACAGATATAGGGCAGAATTCGACGATCGGTCGACCGGTCCGGTCGACCGAAACAACCCGAGAGTTCTGAATTTTCAGAACGGTCGACCGGGTCGGTCGACCGAATTAACCCGAGAACTCTGCTGGCTTGATCGGTCGACCGGGACATATAGTCGGTCGACCGATAACAGAAAAGAAATAAAAAATTTCTTCTCAGGTAGAGTCGGTCGACCGGGGCTTTATAGGTCGGTCGACCGGCTTTGCCTGAAATCTGTTAACAGCATCTGGCCCAAAAAAAAAATTTTAAAGAAATTTGTAGTCAAAATAGGTATGATATATTAAACATATAGGAATACACCAACAGGTTATAAATCTTCATTTAGTTATTACAACATCAAAATTCATGCAATCCCTTTTTAATTTTATTTTCATATTTAAACAAAGATTTTAAAGATGTTGAAGCCGAATACCCAGTGACGGGTTCTGAACTTCATCCTCTTGATTCCTCTTGAATGAGTTGAGGTGCGCAATTGCCATCTTTAAGGTGTTTGTTTAAATAGGAAATTTTGCAAATGTTTATTTTTATTTATGAAAATAATGTGTATATGTATACAAGTATATAATCACAAATTATAAATTATACATGTGGACATACAATAAACAAGGCATGAAACAAAAGATATAGAAGTTAACACAAGGCACATATACAATATGATAGAAAAGTAGTTCTATACAAGCATATATCAATAGAGTACAAAAGCAAACTATCAATTCTATACATATGTATACATGACTAAAAATCAAAAACTTTTAAATGGAGATGTTACCAATTGAAGGGCAATCTCCAAAATAGGTGCCTCCACGATAGTGATGCATGCACGATTTGTTCTTTAAGCTCCGATGCATCAACCACCCGGGCACCACCTCCTCCTAAGTCTTGGAGGGGGTAGATCCACCTATACCTGTATCATTTAAATTTGGTGGCTCTTTTGGTACCCAAATCTTAGTGGGTCCTTTGGGGTTAGATCCGGGGCGAACCCAAACAAATTTATTCTTAACATTGTTCTTAGCATAACAAAACTTTTCTAAATGGCCTTTGCGGCCACAATACGTGCAAATAAAAATTCTACCACTATTGTACATAAAAGCATGGTTATGTGTGTGTGCATGTTTATGTGTAGCATGTTTATGATGAACATGTTTCCCTTGGGCTACTCCCTTAGGAAATTTAGATGCAAGCTTGTTAAAATCAAATGCACATTTCTTTAAAGTGTTATCTAAAGAATCAACACGTTTTTGAATTTCAACAAAAACATTTTTATTACTAGAAATCATGGGGTTTTTCCTTTATTAGCTACCTTATACTTATCAAAATCATTTTTCAATTTTTCAAAAGAACTAGATAACTCATTTTTCTCTTTTAAACAAATTTCAAGTTTGTTCTTCAAAACATCATTTTCCTTTTTCAATTTCTTATTATGAGATTGTGAAATCTCATACCTATGTTGCAATTCTTCAAAAAATTGAGCAAGTTCATCCATTGTGAGATCATCATCATCAATGGAAGTTTCTAGACATACCTTAGATGAATCCTCACCTTGTGCCATAAAGCACATGTTAGCGGCGTCGTGCTCCTCTTCGGATTCCGACTCCGAGTCATCCCATGTAGCGGCCAAGGCTTTCTTCTTCTTCCCGCGCTTGGAGGTGGTTGCTTGGAGAGCGGGGCAATCGGCAATTAGGTGACCGATCTTCTTGCAATGAAAGCAAGGACCGAGTTCTTCTCTTTTCTTCTCGTACCTTCCTTGAGGCTTCCCCCTTCGGAAGTTACTTTGCCGTCCCTTCTTGTAAAACATCTTGCCCACCTTCCGGATGAGCATGGCGAAATCCTCATCGCAATCTTCGGATGAGTCGTCTTCCTCAATGGTAGTAGGAGTGGCTTTGAAGGCAATCGTCTTCTTCTTTGGTGCCTCCCTCTCTTCTCTAACTTTCATCTCCATCTCATGCGTCTTGAGATTTCCGATGAAGCCGGAGAAGTCCATCTCCTCTTTGTCGTTGAGCTCCTTGAGTGTGGTCGCCTTGACTTCCCAAGCTTTGGGAAGAGCTCTAATCACCTTCCTTATCTTTTGATCATTATCAATCTTGTCGCCTAAGGAAGAAAGAGCATTAGTTATTTTTGTAAAACGAGTGAGTATATCATCAATGCTCTCATTATCAAACATATAAAAATTCTCATATTGAGAACGTAGCAAGTCAACCTTAGCTCTTTTGACTTGTGACGTTCCCTCATGAGTCACAATAAGTATGTTCCAAACCTCAAATGCGGATTTACAATTAATTATGCGTGCAAGGTCATCCTCATTTAATGCTTGGGTCAATGCATATTGTGCCCTAGCATTAGCCTCATAGTCTTTGGAAGTATCCTCGGACCATGTGCTCTCATCACTAGTGGGTTCAATAAAATCTTTGGTTATAGCCCTAGCTACCCTAACTCCTAGGAATTTAAGGAAGAGATTCATTTTCACCTTCCAAATGGGGAAGTTTAAACCATCAAACTTGGGTGGGGATTTAATGCTAGAGAAGTCCATGGATGCCATGAATGCACAAGCAAATATAAATGCAACAAAAATGTATATAGCCAAATATGGATCTCCCTAAGGTGGTTAGACCTAAGTTGTAGGGTTAGGCTCTGATACCAATTGAAATCACCTAGAGGGGGGGGTGAATAGGTGATGGCTATATGAATTATGACAATAATGCGGAATTTAAAATTTAACTCACAAATAGCACAAATATAGACTTGCAATAAATAAAACAATAAATGTGCAAGAATTAAAAGGAGTAGAGTTGAGAGAAAATTCGAGCAAACGCAAACGCAAGGATGTGTTTCCGAGGTTCGAGCCACGCTCTACGTCCCCGCCTTCACACTTGAAGGATTTGCACTACTATCGTTGATCCCACCGGATCGCCAATAGAAGGACACACTTGTCCCTACACTTGTGATGCCGCAACACCACCCGAAGCTCACTAGCTCCCTTGAGGCCGATGCCTCTACAACTTCACTCAATAAGAAAGGTGATCACACTTGATCAAAATAGCTCACTTGCACAATCCTAGAACCAATGATATAGATGTAGAGCTTGGGATTGTGGTGTGCAAAAACTAGAGAGAAGGTAGAGGAATAGGCTACAAGTTGGGTGTTGGGAATTTAGGCTTTGAAAAATCTTTTGTAAAAGAAAGGAATTGGAATTCTTTGTAAAGCTCTTGTGAAAATCTTTTGCAATTTTTTTCAATAGATGTCTTATCAATATGAGGTGACCCTCTATTTATAGGGGTCAAAAACAGCCTCACAAAATCGTTGGTATCAAATCCCAAAAGAGAATCAGCCTGAAAAAATAGCTGTTGGATCTGTCAGAACTTTTGACAGAGTCCGGTCGACCGGGTCGGTCGACCGCCAACGGTCAAAAATGTGACCGTTGGGGCTCTACGGTCGACCGGGTCGGTCGACCGAAAAATCCTGTGAACGCAAAAGTGCCTCGGTCGACTGGGTCGGTCGACTGATATACACATGCACAGTTTGTGCACATCGGTCGACCGGGCCGGTCGACCGGTTACTGTAAGTTCTGAAAAATCAGAACTTCCAGAACCAGAATTTGGGATTTTTGGTTTTAGGTCTTGGGTTAAATTCTTGGAACTTGTAAAAACATAGAGTATGAGCATATGTCATACATCTATCATGTTAAAATAGTTTGATAAAAATCCTTTTGATAAAAACTTGTTTTTCCATAAAAATGTTTTTCCAAAACTATTGTCTTTCTAAAAAGTTTATTTCCAAACATGTTCACTTTAAATCTAAGTTAGAAAATGAAAATTGAAAATCTTTTTTGAAGCCATGAACCTAACTAAAAAGGTGTGTGTGTGTGATAATCCCATAGCTCTACTTCTAATATCTAGCTTTGACAAAATATCTAAAATAGAAAATAAAAATACAAATCTTGTTTTCTTCATAGTCTATGCTAGTTCTTTTCTTCAATATCTTATTCCGAAGCTTCCTAATGTGCTTTAGCTTGGGAATGCAAATCTTGGGCGAACTCCAAACGTGTGAGTCTTTAAGTGGAGTCGTCAAAACCTGTTCTTGAACCTGAAATCCTTTTAAACAAAATTATTAAATACATAACTAAATATGTTTTGTTATCATCAAAATAACTGGGATAATGGCCTTTGGCCAACAGCTCAGTGCAATCGCGTAACCTGCGAAAGTGGTGTAATAACATTTGTAGTATAATTTTCTTTTTCTTGTTTTGCTCGGGACGAGCAAAAGATAAGCGTGGGGGTGTGATTAGTCTACAATTCTGCATTATTATATCACATTTTTCTACTGATTTATGACTAAAATGTTGGTCTAAACCGTGTTTTGGTCTCTTGCAGATAATCAAGACAAGGATTGCAAATGGGTAATAAGTGCTTAATTAAATCCATTTTTGGGTAATTAAATCTGTATTTCTTGGAGGCCAAGTAAGGGATATTCTAGAAAATACATTGAACCTAGACCTTCACGCATGTCAGACGAAGATCCGGACGAATATACCCGAAACCAACTATACCAAGAAGGTCCTAGAAGCGATGGGAAACTCACGCCTAAAACCAATGACCTAAGTCCCTTGTTTGGCTGCGAAAACGCGGCCATATAGTGGGACCACGCATCGATCTTTGACGCGTGGCCCCGTCTCGTCTTCTAAAAACCCCGGTTGCCTATATATAGCGCTGCAGAGACCCAAAACGCAAGTAGATTTGGATTTAGGATAGGTTTTTTATCTTTTAGTGTAGGGTAGTGTACGTGTTCTTTCTCTTTTATTTTATATTTTCTTTTCTTTTATAGATCATGTATTAGGGCTGAGAGATTCAGAGAGAGATAGAGAGATATTAATGTAATAGATGGTGACAATTTATGTATAGGTGTCTCCTTTCTTCTCCTTTGTAATCTTCTCCATCTTCTGCATGATGCTTAGCTAATTTCTTCTTCTCATGGAAATATAACTACTAACCACTTACTTGATAATCCACATGAATCTAATAGCCTCTACAAGGCCTTGCTCTTGCAAGAGCCATTGATGGCTCATGATGATGGATTCTAACATTCTAACATTTCTAACACCTAACCCACTAACTTGCTAACTTGCAATGCCTTCTTTATTTCATGCTCACCTCTAACCGGTTTTGATGATTTAATAGTAGCTTGCAACTTATTATGTGGTATGGATATATTGTTTAAATGTAGAAGAACAATCTTATGAGCTATGCTTTGTATCATCTCTTGAAGCCAAGGATTAGCGATGGCCAAAGATCCATGTCAGGCAACTATCACTAAGAGGTTAGCATGGTTAGTGGAGCAACTAGTAGTTAGTAGCCATGAGTTGTCTTTTATCTTGTTTTAAAAACCAAATCCAAAATCTTTTATCATTTTCCTATTGTTGTTTTTACCATCCTCTTAGTTCACCTTTATTTCATCTTCTTTTTATTTTCAAAATCACTTCTTATTTTGTTTTCACATCGCCGTTTCATCGCCTTCCTCATCTATCACTTCTGAATTTCTTTTCTTTTATTTTCTTTTCATTCTTTTAACAAAGAAGACTTGTAAACAACCAACGTGAATAAAAACTGTTAATGCTTCTATCGACTCCCGTCCCTGTGGATTCGACCCGTTGAGCCAATGCTATAACGGAAGTATCGAGGGAACAGTAGCACCAACATAATTTTATTGATTTCATAAAACATACATTTTCGAGTGCTGGTTCCGCCCCGATCAATGCAACGGCGACAAACTTCTCTAGATGCCTTCCACCATGCAGAAGCAGATGGAGAACCAACGTATGGGAGATGATTCGGCTCCGCAAAGTTGTTGCTCATTAAAAAAGAAGCGACAACCCATGTCCAGTCATGATTGCTTAAACAAATCGAGACACAGCAGAGGTTACAATCTACTCCAATTGAGGGAAGAAACGAGCGGGCTCCCTCGTCGCTACCCCGTACACGGGAATCTGCCCACTCCACTGGAAGTTTGAGACACAACCGAGCGGAGACCTATGAAGATAGTGAGGACCTCGAGAACTCTGAGCGTTCTCGAAACCCAAAGATCCCTCACACAGAGGACATCGTGGATTTGGTCCAGGAGCGGCTCAATCAAGTGAGTTAGCAGTCTTCAAAAGGGATGAAGTATAATGGGATAAGACCCACTGACTTACCGTTGTCGAGGGAAACACTCCGCTTCTCGAAGAAGTTCATGATGCCAACTTTTGACCACTACTTGGGAACCTCCGCCCCCCTCCTACATCTCCGCCAGTAACAGGACAAGATGGCAGTCTACGCTCGCAATGATCTCCTTCTCTGCCGAGTGTTCCTGTCCAGCCTCAAGGGAGTCGTGTACCGCTAGTTTTGCTCGCTCCCTAGGAACTCCCTTCGAAACTTACATGAAGTAACCGATGCATTCTACAATCAGTTTGTTTCTCAGAGAAAATCCAAAGGAACAACAACAACCTCACCACGGTCAAGATGAAAACTTGGGAGAGTTTGAAGAGCTACATTAATTACTTTCAGAGCTGGACGGCCCTGGTATACAACTGCAATGAGGATATAGTCGTTGTCGCCTTTATCAATAGGCTGCAGGTCAACAACCCCTTCTACAAATATTTGGTGAAGAATGACGTCACCAAGATGAGGATATCCTCGTCCGGGCTCAGAAGTACATCCAAATAATAGAGGCGACTCGGGCCACGTCCAGTCGCCCCCAGATACAAGGGCCCGAAGTCGAGAAGCTGAAGCCACAATTCCCATCGAAGAAGAATCTGAGCCACAATTCCTCTGCTGTCTGCAAGCCATCTAAGCGCGCCGCTGAGTCTAGCAAAGGAAGCAAAGCAGAGCTTGACCTTACCCCATTTAGGGTACCGATCGATCAGATCTTCAACACCATCAAAGACCAGCCTTGGGTTAGGCGTCCGACCAGACCCCTCTCACCTAACCAAAGAGGGCCTGGATCTAGAGACTATCGTGCCTTCCACAACAGGAGGGGCCAACTCATATTGGATTGCCGAACCCTCAGACGACACCTTCAGGACCTGGTCAACGAAGGATACCTCTGAGAGTTCATTCTAAACCCTGAATTGCCCTCAAAGGCTAGAGTACAGAGGCAGCCCAGACCATAAACGAGCACCCTGGCAGCACCCTTGTTCAATACCGGGAGCTAAACGCTATACTTGGGAACTTCCCAATAGAAGGCACCACTGCCAAGGAGAGGACCCTCTACATCAACGATGCGCACAAGGACGACTATCTAGCAATAGTGACTCATCCTCCTGCACCTCCCGGTCGGCCAGTCTTTTTCTCAAAAGAAAACTCATATCCCATGTTCTTACCCCACAACGATGTCTTGGTTGTGACGATACATATCGAATGCTACAAAGTGCCGAAGATCGTGGTGGATGGGGGAGTAGCGTCAACATCCTTATAACCGCGCTCTAGATTGAATGGAGGATACTTCCGAGCTGGCCAAAAAATTGATCATCCCCAGACCCAGTCACTTCTTTATGGATTCGATGGGAATAAAGCCCGTTTCCCCGATACAGTTGAGTTCCCGGTCCGCGCTGATCCATTCAATGTCATCACGAATTTCTGCATCCTAGACGTCGAGTCCCCCTACAACACCATTCTCGAGAGGCCATGGATTCACATGATGAGAGCGGTCCTATCCACCCTGTTGGCCCAAAGGTTACAATCACCGATTCTGTGTTTTGATGATAACAAAATATATGTAGTTATTTAGTACTGATCAAGTTCAAGTGTTTTAAGTGTGTTTCAGAGTTCAAGAAGATCTAATAGATTTCTTCCTCTAAAGGAAGGTATTGATGGCTCAAGGGTATTCAAGAACGGGATTGGAGCTCAAAGGACTTAACGTCACTATTGGAGAAGCCTACTTAAAGATACTTGTAGTCGTTTAGAATCTTGTAAGAACATAGTGTGTAAAAGTGTAGAATATAAATTTGATGCTACACACACAAAATACACATTTTGAAAATACAGTTTATTTTGTATTGGTGTTTCGACATGTTTAGTTTTGATACATGATTCCATATTTTCTCAAAATTTATATCTCAGTTTTAGAATTTGTATCTCCTTGCCTATACATGTTTTCCTCTTTAAAACCCATACAAAATCCTTTACAAAATTTTAATAGTTTCAAATTGACCTTGGTACTGTTCTTGGCCTGGGTCGATCGACCGGGCGGTCGACCGTGCCTATTTCAGGCCAGGACGGTCGACCTCACGGTCATCGAACTTATGACAGAGGAGTGTGCATGTTTGTGCACGTTCATGGTCGACCGATCAGTCGATCGCTCTCCCCTGCGGTCGACCGACTGTAATGGTTTTAGCCTCGATTAAAGCCGTTCAACCGACCGGTCGACCGATAGCCAACGAATAAATTTTTTAAATAGGCCGGTCGACTGGGTGGTCGACCGACAGACTGCCAGAAACGCAGTAATGACTAGATTTCAAATTTTTGTATTTTAACATGTTTTTAAAACGTGGTGATTTGAATTCTGATGGTGAAATTCTTCCTTATGACCTGATAAACAATTCTAAAATATTTTTCTAAAGCCTATATAAAGGGTCATTGGAATTAGATTTAAACAAAACAAAAATTCTCTTGAAAATCAAAGTTTGCTTTCAGAGTGAAATTTTTTAAAGTTTTCTTTTGCGCTTTAAATTCCAAATTTTTTAGTTAAGTTTTATGCTCTTATATTCTCTCTCGATTTTGATTCTACTCTCACATACATCTTTGAGCTTCATATCTATTTTTTACTCTATAGTGATTTGTAGCATAGTTGTAAGAGAGTGTGTGATCTCTTGATCACCAAGAGATTGTAATTTCAATTGGCTTTGTGCTACCTCTTGTATAGAGGATTGAATTGGGGAGTTGTGTACTCCAAGTGATTGTAATTTCTTGAGGAAGAATCGTTAGTGGATAGTGAAATGCTTCATAGTGGTGAAGGCGGGGACGTAGACCAGTGGCTCGAACCTCAAAACAAATCTTTCTTGTTCGTGATTGTCTTATTGTCTCTATTTCATTTACTTGATTATATTCATTCATTTTTGTCATTCTTTACTCATCTCAACAAGAAAGCAATTAAGCACCTCAACTCTTATCTAGAGGAATCATGAAGAGAAATTCAGAGCCTTTTACAGGGAATACTTCTTCAATTCTTATTTTTGAGTGATCGGTTTGCATCATTTATTATAAATTGTTAAGTATTTGCATTTGATTAGCATTACACCTATTCATCCCCCCCTCTAGGTGTATTTTCAATTAGTATCAGAGCTTTGGTCTCTACTTTTTGGCTTAACCTCTTTAGGGGGATCCTACTTGCTAATCACTTCATTAACGATTTCTTTCTCATCCACTATAGTAAAGATGGTCGAAGGTATTAAGACTCCTGCTAAGCTTGATGGCCTTAACTTTCTCATATGGAAGATTAAGATGATTATGTTTTTGCAATCCTTAGGAAGCCGGGTTACAAAGGCGGTGACTAAACCTTTAGTATACCCAATGGTGATGAGGACCTGGGTCCGACATTACCACCAAGGAATTTGATGCCAATGTAAAGGCACACCATGCATTGCTTCAAGCCTTGAATGATGATGACTTAACTAGGGTCATCCATTACAAATTTGCCTATGAAATTTGGTCACACTTAGTGGTCACTCACGAGGGAACATTACAAGTCAAGAGGGCTAAAATTATCTCTTGTATTCCCAATATGAGAATTTCATCATGCATGAAAATAATTCTATTGATGATATGGTCACTAGGTTTACTAAAATCACTAATGGTATTGCTTCTCTAGGTGACACTATAGACAAGAACCAGAAGGTGAGGAAGGTCATTCGTGCTCTGAGTCAACGCTACGACTCTAAAAGAGCTCAATGATAAGGAAGAAATGGAGCTCATAGGTCTTATCGACAACCTTAACACTCATGAAATAGAAAGGAAGGCTACAGAAGAAATTGCGCCCTAAAGAAAAAGATGATTGCTTTCAAGTCTACTCTCTCCGACGATGATGATGAAGAAGAAGAAGATGATGATGAAGAACTTTCCCTGTGAAAAACGTAAGGAGGATGTACAAAAAGTCCAATTTCAATAATAGAAGATGATGGCATGGAAAAGAAAATAAGAAAATCAATTGATTCAATTGCCATAAGACGGAACACATTGTTGCAGATTGTCCAAAGAATAAAGGCAAGCCATCTACCCCAGAGAAACCCTACAAGAAGAAAGCTCTCAAAGCAACATGAGATTCGGAGAGTGAATTCGATGAAGAGGTAGACACGACCAATGTGTAGTTCATAGCGAATGATAACACACCTAACTTTTGAGCCATCCTTAGATGATTGTGAATTAACTATGGATGAATTAGGTGAGGCATTTGAAGAACGTTCAAATAATTATGATTTTCTAAAAAAGAAATACCTAAAAATGAAAAAGAAAAAAATGAAACTCTTCAAAATAAAATTATCATTCTTTCTAAAAAAAAGATGTTTTATCTTCCACACTCATATCTACACAAATGATTTTGATGCATATAAAATTTCATGCAAAGCAAAATTCCCCATGATTGATGAAAATAAAAATTTTACTTTAAAAACTAAAATTAACACTTTGGGAAATATTTTAAAGAAATGTGAGTTCAATAAGGCAAGATTAGAGGCAATGTTTTCTAAGAAAAATACTTCAAAGAAATATGTTCATGCTACACATGCTCACACCTCTAAATCACAACACATTCATACACATAAGCATGCTCGTTCCCTACATACTCATCATTCTTCTATATGGGTCACTTAGCTAAATTTGTTTTGATCTCATAAATACTTCTAATAATCATGTTTGGATCAAAGGGACTAACATTATAGGACCCAAAAAAATATGGGTACCAAAATCAATGACACTTTCTTTTGATATAGGTACACACCAAGTCTCCAAGACGTAAGAAGCGATGGTATCTTGATAGTGGTTGCTCAAGGCACAAGACTTGGGAAATCAACAATTTTGCAACCCTGTCAAGGAACTAATCGGGCGGAACCAACACTTGAAAATGTGTATTTATGAAATCAATGTAATTATATATGAGTGCTAATGTTCCCTCGATACCTCCGTTATAGCATTGGCTTAACGGGTCGAATCTATAGAGACGGAAGATGATAGAAGCATTAACAGTTCTTATTCATGTCGTATGTTAACAAGTTCTTCTTTGTTAAAGAATAAGAAAGAAAGAGAAAATAAATTCAAAAGTGATAGGTGAAGAAGGCGATAAAACAGTGATGTGAAAATAAAAGAGAAATGATTTTGAAAACTAAAAGAAAATGAAATAAAGATGAACTAAGAGGATGATAAAAATAATGATAGAAAAAATAATAAAAAATTTTGAAAATTATTTTTAAAAAAGTAACAAGAAAGAAGAGAACTATAAAAGAAAACTCACTTCTAACTACTAAGTACTCCTCTAATCATGCTAACCTCTTAGTGATAGTTACCTCACATGGATCCTTGGCCATCACTAGTCCTTGGTTTCAAGAAGCAATACAAATCATGGCTCATAAGAAGGTTCTTCTACATTCAAATAACACATCCATATCACACAACAAGTTGCGAACTACTATTAAATCATCAAAAACGGTTGAGGTGAGCATGAAATAAAGAAGACATTGCAAGTCAGCAAGTTAGTGGGTTAGATGTTAAAAATATTAGAATGTTATAATCCATCATCATGAGTTACCAATGGCTCGTGGAAGAGCAAGGCCTTGTAGAGATTATTAGATTCATGTGAATTATCAAGTAAGAGGTTAGATAGTTAGTGTTTAGTAGTTAGATTGCTATGAGAAGAAAAATTAGCTAAGCATCATGTAGAAGATGGAGAAGATTACAATGGAGAAGAAAGGAGACACTTTAACATAGATTGTCACCATTTATTACATCAATCTCTCCTTTCTCTCTTTCTCTCTCAATCTTTCAGCCCTAATACATGATCTAAAAACGAAATAAAAATACAAAAGAAAAGAAAAGAAAAGAAGAACACCTACACAAATCTACACTAAAAGAGAGAGAACCTAGCCTAATTTCTCAATCTGCTTGCGTTGCGGGTCTCTGCAGGGGTATTTATAAGTAAAAGGAGCTTCTAGAAGATGAGACGAGGTCACACGTCAAAAATCAACGCGTGGCTTACCAATATTACCGTGGAAACGCGGCCATAGCCGTGTTTTTGTGGCAAAACCAGGAACTTAGGTCCATGGTTTTGGCGAGCGACTTCGCCTTGCTTTGGGGACCTTCCAGATATGATTAGATTCGGTTATTTGTGTCCAGATTTTCGTCAGACACCCGCCAACGTTTAGATTCAATGTATCTTTTAGAAACTCTCTAGCTTGACCTCTAAGAAATTCAGATTTAATTACTCAAAAATAGATTTAATTAAGCTCTTATTAATCCTTTGCCCCTAGACTATTGATTATCTGCAAAATAGACCAAAATACAGTTTAAGAATGATATTTTATTCATAAATTGGTAGGAAAATGCGATATAAAAGTGCAAAATTATTGACTAATCACACCCCCACACTTATCTTTTGCTCGTTCCGAGCAAAACAATAAAAAGAAAAACTACACTACAAATGTTATTACACCACTTTCGCAGGTGACACGATTGCACTGAGGGCGTGTAACAAGCCGTTAAAACCTCTAGGCAAAAACTTGATGAGGAGATTTGTCTCCTCGTTTTAAATTAACCGTAAGCGCACAGTCGTTCGGTGTAGCACTTGAGGGTCAGTCTACAGGGAAGGTATTTCTTGTGATCCTAACATGATTTAGGCAACTTGGTTAGGAAAAATAAGAAGTTGTGTGAACTAAGTTGTCAAAGAGAAGGGTCATGCACCTAGGGTAGAACCCCTAAACTACTGTTCATGTGGTGGTATTTATCTCTCAACTACATGATTGTAATTGCGTAATAATAATCTCTTTTCTCAATTGGCATAAAATCCTAGAATGTTAGTCCTTAGCACAAGATATTAAAATTAATCACATAGTCCATCAATGTACGAGAATAAATTAAAATTAAAGCAATAATTAAGGGAAAACACTAAGCATGGAATATCGATTATTTAAATATATCTTATCAAATTTATAAATATCTAGTAATAAATCCAATTGATTAAAAATCAATTACTGTGCTTTTCGTATCTTATATGAGAGATTTAAATATCCACCATGATCTTGTAGCCTAGGTTCATCACCCTAGGTTCATGAAATTTATTTAGTTGCACATATCTAGTTTAATCATCATGTAATTTAATAACGAATCATTCATTAATTAAAAATACTACAGATGACTAATTTAATTAATTACCTAAACCAGAAAAAATATTAATCTAATAATCAAAATTATTAAATAATTTAATGATCTAAATAATTATTTAAACAAATATGTCTAAAACTTGTATTAATTAATTAAAATACTAACCTGAATTTGGTACGTGGAACAAGGTTGAAGCAAACAGAGAGATGGGAGACACGCGACTGCGGCTCGAAATCTGCGCACGAGATGGTGTCATGTCTACCCGCAGGCCCCACCGAATCAGCCTGCGGGCGCCTTGGGGGAGGCACTAGGGAGAGCGCCTGGGTACGAGCGCCTTGATGGGCGCTCTGTAGGGCACCTTGATGGGCGCCTTGATAGGGCGCCTGGGAGACGCTTGGGTACGGGCGCCTTGATGGGCGCTCTGTAGGGCGCCTTGATAGGGCGCCTGGGAAAGGCGCATGGGTACGGGCGCCTTGATGGGCACTCTGTAGGATGCCTTGGTTTTGGCGCCTGGAAGTGGCACCTTTCTCTGTTAATTTTTTTTATGAGGGGCGCCTGTATTGCACACACACACACAGAGAGAGAGAGAGAGTTTAATGAATCAATCAATCACGAGATGAAAAATAATATTAATACATGAACGATAATTTTGCAGAGAGAAGAAAGAGGGGCGGCCTAAAATTTAAAATCTTAAAATCTAGGTTACAGGTAAAAGAAAAATTAGCCTCCTCCCAAACCCTATCCCTACATAGGCTTAGGGTTTAGTTTTTTTACACATGAGTCTCAAATAATTATAATATTTCAAGGAGAATACATAAATAAATTTTGCACTACTCATCTTTGTCCACTTTTATGTTTAAGCCCCTGATCTTTTGTAAACATGTGTTTTCACCTGAACTGGCCTCAAACTCTTCCGAATTGACTGTAGATTCTTTGATGTCAGTTTTAATCAAGTGGAGCGATCCCAATAGTGCCAAGCCTCCTATCTCGCCTTCACTCCTTTTAGCGTGTTTTACGGTTTCGAAAGAATGCTTTTGTGGTTCAGTTTTCTCCTAACAAATTTTCTACAAAACACCACTACAAATACCCGAGTAGCATTATTTATAAACAAATAATAGATAAATATGGGCATGAAAATGTGGTAAAATTATGCTCATCAGTTATCCCTGAGGAGGAGTTTTATCTCCTGAGGGTTTTCAGCAGATAGCAACAAAATTCATAAAGAAAGAAAATAAATGTTAGTATTTTGAAAACGCATTTTGAAAGAGAGACAAATTTTCAAAATATTTTTGCAAAAATTTAAGCGATCTAAGATCATAAGTCCACCAAAAAATATTCTTCATAAACTTAGTTTAGAAGTAAGATCTTGCCTTCAATTAAGGTAAGAATTCAAAATTGGATAGATTAATTTTATCCTTCATAAAACTTAGTTAATATGCACTTTGTGTAATGAAGATTTCTGGGATTAACTCTAACCGTCAAGCCATTTACACACACACACACACACACACACATATGTATCCCTTAGTTTTCTTTGGATTTCTAATTTACCCGAATAATGAGCCTTTAACCGATGACTCCCAAACCAGATGGTCTTAGGGTACCAGATGAGAAAATATCCCTCGAGTTTAAGGACTCGAGTAAACAAGGCCACAAAGCTAAGAGGGATTATTTGTTTCTTATGACCACCGTTAGGCGTGAATAATCATACTTCTTGAGGCATAGTTATCCAGCTTAATAAGTGATTTTTTCCTTCATATATGCCATATATATTTTTCTTTTTATTTATTTTTACTTTATGGAATTTCAGGTCTTTGTTTCCATCCTAAAAATGTGTAAGTGTGAAGTGCATACTGTCTAAGGTAAAAAAATTCAAGATAAAATTATCTTTTCAATTTATCTTACTAAGCCCATAATCTTAAACAAGATCTATTATTACGACTAGGTTTAAGATGTCATAATTAAGGCTTCCTTAGTTTCTATGATCATCATAATTTTCTTAAAAATAGATCAAACTTTGTCTTTGTTTTCAAAAAGTTTTTAAAGAAAGGAAAAATTCTATACAAAAGGAAAATTTCTAAGAATACCCTAAAAGAAGTGAAAAGAAAGAAAATAAAAAAACTCTATGTTAGTAGACCCTCCCCCACACTTATCTCATGCATTGTCCTCAATGCATCGTGAATTTATGTATGCATGCAACAAATAAAGAAGGAAGGAAAAAATCACCTCAAGGTGGTGGTTTTAGTGGTGGTTTGATTGGTCCACGAAATGCGGCCCAATCCAATTTGCGTGGAGTTCGGAGGAACCCATCAGAGACCTCTATAATACAACCCACTAAAATGATGTATATATGAATGATTTTATTAAGAATTTTACCCCATCTAATTTTCAAGTTTTCAAAATAATTTCAGTGTCAGTAATATCAACACCCTTGTCTTAAAATAGTGTGTGAAAAGATGGAATGATTGATCTGCAATCAATAAGGACATGAACTATAATCGACTCAAGGAATTGACTGAAGTCAAGTAAAGGTTAGGAGTCAAAATTTGTTCATGAGGTGGGTCCAAATCAAGAAGTTGAAATCCAATTTCACATTCATTTTCCCATAACGGAGTGTGACTTTCTAAGATTAGTGATTCAAGTTCAACAATGACAGGTATGAGAATCAAAACTGACTCTGAACTGTTGCCCAATTTGGGTAACAAAATCGGAGTCAATATTGATTCAGAAATTTGAATTGGATCACAAATTTGAGAATCTAAGTGACATTCTTGATTGAGTTCAATTTCATAAAAAATGAGAACTTGCCAATTTGTCAATTAAACTTTCAAAAGTATGATATTGATCAAATTCAATTTGTTGATCATAAAAGATTGGTGATTTAATTTCACGATGTATAGGCACAGGATCCAATACTGACTCGAAAAAAGGATTGAAATCATGTAAAGAAATCAGAGTCATTATTGAATCAGGAAGTGGAATTTGTTGCTCCCGAGATAATGTCAATGCGGAACTATCTCTGTTGGCAATTATGGATCTAAAAATACCCAAGTCAACACAAAATTAAAATCAAGAAGGATTAATGTTAAGCAAATAAATAAACTTGCAAAAAGGAAAATAAATCTCAGAAAATAGACAAACGCAAACAAGAGAGATTTATCCTGGTTCGGTCCTTGTGACCTACATCCAGTCCCCAAGTCACCCGCTTGAGATTTTTCTTTATCCTTGATTTTGTACACCCAAAATCACAAACATGCACACCACTTGACAAACCCCTTTGCCAAATGTGTACACCTTCTCTTCCACCAAGAACACCTTCTCTTCCACCAAGAGAACAAACTTCACCTTGTACAACTGCCTCTACACCAAGAAGCCACCCGTGTACAATGCTTGCTTTGAGTATTATAACTTTCCTATAAGCCTTGGTATTGTGTATGAACGTGGACAAGGTCTAGTATAGAAGAAACTTCAGAGAACTTCACAATGGAAATGACTTTGGTGAAGAACAGAAGTTGGAATCAGTTTTCAGATTTTGACAGAATTTTGGCTTTGGAAACTGAAGATTTTTCTTAGTATTTGGCCTTTGGACTAACCACCCTTTATATAGCTGAAGACTAGGGTTAGTTAGGGTTGTTATAGGAGCAATTCAAACAATTGGAACGTTGGAATTCATTGCACAAAAGACCAGATAACAGAAACTGCCTATAGTCGACTTGCATATAGAGTTAGTCGACTATACTAGGCAAATTTCCAAAGAGTAGTCGACTAGTATTGACTATAAGTCGACTTGGTCAAGATAAGCTCGAATGACAGGTTTCTGGATAACTGAATCAAGTCGACTGCAACTAACTTTCAAGTCGACTGGACCAGATATTAGTCGACTAGGGGCAAGGGATTAGTCGACTACAAATGCTATTAGTCGACTACATTTTACTGTCAAGTCGACTAATGCACAAACAGAGAGTTGGGTCTGTTTTGGACACAAGACTTAGTCGACTAGGGTTTGGGTCAAGTCGACTACACATGTTATTAGTCGACTATAAGGGACTGTAAGTCGACTAACAGGACTATGATATGTGGTGTGTGTGTCAAGGCTTTTTACATGCTATTTCATCTTTACAAAATACATCATATCAACTCTCCTTGGACATCTTGATCATGTAGAACTCTTGATTCGTCATGTGTTAGAGCTCCAAATGACATGCGTCACATAAGTCTTCATCAAAAAAAGTTCCAACATTCTCCCCCTTTTTGATGATGACGCTTTATGTGCACAAGTGCTCCCCCTGCAGAAAATATGTTATATTTTCCTCCTCCTGCAGAAATTGGGTTATAACAAGTATGAAAAGACTTTGTTCTCCCCCTACAACAAATATATTAGTAAATATATATATATATGTTCTTATTAACTTTTATATGGTACCTGCAAGATAAACGTTAGATGGTGCCAAACATAAAAGAACATATTAACCTTTAGGAGTCCAAATCCATTTAGAATTTGGTTTCCACCTGTTAGTATACACATAGTTGCAAGAATCACATATATCATGAATGTATGAAGCAATATATGTATTTTTATCATGAAAACTTAAATTCTTAGGAATCCATATAAACTTTGTCTTAATTCTTTTTGAAACATGATTAGACTTTCTTTTCACATATGGATTACTAACATATGAAGACTTTTCATTATATCCAATACCATAATGATTATCATGTGACAACTTCTGAAAAGATAATAAATCATTCAAATTTTCTTTTCCTTTATTGAACTTAGTCACATTTTGCAAAAGATCTTCATATTTCTTTATGAAAACTGAAATATCTTTATCTAAAATAGAAATCCTTTTATTCAAAGATTCAGTTTCCTTTTTCAGAAAAATGTTCTCTTTTATAAACTTCTCATTTTCATTTTTCAAAGATGATATGACTTTTTCAAACTCATCTTGTTGAGAATTTATAGAAGAATATTGTAAAGCATAACATGAATTTTCCTTTAAAAGTTTTTCATTTTCTTTTGATAAAACTTTATTTTTCAATTTTTCATTTTTTAGATCAATAAACAATTCATGAAATGCATCAGAAAGTTCAGAAAATGATACCTCATCATCTTCTAGTGCCATGTAACATAGGTTGACACGTTCAGTGGTTTCTTCTTCATCCGAGGAAGATGAATCACTGTATTCTGATGATGCTTCGTAGTTTTTCTTCTTTCTGAACTTTTTGCTCTTGTATTTTTCTTTCTTCTTGAGCAAAGGGCAATCCATCTTCATATGGTTTATTACAATTAAAGCATTTGAATTTACCTTACTTTAGAATTCTCCTGAATTTCTTTGAAAGCATTGCCATCTCCTTTTCATCGTCATTTGAATCATCTGTGTCGGAAGATGCATGGAAGGCGAGTTCTTTCTTCTTTGAACGGTGTTGTCGTTTGTCCTTCTTCCTTTCTTCTAACTGCACTTCATATGCCATTAGATTACCGATTAGGTTTTCTAATGTCATAGTTGAGAGATCATTCGCCTCTTCAATGGCGGTTGTCTTCTTCTCCCATTCTGGTGTGAGTGCACGAAGGATCTTACGAACTCTTTCAAATTGGGTGTAGTCCTTTCAAGAGATGCTAATGAATTAGTAATGTCGGTGAATCTTGTAACCATTTCGGATATGGTTTCATTCTCCTCCATTTTGAATAATTCAAACCTGTGGACAAGAACAGATATTTTAGATTCCTTAACTTTATTTGTGCCTTCGTGTGTTACCTGAAGAGTATGCCATATTTGATGTGCAGAAGTGGCTGTTGACACACGGTTGAACTCTTCTTTGGTTAAGGCACAGAACAAGGCATTCATCGCTTTGGCGTCAAGGTTCGCGTTCTTCTTTTGATCTTCACTCCAAGCGTTGTAGTTGGTTGTTGGCTTGGTGTACGATGCTTCTACGATGTTCCAAAGGTCGTAGTTCAGCGATTGTAAGTAAATCTTCATTCTACACTTCCAATAGTTGTAGTTGGATCCGTCAAATAGCGGTGAACGTTGTGTAGAATGTCCTTCTTTGAATTGGGATGATGAGAACTCCGTTGCCATCTTTGTTGTTGACTTGTACCCGCTCTGATACCAAGTGTAAGACCTACGAGTTCCTTGCTCTGATACCAAGTGTTGGTCCCGAGATAATGTCAAATGCGGAACTATCTCTGTTGGCAATTATGGATCTAAAAATACCCAAGTCAACACAAAACTAAAAACAAGAAGGATTAATGTTAAGCAAATAAATAAACTTGCAAAAAGGAAAATAAATCTCAGAAAATAAACAAACGCAAACAAGAGAGATTTATCCTGGTTCGGTCCTTGTGACCTACATCCAGTCCCCAAGCCATCCGCTTGAGATTTTCCTTTATCCTTGATTTTGTACACCAAAAATCACAAACATGCACACCACTTGACAAATCCCCTTTGCCAAATGTGTACACCTTCTCTTCCACCAAGAGAACAAACTTCACCTTGTACAACTGCCTCTACACCAAGAAGCCACCCGTGTACAATGCTTGCTTTGAGTATTACAACTTTTCTATAAGCCTTGGTATTGTGTATGAACGTGGACAAGGTCTAGTATAGGAGAAACTTCAAAGAACTTCACAATAGAAATGACTTTTGGTGAAGAACAGAAGTTGGAATCAGTTTTCAGATTTTGACAGAATTTTGGCTTTGGAAAACTGAAGATTTTTCTTAGTATTTGGCCTTTGGACTAACCACCCTTTATATAGCTGAAGACTAGGGTTAGTTAGGGTAGTTATAGGAGCAATTCAAATAATTGGAACGTTGGAATTCGTTGCACAAAAGACCAGATAACAGAAACTGTCCAACAGTCAGAAACTGCCTATAGTCGACTTTCCTATAGAGTTAGTCGACTATACTAGGCAAATTTCCAAAGAGTAGTCGACTAGTATTGACTATAAGCCGACTAGGTCAAGATAAGCTTGAATGACAGGTTTTTGGATAACTGAATCAAGTCGACTGCAACTAACTTTCAAGTCGACTGGACCAGATATTAGTCGACTAGGGGCAAGGGATTAGTCGACTACAAATGCTATTAGTCGACTACATTTTACTGTCAAGTCGACTAATGCACAAACCGAGAGTTGGGTCTGTTTTGGACACAAGACTTAGTCGACTAGGGTTTGGGTCAAGTCGACTACATGATTGTTATACATATTTGCATATTTTTACCGCTTCCATACCATGCAAATTGTCAATAAAAATATAATTTTTAATCCTTTTCTCTCTATTTTTGCAGGTCCACATCTTAAAAGAGAAAAGGCCCAAAATCTCTTTAATTAGCAATAATTAAAGAAATTAATTCAAAGCCCAAAAGAGCCAAGTTTGAATCCAGAATCAGGAGAGATCCTCGCGCCAACTCAATCTTCCAGAAGGCCACGTGGATAACAAACTCATAACAAACCTGTACCAGAAAATCTGGCCTGAACGGCCAAGATTTTGCCGCGCTTTCCCGCGTATCTGCGGCAGTTACAGGGTGGTTAGGGCCCAGTTTTCTCTCCAACAACCTGGGCTCTAGATGCTTCTCTCTGAGGCCTATAAATACAGGACCAGGGCTTGCAGAAGAGAGTAGAGAAGAGAGAGGATAGATTAGGGGAAATTCTTGTATTTTGTGAGAGAGTGTTGGTATTCTCTTTAGGTTTTAGTTCTCCCTCTTCTTCCTCCTAGAGATTTTGTCAAAAGAGAAAAGAGAGTGCTGTTGAAAGTTTATAAGCAAGGAGGTGACATTACTTGTAAGCAAGGATTAATCAAAGCTTCATTCTTCTCTTTACAATCTCTAGTACGTTGCTTTACTTTGCTTTACTTTCTTGTTTTACTTCTAGTGCATTTCTATTGCTTTACTTCTATTGCTTTCCATCATGAATTGTTGTTTTGTTTCTTGTGCAATGGATAGCTAAATCTCTCTTACATGGCTAGCTAACAACTTACCTAGCTAACTTCTATCTCTTTGGATGATTGCTAATTTCTAAACTTGCATTGTTAGAGTTTCTTTTTCTTTCCAAGGAAGTAGAGTTGTTTTCACTTGGTAAATGCTTGTTCAAACTCCATATGACTCATGTGTGCCTCATTTAGAGCCTTGTCTAGAACAAGTGCCTTGATGGAACATGGAGATGGATAACCAAATATATGCTACTTGTAGAACAACTTCTTTACTTCAAGCTAATTTGTTGTTATGTCTTGAATGTAAATTGAATGTTGTATCTTCTTCCTTAGCATCCCTTGAGTGTCACTCCTAGAGTTCATCATTGATAATCTATCTTGAGAGCCAATGAATCAACATGAGGCTACAAGCTAAGACCTAAAGGGACACTCATCTTCCAAACGGTAAAATACTTGAACAAACAAGCAAAGTAATCTCTATTGTCAATGAATCAACATGAGGCAATCAAGCATCACCATTGAGCTTAGTAAGTTAGCGAAGTGGTAAAGTTAGCTAGCCATGGCCTTTCTCATCTAAAGTTTTCTTCAAAGAATTCTTCAATAGCTTTCTTTCTTAGCAATACACTTTCCAAAGTTCTTTTGATTTCTTTTCCATTATGCACAAATCTACCAATTCTTTCATTTTCTTTTCCATGCTTCTTGCATTTGTGTAAATACAAAGAAGAATCTTCGTTTTCTTTTCTTCACTACGGACCGTAAAACTTCCATCGTGAGCTCTACTCGAGGATCGACCCGGTATAGCCATTGCTATAACGGAGATTGGAAAGGATACATCAATCATATTAACTACATTGTGAAGTGATCAAGCACTAAAGGTTGACTCTAAACCTTTCCTCTTTTACATAATACTTGTGCAAAAACTTCACACTATCCTTCCATAATCACTACACATGTTATTAGTCGACTATAAGGGACTGTAAGTCAACTAACAGGACTATGATATGTGTGTGTTTGTCAAGGCTTTTTACATGCTATTTCATCTTTACAAATACATCATATCAACTCTCCTTGGGACATCTTGATCATGTAGAACTCTTGATTCGTCATGTGTTAGAGCTCCAAATGACATGCGTCACATAAGTCTTCATCAAAATAAGTTCCAACAGAATTGAATTATAAAGTTAAGGTTCAAGATTAAATTCATTCTCAAGTTCAATCTCAGGAAAGGGATAACTTGCCAAAATATCAATATGGTTCTCAAAATTTTGATGTTGGTCAAGTTCAATATGATGTGCTGAAATTGAATCTTGGTTTCCAAAATAACATGATTCTTTGGCTCTAACAGAATTGTTACTGATATTATGAATGGTTAAAGGGTGAGAATGGAGAGTTTTGACCATTATATCTATGTCATGATTATGATCGATTTGAGCCTGAGTCATGACTTCAAGCAGCTTTTCATAGTCAATTGGTTCATCATTTTGTTGCAATTGGGCTTGAAAAGATGAAGATTTGTTTTGAAAATTGTGGTGAAATCATGAGTCTATCAGATTTTGTGATTGTTGCTCGAACTCACGCATACTCATTTCAAAGATTGATGGTCTTCTATGTTGAACTAAAGATGATGAGTATGTACCTTGATTTCCAAAATAACAAGAGTCCTCTGTCAAATCAATAGAGTTAGAGATATCTGAATTGGTCAAAGGTTGATAAGAGAGAGTTTCCTCATTCCTATAAATGTTGACCAATTGACTCAATTGTATTTCCAACTTATCGATAGACTGGGTAGAAGATTTTTGAAATGGTTATGCGGACTCCTGTAAGATTTTTATACTTTTTCTAAATATGATTTTTCTTCAAGTGGATGCTCTAGAAAGGGAGTGTAGGAATCTTGGTTTTGAAAAATTTGTAAAGAGTGTGAGTCCAACATGTTTTGAGATTGAAGCTCAGACTCACTAAAGCATTCCATACTCATTTTCAGGGCAAATGGTCATTTTGAATAGATGAAACTGAGTATGAATCATGAAAATATTGTGAAATTGGTGAATTAAGCTTCTTTTGTTGGGACTCAGGCATGACTTGTATTCTATACTTTTTTCTAACTCGGATTTTTCTTCAATTGGTGGTTCTAGAAAAGGAGTATAGGAAGCAAAATTGGGAAATAAATATTGTGAAAATTGTGAAAATTGTGGACAAGGTGGTTGAAAATTTGACTCGGGGGAGTTGAATCCCATTAAATCTGTGAAGAGTGAAAATTATTTTGGAAATTATGGTTATAAGATTGGGGTAAGGGTCATATTAAGTCAGATAAATCCAATCCAGTCTATTTGATTGGTTCATATTATAAAAAGTCGGGTTGGAGTTATCCGAGTCAAATGAGTTCGGTGTGAAATATGGATTCATATTAGGATTGAAAGAATTATTGTTGTTGAATTCCATATTACAAACAAATACAAACAAAAAGAAAAAGTAACCAACAAACAAAAAAGAAAGAAAAAATCAAAACCAAGCCCATACTAAGGTTGACCTATACCTAGACGACTCCAACTGGTCGATTACCTGGAGGAGGTTGTTGTATGAATTCGACCACAAGCTAATCAGCCAAGTAGGGGAAAATATGGTAGGAGGTATCCGTGCGTAAGCAACGGACCTTAATTATGCCAAACTACGATATCTTCGAGGCGTAACCTCTTAATCCCCAATCTTAGACACCGAGTTCACAAGAGTAAGATTCAAAACAAGTTTGACCCTCGATCAATCTCTTAATGAGTCCGAAATGTCCCTAGGGGTCAACGTCTATTAATTTTTATTATGACTATAGTTGAGTGAGTGGGGAGGTGCTTTTCGGATTAAGAAAGGGTAATGACTTTCCCACTTATCTTGTATGGGTTTTGTCCTTAGTTTCAATTTGTGCAAGTGTGCAATATAGACAAAAATATAACACAAAGTGATAAATCACCCACGTGTTTGTCCTATACTATATGTAATGCCATATATACACCTCAGTCCAGATCACAACAACAGAACAAAATACAATATATTGGAAAAAATTTGACACGTGCCAAATGCAAATGTCTAAACCATTTTAAAGCGTCCAATACCATATTTTAGTTTCTTAATTTATTACAGTGTTTAGGCAATCAAAACAGAAAATTTAGCAGCAAAATATATCAATATATACAACTTGCAAGAACCCTGCAAAAGATGAAGTCAAAATGCCATACAAATGCCGCGTATTCACGGCTTTTCTTGGGTTTCCGCGTACAATTATGGAAGCAGGGTCCATGCTTTCTAGAGCAGGGACATGCAAGTAAAAGGAGAGTTCTGCAATGTTCAGTTTCTGCAAAAATTAACTCACATACCAAAACAGAGAAGAAAATGTTAACAAAAACGTGAAATCAAAACAATTCCCGTCCCCGGCAACAGCGCCAAAAATTTAATCGGGGTGGAACCAACACTTGAAAATGAATATTTATGAAATCACTGTAATTATATATATGTTTTAGTGTTCCCTCGATACTTCCGTTATAGCATTGGCTCAACAAGTCGAATCCACAGGGATGGGAGGGCGAAAGAAGTATTAACAATTCTTATTCATGTCGTATGTTAACAAGTTCTTCTTTGTTAAAGAATAAGAAAAGAAAGAGAAAATAAATTTAGAAGTTATAGGTGAAGAAGGCGATAAAATGGCGATGTGAAAATAAAAGAGAAATAGTTTTGAAAACTAAAAGAAGATGAAACAAAGATGAACTAAGAGGATGGTAAAAACAATGAAAGAAAAAATGATAAAAAGATTTTGAAAATTGTTTTTAAACAAAGTAACAAGAAAGAAGAGAACTATAAAAGAAAACTCATGACTACTATCTACTAATTGTTTCACTAATCATGATAACCTCTTAGTGATAGTTGCCTCACATGGATCTTTGGTCATCACTAGTCCTTGGCTTTAAGAAGCAATACAAAGCATGACTCACAAGAAGGTTCTTCCACATTCAAACAACGCATCCATACCACACAACAAGTTGCGAGTTACTATTAAATCATCAAAATCGGTTAGACGTGAGCATGAAATAAAGAAGATATTGCAAGTTATCAAGTTAGTGGATTGATGTTAGAAATGTTAGAATGTTAAAATCCATCACATGAGCCGTCAATGGCTCTTGCAAGAGTAAGACCTTGTAAAGGCTATTAAATTTATGTGAATTATCAAGTTAGAGGTTAGATAGTTAATGGTTAGTAGTTGATTGCCATGAGAAGAAAAATTAGCTAAGCATCATGTAGAAGATGGAGAAGATTACAATGGAGAAGAAAGGAGGCACCTTTATATAGATTGTCACCATCAATTACATCAATCTCTCTCTTTCTCCCTCTAAATCTTTCAGCCCTAATACATGATCTAAAAATGAAATGAAAAACAAAAGAAAAGGAAAAAAATTACCTATACTAACCTATACTAAAAGAGAGAGAACCTAGCCTATTTCTCAATCTGCTTGCGTTACGGGTCTCTGCAGGGGTATTTATAGGTAAAAAGAGCTTCTAGAAGACGAGACAAGGCCACGCGTCAAAAATTGACGCGTGGCTCGCCAATATTGCCATAGAAACGCGGCCATAGCTGCGTTTCCACAGCAAAACTAGGGACTTAGGTCCCTGGTTTTGGCGAGCGACTCGCCTTGCTTCAGGGACCTAAAGATACGCTTAGATTTGGTTATTTGTGTCAAGATTTTCGTCATGCACCCGCCAACATCTAGATTCAATATATCTTCTAGAAACTCTCTATCTTGGCCTCCAAGAAATCTGGATTTAATTACCCAAAAATAGGTTTAATGAAGTTCTTATTACTTCTTTGCCCCTGGACTCTTGATTATTTACAAATAGACCAAAACACAGTTTAGGAACGATATTTTATTCATAAATTGGTAGAAAAATGTAATATAAAAGTGTAAAATTATAGACTAATCAGGAATCATGAAGGTGGCACCGTCACCTTCGGAGATGACTCAAAAGGCAAGATTATCGGTATAGGTAACATTAAAATTAGCTCATCTCCATTGATTAAAAACGTTGTTTTAGTTGATGGTCTCAAGCGTAACCTCTTGAGTATTAGTCAACCTTGTGATAGAGGTTTTAAACTTGTTTTTGATGATTTATCTTGCAATATTTTAGATAGTAAAACAATTAAATGCATTTTTTCCAGTTTTCATGAAAATAATGTATACATGTTTGATATGTCCAATTTACATTGCAATGCTACTTGTTTAAATGCTTTCAATGAGGATTCTTAATTATGACATAGAAGATTAGGCCATGTATTTTTTTGACCATCTATCCAGAATTAGCACCAAGGAAGTAGTAAAAGGTATTTCTTACATGAAATTTGAAAAGGACCACATTTGTGATGCATGCCAACTTGGAAAACAAACCAAGTTCTCTTTCAAAACAATCAAGGATATCATAACATCAAGGCCACTAGAGTTAATCGACATGGATTTATTTGGTCCAACTAAAACCAAGAGTTAAAACGAAAACTGTTTTTTTTGTTTTGGTTGATAATTTTTCTCATTTTACATTGGTTTTTTTGGAACATAATGTGTTGGCCCAGAGGCCTTCCACTCTAGTTTTGATGATAATTAACTCATATAGTTATAGTTTACTAATAATCTTGTGATGTTTAGTTTCAGATACTTAACCAAGATATTAGTAGGTGATTAGCTTTAATAAAGATATTTTGGAGCTTTCACATGGTGATTCAAGAGCCCGAGCGTCAAAGTCATATCTAGCACTCGTTGGAGTCAAGCTCGGTGGATCACGTTTGGATCGAGTCGACTTGGAGACGGCACTCTACAAGAAGACTTCGGTACAGTGTTTAGTTTATAGTTTAGATCCATTGTTAAAGATTAGATAGCGTGGTATGCTCAAGTTCACAACACACACACTTTTTTTAAGTTTCATGTTTATTGGTTTTCAGCTTTTGGTTTAACCGATCTTGATTTTCATGTATAGATAGAATCAAAACAAGTTTACATGGTTTAATGTGTATTAGATTTGTTCTATATACATCTATGCTTCAACTATTTAAACAAACTTAGTTTGATAGTTTATTTCATGAGTTTGGAGTTTTGGTATTTTAACAAAACGTATTTTTGGATTTTAAGTCAAAAAACATTGATATATATCTATTTCATGTATATTGAATTATATCCATATACAACATGCTTCAATATTGTTTCATATCATGTTTTTGTATCTGGATGAGTTTTGGAGAAAACGGTTTTTCATTTCAAAAAATCCAAGTTTTGAAAAATACGGGTTTTGGTTTTCGGCAAAATTTTCATAACACAAAAAGAGTTCAAAATGTTTGTAACTTGGTTTGATTTTACTCAAACAAGTTTGTATTTCAAAGATCACACAAGAACTTATTTTTGTGAAATTTTAGAGATTTTATGGGATTTATTTGGTAATTAAAAATCCAAGTTTTAATCCTGAATTCAGCCTGCCAGGCTCTGGCGGTCGACTGACTGTCGACCGGACCAGGAGTTGGTCGACCGAAATGGTCGACCGGATGTGCACGAGACGTGCACAAAGGCCATTTGGTTTGGCCGGTCGACCGTACGGTCGACCGACTGAAGTTTCCTTACTCTCGGGTAAGGACGGTCGACCGGGCGGTCGACTGGGGTTTGGCAACGGTCAAATTTCGACCGTTGGCCGGTCGACCGGCCGGTCGACCGGATGATCAATTCTGACCATAATTAGCTGCCAACGGCTAGTTTTTCAAAGAGCCTATAAATTGGGCTTTCTCTTTACTGTTTTTACTAAGAATTTTGAGAGCTTATTTTTTGATCATACTAGTGTTTTTGCAGCAATTAAAAGAAGTTTTGGGCTTTAAAGTTTACATTTGATTTGGTGTTTTTCTAGGGTTTAGAAAATCAAAGAAAAGTGATTTTGGGAAAAGTGTTTTTGTTCAACTTCTTTATCCTTATTTCTTGTTTTTCCCAAGGATTTTCTTTGAGTATTTATTTTCCATTCCTTTGGTTTTTCTCACACTTGAGCTTATTATTCTATCCTATCTATTAGGATCTTTGTTTTGTGAGAAAGAATTAGTTTGTGGTCTTTTGATCACCAAGTTGTAAACCCTCCTACTTTGTGTTATCCCTCTTGTGTAGAGGTTGATTTTTTGAGTGGTGGCTTTGTGCCCTATCCCTCTAGTGAGAGGTTGATTTGTTGTCTGGCTTTGTGCCTATCCCTCATTTGTGAGGTTGATTTGTAGTGGCTTTGTGCCTAGCCTCTAAGTGTAGATGTTGTGTTTGTAATTGAGAGAGGAGTTGTATACTCCCGGTTGTCTTGCCCCAAATCCTCAGTGAAGGTTCCCTGTGTGGGAGTCCTATGTGGACAAGTTAGTGGAAATCCTTCTGTGTGAAGGCGGGGACGTAGAGTTGTGGGCTCGAACCTCGAAACATATCTCGGTGTTAGCGATTGATCCACTTTCTCTAACTCTCTCTTTACTTTGTGCATCTATTCATATTGTCATATCATATACATGCTTGTGTTGTTTGTGTGTGCCTCACTTGTGTTTAACCACGAGAGCTTCATATAGCACCTCAACTCTTATTCAGAGGAATCAAGAGGAGTTAGTCCAAAGCCCTTCACCGGGAATTCGGCTACACTCGTTGGTTACATTAAGTGTGTTGCAATTTAGTTTTAATTTCCGCACTTTGTTCATTAGATTATCGTACACCTATTCACCCCCCTCTAGGTGTACTTACAATTGGTATCAGACCCTACGCTCTTGATATTAGGTTTAACCATCTAGGAGTGTGATATTGGTTTGCTAATCTATATTTGCATTTGCATTTGCACACATATAGTGTGCACTCATGGTTAGCCCTCCCATGTTCGATATCTCTAGACTTGATATATGGAAGGTTATGATGAGTTATCATTTAAAAGCCCTAGGATATAAAGTTTACCTTGCCATTACCAAGGAATCCTACCTTAGTGATAGCAAGCATATAGAGACTAATGCACAAGCCCAAAGGCACTTAAAGTATCCCTTGATAAAAGGTATTTACATGTGTTTTCTCACTATGATTCGGTGCAGTGTGGAACATTTTGACATCTCCTGAGCTACCAATGCTTACAATAAAGGAGGAAATCTAGTCGAGACGAGTCTGACGAACGTTGCTTCATCCAAGGGAATGACTCCCTTGAGGTACAATCGGAACTCAACTAGATGTTAGTTCTAATTCATATTGCAATGAGTGTATGGATGCACAAGCCTTGAATGATGAACTTGCCAAAATTGTGAAAATTTGATTTCAAAATATAAACTTTTGAAAAAGGATAATTTTGGTTTAAAAGAAGAAAATAAAAATTTATCTTCTAGACTTGAGATTGCTTTGCAAGAGAGGGATGAGATTTCAAGTGTTTGACTCACTTAAATCCCAACTTGAACTTGCACTTAATGAAAACAAAATTTGAAAACAAAAAATGATTGTGAAAATGTTTTAAAGAAAAATGAGGCTTTGTCTTCAAAAGTTGATTTTGTTATAAAAGAAAATGTTTCTTTTAAAAACAAAATTGATTTGATTTCACAGGAATTGAAAGATTGTTTAAAGAAAAATGTTTCTTTGAAAAATGATATAGATTCACATATTTGCCATGCTAGTGTAGCTTCTCATTCTAACTCACCTATTGCATGCACCTCTTCTTCCATGATTGAAAATGATATATGTTTGTTAAAGAAGAGTGTGGATTATTTGGGCTCCACTTTGAGCCATTGTGTCATGAATCATACACGTTTGGAATCTATGTTTCGAAAGAATCAAGTTCCATCTTTGCATGCACACAAACCACGGCATACACATGCTTCGCACGTTCACTCCCATAACACGATGTATGCTCATGTGTACACATGTACACATTGTGAACGTAAGGGCCACCTTGCTAAATTTTGCTATGATAAGTTACATGATTTAAATTTAGCAACTAAATTTGTTTGGGTTAGGAAAGGAGCTAACCCCCATGGACCCAAAAGAATGTGGGTACCAAAGACCACCCCTATGCTATTTGATGTAGGTGTGCACTCTCGCTTGACGTGAGAGTGATGGTGCCTTGAGGTGGGTACGTTCCGAGCTTAAAGGGAACAATTTGGATGCATCACTTTCAAGGGAGTTTAGTGGGAGGACCACCTTGTTTTGGAGACATAGAGAGTTGCCCTATCGGTTTTGATAACGATCTCTTACTCCTCATTTATGTTTACATGATTTTTATATCATTGATTTTTAGCATGTTCTGATGTTTCATGATTAATATGTTATATGCCATGATATTTAGATTAGTAATATACATGATTAGTTATTTGAGACACCCATGTTTAATATGGATTTATATCTTTGTGTTTCATATTTGTTTTAACTAATGTGTATGTCCTAGATCTATGCATGTGCATATACATAATGATCATATGAGTTTTATTTTAATTTCTATGCTTCATATTTTGATTACATGTCTAGATGTTAGTTTTCATTAAAACTTAGATATATACTTGTGTTGGCCCAAAGGCCATCACTTTAGTTTTGATGATGATCAACTCATGTAGTTATGGTACTAATGATCTTGTGTTTAATTAGTTTCAGATTTGTGATCAAGATCTTAGTAGGTGTGTAGCTTCAACAAAAAATTTAAAGTCAAGTTTTAGAGCTAACACGGTTTGATTCAAGAGCTTGTGCATCAAGACCACATCAAGTACTCAAGAGGAGTCTAGCTCTATGGATCGTGTTTGGACCAAGTCAAGAAGATGAGAAGACTTCAAGTGAAGACTTCATGAAGAAGACTTGAGTCTAGGTTTGTTTTTATAAGATTTTGTTTTTAGATAAAATGTAAAGGATAGAATAGTTGGTGGATTGCTCAAGTATACCATATGCACACACACTCTTGATTTAGATGAGTTTTTCATAAAAGAATTTTATTTTGGAAAAATACAAAAGAGTTTTCTTTTTGAAAAATACCGGTTTGGTTTTTGGACTTGATATTTACATGTATTTAACCAAAACCGTATTTAGTGCTTAAATGTCAAAAAACATAGATATTTCACCATGTATGTGTAGTGGATCATTTCCATACACTCTATGCTTTAAAGGTTGTTTAAATATCTTGTTTTTGTATTTGGAGAAGTTTTATAAAACCAAATTTGGAAAAAAACAGTTTCTGTTTTTAGCCAAAATTTTCAAGTTACAAAAATAGTTCAAATTATTTGTAACATGTCTTGATTTTGTTCAAGCATGTTTGTTTTTCAAAGTATAATGTTAAAACTATTTTTGTAGATTTTTCATGATTTTATGGGATTTTATTGAGTCAAAAATAACCAAGTTTTTAATCCCAGAATTCCTGTCCTGGCTTCAGCCGGTCGACCGGGCCGGTCGATCGACGTGCACAGACGTGCACGCCAGCCTTTGCTGGAGGGCCGGTCGACCGACCCGGTCGACTGCAGAGAGCTTCTGCTCTCTGGAAAGGCCCCGGTCGACGGGGTCGGTCGACCGATAGAGAGATCTGCTCTCTGTTCCAGGGTCTCGGTCGACCGGCCGGTCGACCGCTGCCCCAACGGTCAGAAATTGACCGTTGGCGGTCGACCGAGCGGTCGACCGTCAGGCCAATCTGGCTCCCAACAGCTAGTTTTTCTAGCCCTATAAATTGGGGCTTTTGGGGGCTGTTTCATACAAGATTTTAGAAGAGTTTTGGGCTAGTTTTTCCCACTCATTTCAGTAGTTATATCCATAAGTTTTAGAGCCAGATATTTCCAATCAAAAGGGAGTTTATCAAGAGTGTTTTAAAAGTGATTTTCTTGAGTTTTCCTCCATCATTTCAATCCTTGTTTTCTCACACAACACTTGAGCCATCCATTACTATATCTACCTATAGGGATTTGTTGTGAGAGGATTTTAGGTGATCAAAGAGTTGTGATCACCAAAGTTCCATCTTTGTCTTTGAGGAGGAGGACGAGTGTGTTCACGGTGTTTCGGGTTCTAGTGAGAACTCGGTGTTTGAGGTGCGACCTCGGCGAGCTTGTGGGCTTGCGGTGTGTACGGGACTAGAGAGTCTAAGGAGTTCAAGTGTGAACTTGCCTTGTAGGTGTTGCGGCACCGAGTGATCCGGTGGGATCGATTTTAGTGGAAATCCTTCATAGTGTTGAAGGCGGGGACGTAGAGCAAGTGTGCTCGAACCTCGAAACAAATCTCCCGTGTTTGCGATTGCTCTCTCTATCTCTTACTTGTTTATATCTTGCATGCTTATATTAATTTCATCTTTATATGCTTGATATATATATTTGTGCTTAATTGTTATATGCTTGGGGATTGTTTGCTAACACTTGTATTCAACCAAGATAGCCAACGCGGCACCTCAACTCTTATTTAGAGGAATCTTGAGGAGTTTGTCTAGAGCCCTTCACGGGAAATTCGGCTACACACTTGTGTTATACATGGTGTTTAGTTTAAGAAGTTTTAATTTGCATTATATTAGTTTTAATTCCGCATTATTAACCATTAGATTAGCTCATCACCTATTCACCCCCCTCTAGGTGATTTACAATTGGTATCAGAGCCAAGTGCTCTTGATTTGGGTCTTACAACCTAGAGTTAAAGATCCTCTTTTTGGCTAATCACAATATTTGTACCCACACCATGGACTTCATGACACCTCCCACTTTTGACATTCTTAACATTCAAACTTGAAAAGTTAAGATGTCTTTGTACCTCAAAGGCCTAGGTATACATGTTTATTTGCCACTACTAGAGATTCCTATTATTTAAATGGTAAAAATATTGAGGCTAATGCAAAAGCCCTACATGCTCTAAGATCTACCCTAAATGATGAATATTTATCTAGGGTTTCTAATATTGATTCGGTTTTTGTAGTTTGGAACACCATCGTCTCCCTCGGCAAACAAGAACAATACTATGCGGGGAGCGACTCGGATGTTGGAAGTGACGCTTCCAACGTGTGCAACATGGTCCAAGGGGATAACCCCCTTGAGGTAACTACCGAATCCGAGGTAGATGAAGATGTTGATATGTCCTATGATGAGCTTACATCTTTTTGTCAACAACTTCTTGAAAAATATGACATGCTTAGAAAAGATAATAAGAAAATGAAAAATAAAATTGATTGCATGTCAAAAGAAAAAGATTCTTTTCAAACAAGATTTGAAAACGTTTTAAAAGAAAATGAGTCTTTTAAAATAAAATTGCGTGCTTTGAAAAAGAAAATGAAATTTTGAAAAATAAAAATGTTTCTTTGATGTCTAAATTAAATGATCTTTGTGAAGGGAACATTAATTTGAAAAATAAAATTATTTTGGTGGAAAATCAAAAAGAAGTTGCTTTGCAAGAAAATACTTCTTTAAAAAGAAAAATGGTTGAAAAAGAAAAGAAAATGTTTCTAAAAAGAATGAGAAAAATGATTCTCCATCTCACCATGCCTCACATGCCACCATTAATCAAAATGAGATTAAATTTTTGAAAATAAAATAAATTGTTTGAGCTCAACTTTGAGCATATGTGCATTTAACCATAATAGGTTGGAGTCCTTGTTTTCAAAGAAACAAGCTCCACATGTTCATGCACATCATCCACATCATGCATATGCACACTTTGCACGCCATGATCACAATCATACACATATGCATCCTAGAGTGTACACTTGTACGCATTGTGGCCGCAAAGGCCATTTAGTAAAATTTTGTTTTGATAAGTTGCATCATATTAATTTTGCTAATAAGAAAAATGTTTAGGTTCCTTACAAGACTAACCTTCAAGGACCCAAAGAAAATGGGTACCAAAATCCCCACCTTGTGTTTTTGATGTAGGTGCGGGCTCTCACAAAACGTGAGAGGGATGGTGCCTTGATGGTGGATGCACATGGACATAATGGACACATATTTGATGCACCGCTATCAAGGAGGTTTGGTGGGACAACCACCATGTTTTGGAGATTTGGAGTATAGTTCTTTGGTTTGATAACTATCTCTAAACTCCTAGTTTATTTACATGCTTGTTCATATATAATATTTTTAGCATGTTCATGTTTTTGTGCTTCATGTGGTAAATACTAGTTTAAATATAGTTTTTATTAAAACTTGGATATATATATATGTATAAGTAGTGAGCAACAAATTGATTCATATATGTTTGCACTTCATTCTTCATTTGTACTCACTATATGCACATGTATAGCCTAGTTTTGATGATTTCCTCATTTACACTTATTTTGCCTATTTTCATGTTTTACTTCATGTATATGTATTGTGTATTCAAATCTAATAAATATACATGTATACCCCATGAGTCATTTGCCTTCATGCAATTTACATTATGGACTCTTTTCATGTTTGGGATATGTATGCATATTGTTAGGATTGGATAAATCATACATATACCTAGAAGTTTATTTTTAAGAAAAAATGAATATTTATGATTTTCATTTTTAATTGAAAATGAATTTTCATGATTTTTGAGTTTCATGTTTGTTTGAGCTTCATTGATTATCTTCATGAAAAATACTAATTACATGATTCTTGTGCACTCACACTTTATTTGTTTATTCATGACTTTGTTTCATGATTATTTTGAGCCTTATAGATTTCGAGTGTCAATTCTTATGTATTTAGTATGTTTCATGATATACATATGATTTGGTTTCATGTTTTGAAGGATCTTTAACTAGTTTTTCAAAAATTCTTTTAACTAGTTATGTATTCTTCATTTGGTAGTGTTTTCAATGCTAAAAATATTTTTCAAACCCTATTTTTGAAAACCCCTACCAACACCGTCATGGGTGGATGGATGGGCGATTATGCCTTGTAAGCTTAATTGAAAAATCTTTTATCTTGAGCATATAATGGGTGGAAGGTTATGAGTTATATACTTGATCTCAATTGGTATTTTCATTTTGTATATACTCATATTTTGTTTCCTATATATGTATGCTTCATTTCAAATAATATCAATTTCTATTAGTATTTTCATTTTTATACATATATATGATTTATTTGTGCTTAATTTAAAATAGGTTTATATGTTTAAAGCACAAAGTTTGTTTATGCTAAGCTTGATTCAAATTCTTATTTTCAATTGGTATCTCAATATGATTCTATTTTTGATTAAAATTCAAAATTTGTAATGTTTATTTAAAATTGGTATTTGTATCTTAAAATTTGACTATAATTGGTATCTTTAAAAATAATTTGATTTGTTTTATTGAGAAAATTCAAAATGTTGTTTAATAAGAATTAAAAGTAAAAACAAAACCAATAAAAACAAATTTTTAAAAAAATTAAATTAAAAATGTTTTGATGTGAATTGCCTATATGTAAGGAGAGCTTAACATTTTTTCTACATATAGATTCATGTTGAGTGTATCTTATATTGAGGAGCTTGACAACTCTTCTTTATGCGGTACACGTGTGTAGGAGGAGCTTCACATCTCCTCTATGCATTGCATATTATGCGTTATGTGAATTAGGGTTTGTCATCCCTTCTTCATGTAATGCATATATGTAGGGAAGTTAACTTAGCGTCTTCCTCTTCATGAATGTATATCGCATATATCCTTTATTGATTTGTTTTATATCACCCCTGTGTTGATTTTTACTTTTGACAAAAAGGGGGAGAAAAATTTTGTTTTTACTTTAACCCCTTTGTTGATGATTGACAAAAAGGGGGAGAAGTATTTTAGTATATATGCATGTTTTCCTTGCTTTATTCATAAAGGGGGAGAAGTATTTATGTTTATGCATATATGTTTAGTGTTGCAAATAGGAGAAAAAGAATTTGATGTGTTTCATGCTTGTTTATGCATGTTTATCTCCATATATTTGTATACATGTTTATGAGCATTCATTGCATAATTATTTGTTTATTGCTATGCATGAGTTAAGGGGGAGCTTCTTTGAAGCTTTACTTTAATCCATGCATATATAACTCCATGAGTTTTGTCATCATCAAAAGGGGGAGATTGTTGGCCCAAAGGCCATCACTCTAGTTTTGATGATGATCAACTCATGTAGTTATGGTACTAATCATCTTGTGTTTAATTAGTTTCATATTTGTGATCAAGATCTTAGTAGGTGTGTAGCTTCAACAAAGGATTTAAAGTCAAGTTTTGGAGCTAACACGGTTTGATTCAAGAGCTTGTGCATCAAGACCACATCAAGTACTCAAGAGGAGTCTAGCTCTATGGATCGTGTTTGGACCAAGTCAAGAAGATGAGAAGACTTCAAGTGAAGACTTCATGAAGAAGACTTGAGTCTAGGTTTATTTTTATAAGATTTTGTTTTTAGATAAAATGTAAAGGATAGAATAGTTGGTGAATTGCTCAAGTATACTATATGCACACACACTCTTGATTTAGATGAGTTTTTCATAAAAGAATTTTATTTTGAAAAAAATACAAAAGAGTTTTCTTTTTGAAAAATACCGGTTTGATTTTTGGACTTGATATTTACATGTATTTAACCAAAACCGTATTTAGTGCTTAAATATCAAAAAACATAGATATTTCACCATGTATGTGTAGTGGATCATTTCCATACACTCTATGCTTTGAAGGTTGTTTAAATATCTTGTTTTTGTATTTGGAGAAGTTTTGGAAAAACCAAATTTGGAAAAATACAGTTTTTGTTTTTAGCCAAAATTTCTAAGTTACAAAAAAAGTTCAAATTATTTGTAACATGTCTTGATTTTATTCAAGCATGTTTGTTTTTCAAAGTATAATGTTAAAACTATTTTTGTAGATTTTTCATGATTTTATGGGATTTTATTGAGTCAAAAATAACCAAGTTTTTAATCCTAGAATTCCTGTCCTGGCTTCAGCCGGTCGACCGGGCCGGTCGACCGAAGCTTGAAGTCAGTCGACCGGGCCGATCGACCGACGTGCACAGACGTGCACGCCAGCCTTTGCTGGAGGGCCGGTCGACCGCCCGGTCGACCGCAGAGAGCTTCTGCTCTCTGGAAAGGCCCCGGTCGACCGCAGAGAGCTTCTGCTCTCTGGAAAGGCCCCGGTCGACCGGGCCGGTCGACCGACAGAGAGATCTGCTCTCTGTTCCATGGTCTCGGTCGACCGGCCGGTCGACCGCTGCCCCAACGATCAGAAATCTGACCGTTGGCGGTCGATCGGGCGATCGACAGTCAGGCCAATTTGGCTCCCAACGGCTAGTTTTTCTAGCCCTATAAATTGGGGCTTTTGGGGGCTGTTTCATACAAGATTTTAAGAAGAGTTTTGGGCTAGTTTTTCCCACTCATTTCAGTGGTTATATCCACAAGTTTTAGAGCCAAATATTTTCAATCAAAAGGGGAGTTTATTAAGAGTGTTTTAAAAGTGATTTTCTTGAGTTTTCCTCCATCATTTCAATCCTTGTTTTCTCACACAACACTTGAGCCATCCATTGCTATATCTACCTATAGGGATTTGTTGTGAGAGGATTTTAGGTGATCAAAGAGTTATGATCACCAAAGTTCCATCTTTGTCTTTGAGGAGGCGGACAAGTGTGTTCGCGGTGTTTCGGGTTCTAGTGAGAACTCAGTGTTTGAGGTGCGGCCTCGGCGAGCTTGTGGGCTTGCGGTGTGTACGGGACTAAAGAGTCCAAGGAGTTCAAGTGTGAACTCGCCTTGTAGGTGTTGCGGCACCGAGTGATCCGGTGGGATAGATTTTAGTGGAAATCCTTCATAGTGTTGAAGGCGGGGACGTAGAGTAAGTGTGCTCGAACCTCGAAACAAATCTCCTGTGTTTGCGATTGCTCTCTCTCTATCTCTTACTTGTTTATATCTTGCATGCTTATATTGCTTTCATCTTTATATGCTTGATATATATATTTGTGCTTAATTGTTATATGCTTGGGGATTGTTTGCTAACACTTGTATTCAACCAAGAGAGCCAATGCGGCACCTCAACTCTTATTTAGAGGAATCTTGAGGAGTTAGTCCAGAGCCCTTCACGGAAAATTTGGCTACACTCTTGTGTTATACGTGGTGTTTAGTTTAAGAAGTTTTAATTTGCATCATATTAGTTTTAATTCCGCATTATTGACCATTAGATTAGCTCATCACCTATTCACCCCCCCCTAAGTGATTTACAACTTGTACATCTAGTAAGCCACAAATAGATTATTATGTGCTTGCGCTTGAATGCTAATTTGTACTCATTAGATGTACTAGTATAGCCTAGTTTTGATGATTCATGCATTTGACTTGTATTCTCATTTTTTACATGTTTTCATGTTTATGTTCAAACTTAATGTATATGTCTATTTTGTCTAAACTATTAGTTATACATATACATCCTTGAGCCACTTGCCTTCATGCAGATACTTTTGTGGACTCGTTTATATTTGGATATGTATGTATACTTTAGTTTGTACATGACATACATATACCTTGAAGGATTCTAGTTTTGATGGATTTCATATTTTTAAGGAATTTCATATTGAGCTAAATTGACTATTTTCATGATTATGTTTTTCACATAACTTGTACACTCATATTATTTGATATTTTCTCATGATTTTATTTTCATGAGTACAATTTATGCTTTATAGATTTCGAGTGTTTGGTGATCATGTGATTTACATATTTTTCATAAAATATATTTTTGTTTTATTCCTTTCTTGAAGGATTTCGTACTAGTTTTCAAATTTTTCGTATAACTAGTTCGTATTCTTCATTATGGTAGAGTTTTTCAAACATACTATATTTTTAAACTTATTTTTGAAAACCCTACCCATTAAGGGCGGTTGGTTGGGCGACCATGCCTTATATGCTTCTTACTGAAAATCCATTTTAAACATGTGCATGAAATAGGTGGTAGGTAATATGAGTTATACACTTAATCTTATTATGTTTTCAATTGGTATCATTGGATCTTTTCAATTGCTATCACTATTGACATTCTTTTTGTATACTCATATATATTTTTTTTATATATGTATGCTTTCACTTCAAATAGTATCAATTTCGATTGGTATTTAATTTTTCATACATATATATATGCTTTATTTGTGCTTACTATATCTCTATATCTTTAAGCACAAATTTTGGTCACGCTAAGCTTGATTTCTTCAATGACTATTATATTTCAATTGATTATGTTTCAATTGGTATCTTATACAAGCTTATGCATTATTTTATTTGGTATTTCATCAAGGGGAGAAAATTTATATTTCATTTTCAATTGATTTTGTTTACCCTTGATATTTTACTCCCACACTTTATGTTGAAAAATGATTGAAAAATGGTATTGATTATTTTTGGTATCATATGCTCCTAATGAAAAATTACTTTCAACTGGTACTAATATTTACAATTGATATCAAGATTATCTTTATGATATCCAAATTTTTGATTAAATTCTTCAAAATGATTTATTTACTTACAATTGGTATTGAAATATATATTAAAAACATTTGTTTTATGTACCTTCAATTGGCATGTTTAATTTATTTTCAATTGTTATCATGATGCACTCAATTGATATATTTTTTTTCAATTGGTATCATAATGTTTTGTTTTGATTTCACCCCTTATTGATATTTTTTTATTTAAGACAAAAAAAGGGAGAACATTGTTTTATTATTTCCTTTGACCCCTTTGTTGATGATTGACAAAAAGGGAGAGAAGTATTTGAGTTTAATATGCATGTTTATTGGTTATTTGTAAGTTTATAACAAAGTTGTTTCATATTGATATTTTTTATTTGTTGGTATCAAAAGCTTTTATTGATTATCTTCCAATTGGTATCAAGAATTTTTTTATTAATTAATATCAAGAGTTTTTATGTTGCATTTATTGATAAAGTTTTCACATTAAAATTTTTATTGGTATCAAGAGCAATTATTTAAAAGAACATGTTTATTTTAAAGGAAAAGGAATTTATTTTAAAAGTTTGGTATCAAGAGCATGTTTATTTCATGTTTGGTATCAAGAGTATATTCATTTCATTGTTTTATGCATGTTGATGCATATTCATATTTAGTATTCATTGCATATATTATTTTTTATTACTATGCATGAGTTAAGGGGAGCTTCTTTGAAGCTTAACTTTAATCCAAGCATATATAACTCCATGAGTTTTGTCATCATCAAAAAGGGGGAGATTGTTGGCCCTGAGGCCTTCCACTCTAGTTTTGATGATGATTAACTCATGTAGTTATAGTTTACTAATAATCTTGTGATATTAATTTCAGATACTTAACCAAGATATTAGTAGGTGATTAGCTTCAACAAAGATGTTTTGGAGCTTTCACATGGTGATTCAAGAGCCCGAGCGTCAAAGTCATATTTAGCACTCGTTGGAGTCAAGCTCGGTGGATCACGTTTGGATCGAGTCGACTTGGAGACGGCGCTCTACAAGAAGACTTCGGTACAGTTTTTAGTTTATAGTTTAGATCCATTGTTAAAAATTAGATAGTGTGGTATGCTCAAGTTCACAACACACACTTGTTTTAAATTTCATGTTTATTCGTTTTCGATTTTTGGTTTAACAGATCTTGGTTTTCATGAATAGATAGAATCAAAACAGGTTTACATGGTTTAATGTATATTAGATTTGTTCTATATACACCTATGCTTCAACTATTTAAACAAACTTAGTTTGATAGTCTACTTCATGAGTTTGGAGTTTTGGTATTTTAACAAATGTATTTTTAGATTTTAAGTCAAAAAATATTAATATATATCTATTTCATGTATATTGGATTATATCCATATACAGCATGCTTCAATGTTGTTTCGTATCATATTTTTGTATCTGGATGAGTTTTGGAGAAAACGGTTTTTCATTTCAAAAATCCAAGTTTTGGAAAATACGGGCTTTGGTTTTCGGCAAAATTTTCATAACACAAAAGGAGTTCAAAAAGTTTGTAACTTGGTTTGATTTTTACTCAAACAAGTTTGTATTTCAAAGTTCATGCAAGAACTTATTTTTTTGAATTTTTAGAGATTTTATGGGATTTATTTGGTAATTAAAAACCCAAGTTTTAAATCCTGAATTCAGCCTGCCAGGCTCTGGCGGTCGACCGACCAGTCGACTGGACAGGAGCCGGTCGACCGGAACGGTCGACCGGATATGCACGAGACGTGCACAAAGGCCATTTGGTTTGGTCGGTCGACCGTACGGTCGACCGACAGAAGTCTCCTTACTCTCGGGTAAGGACGGTCGATCGGGCGGTCGACCGGGGGTTAACAATGGTCAAATTTCGACCGTTAGCTGGTCGACCGGATGGTCAATTCTGACCATAATTAGCTGCCAACGGCTAGTTTTTCAAAGAGCCTATAAATTGGGCTTTCTCTTCACTGTTTTTACCAAGAATTTTGAGAGCTTATTTTCTGATCTTTCTAGTGTTTTTGCAGCAATTAAAAAGAAGTTTTGGGCTTTATAGTTTACATTTGATTTGGTGTTTTTCTAGGGCTTGAAAAATCAAAGAAAAGTGATTTTGGGAAAAGTGTTTTTGGTTCAACTTCTTCATCCTTATTTCGTGTTTTTCCCAAGGATTTTCTTTGAGTGTTTATTTTTCATTCCTTTGGTTTTTCTCACACTTGAGCTTATTATTCTATCCTATCTATTAAGATCTTTGTTTTGTGAGAAAGAATTGGTTTGTGGTCTTTTGATCACCAAGTTGTAAACCCTCCTACTTTGTGTTATCCCTCTTGTGTAGAGGTTGATTTTTGGAGTGGTGGCTTTATGCCCTATCCCTCTAGTGAGAGGTTGATTTGTTGTCTGGCTTTGTGCCTATCCCTCATTTGTGAGGTTGATTTGTGGTGGCTATGTGCCTAGCCTCTAAGTGTAGAGGTTGTGTTTGTAATTGAGAGAGGAGTTGTGTACTCCCAGTTGTATTGCCCTGATCGGGGTAAAACCGTGCACAAAAAGTGTATATTTTGAAATGAAGATTTAAAGTGTGTGTGCTTTGGCTTCCTTGATACTTCCGTTATAGTATAGAGGCTAAAACGAGTCGATTCCACAAGGACGGGAGGCGATAGAAGCTTTACCGGTTGATTCACGTGTTTGTTAAAAAGTTCTTCAAAGTTTTAAAGAATGAAAAGAAAAGAAACAAAGAATGAAAAGAGAAGTGTACGGTGAAAACAAGGAAGTGGGAAGCATAGAAAAGAATGGTTTTTGTGATTGTTTGTATGTCTAAAACAAAATGAAAAAGAAAGAAAACTCATGGCACTAACTACTAATGACTCCACTAACATGCTAACCTCTTAGTGATAGTTGCCTCACATGTAACATTGGCCATCACTAGTCCTTGGTTCAAGAGCGATTCAAAGCATGACCCAAATGTAACTCATCACAACCCAACTCAACAAACAAGTGCAAGCTACACTTAAATCATCAAAACCCGATAAGAGCAAGCATGAAATAAAGTAATGTTAGCTTGTTAGTGGTTAGGAAGTTAGAGTGTTAGATCCATCATCATGAGCCATCAATAGCTCTTGCAAGAGCAAGGCCAAAACGAGGCTATTAGATTCATGTGGATTATCATAAAAGATGTTAGTAAGTTGGTGGTTAGTAGTTAATTGCCATGAGAGAAAAGACTAGCTACACATGTAAAAGAGATTAGAGAAGAAAACATAGAGAGGTAAAGAGAGAACCTTTCATAGATTGTCACCTTCTATTACAATCACTCTTGCTTTCCAAGCATGAACCACTCTCTCTCCCTATTACAAGATCTACAAAATGGAAAATAAAAAGAAGGAGAAGAAGAACTAACCTAACCTAAACTAAACTACAACATGGAAATGAAAACTACCCTAAAACTCTGTATATCTTGCTTTTCTGGAACCCAGGGGGTATTTATAGCCACCAGGGAAGAGGGGGGCTAGGAGACAGGCCCTGGCCCAAAACGCGGCCGGGGCCGCGCGCGCGGCGCTTCGAGCCGCACGCGGTCCCGTCTGTCCCCTGTCAGACCCTGTGCCTGGTTTCGTCTTTGTAGCCTCTGGTTTTCACAGAATCAACTCTCTAACTCAATGGCTATCTTTAATAGGCTTTTAATCACCAATTAAATGGTGATTTAGGGTCTTCTTCTTCATTTCACACCATGGACCTAGAATCAAGCAAGCAAAGCTTTATTAGCAGAATTTAATATGAAATTAATGTGAAGATGTGATTCAAATTATTCAAAATTAGAGACTAATCACACCCCCACACTTATCTTTTGCTCGTCCCGAGCAAAACAAAAAACTAAGGAATTATTACACCACTTTCGCAGGTGACGCGATTGCACTGAGCATGTGCAACAAGCCGTTAAACCTCTAAGTTTCCCCTAGAGGAGGAGTTGTCTCCTGAGGGTTTTCAGCGGATTACACCCACAAAATCCATAAAGAAAGAAATCAAATGTTAGTATTTTGAAAGCACATTTTGAAATAGAGAAAAGTGTTGAAATATTTTTGCGAAAATATAAGTGATCTAAGGTCATAGGTTAACCAGAAATTGTTCTTTCTTAAACTAAGTCAAAATGCAAAAAAAATCTTGTTATAAATTAAATGTAAGAATTTAAAATTGAATTGACTCTTTGATCTTTCATAAAACTCTTAGAAAAATATGCACTTTGTGAACTGTGAAGATTTTTGGGATATCGACTCAAACTTCATGCCATTTATTTAATATATATTATTTTTTATTACTTTTATTTTTTCTTTTTTCTTCCCTTAGTTTTCTTAGGCTTTCTTATTTACCCGGGTAGTGAGCCTTTAGCCGGTGACTCCCAAACCAGATGGTTTTAGGGCACCAGATGAGAAAACATCCCTCGGACTTAAGGACTCGAGTAACCAAGGCCACAAAACTAAAGGGGATTATTTTATTTTTGTCCACCGTTTTAGGTATGAATAATCATGCTTCCTGAGACATAATTACCCAACTTCAATAGGTGGTTTTTATTTATCATAAAAATTTTTAATATATATTTTTTATGGCATTTTTAGTCTTTGTTTCAATCCCAAAAATTGTGTAAGTGTGGAGTGCATAAATCTAAGACAAAAAATTCAAGATCAAATTATCTTTTCAATCTTGCTTTCTTATCCTATAATTTAGACAAGATCTATTATTTTGACTCAGCTTAAAATTTCATAATTTGAGGTCTTCCTAATTCCTAAGATAATCTTAATTTTCTTAAAAATGGATCAAAACTATTTCTCTTAATTTCAAAAAGTTTTGTAAAAAGAAAAGAAAAGTTTTTATATAAAAGATTTTTTTGTTTTTTTTTTGTTTAATTAAAAAGAAGTGTAAAAGAAAGAAAATATAAAACTAACTACGTTAGTAAACCCTCCCCCATACTTATCTCATACATGGTCCTCAATGCATCGTGAATGTGTAAATACATGAAACAAATGGAGAGGGAAGGAAGATTACCTCAAGGGGGTGGCTCCGGTGGTGGTCAGATTGGGCCAAGCGTTGCTACCCAATCAAAATAGCGTGGATCGTGCAGGAACCCACCAATGACCTTTTTAATATGACCCAATAAAATGTTGATTGAATGAATGATCTTATTTAAAAAATTATCCCCATCTAATTTTCAATTTTCAAAAATAATTATTGAGTCATTTCTTCAACATTCTTGTCCAACAATGAAGTGTGATTTTGAGAGATGATTGATTTGGACTCAAATGGAACAGGAACAAAAAACCGACATCGACTCGGGAAATTGACTCAGATCAAGTCGAGAGTCAACAATGAGAGTCGAAATTAGTTCAACAACAGGGTCCAAACTAAAGAATGGATATTCACACATTTTCCCCATGAATGAAGTGTGATCATGAGAGATTGGTGATTCCATTTCACGGTGTACTGGTACAGGATTCAATGCTGACTCCAGAATAGAGAAAAAAACTGGTAAAGATACCGGGGTCATTATTGAATCAAAAAGTGAAATGGAGTTCCCAACAGGAAGTTCAGGATCACATTCACGTTCGATTTCAATTTCAGGGAAGGGATAACTTGCCAGAAGGTCCAGGTGACTTTCATAACTTGGAGTTTGATCAAGTTCGAATGTGTGTTCTGAAATTGAATCTAGATTCCTAAATTGACATGATTCAAGGGTCCAATCAGTAGAGTTAGGGATATAAGAATTGGTCAATGGTTGACAAGAAAGATTTTCCTCGCTCTCATTGATCAGATCGCTCATTATTGAGTCTAACCTACTGACAGACAGGGTAACAGAATGTTGAGTCTGAATCATGTCTTCCATACTTTTTGTAATTGGTTTTTCTTAAAAAGATGAGTATGGAAGTTGATTTTGAAAATTGTGGTGAAATTGTGAGTCCATCGGATTTTGCGGTTGCTGCTCGGACTCACGCAAGGGTTCCATACTCAAGTCTAGTATTGAAGTTTGTTCATTTTGAATTGGTGAGACTGAAAAGATGAGTAGGACTCTTGAAATTTTGGTTGAGATGATGAGTCCAACATATTTTGCATTCTATCCCAAAAGACTTCCAAACGCTTTTCTAACTCAGATTCTTCTTCAATTGGATGCTCTAGAAAAGGAGTATGTGGAGTTTGATATGGGAAGGATTGTGAATTGAGCAAATTTTGCATTTGTTGTAGAGACTCTTCTATACTCCTTTCCAAATAAGATTTTTCTTCAGGTGGTGGAACAGGAAAAGGAGTATATGAACCAAAATTGGGGAATGAACTTTGTGAAAATTATGGACAAGGCAGTTGAAAGTTTGACTCGGAGGAGTTGAATCCCCATGGACTCTGTGAAGAGTAGAAATTATTTTGAAAATCTTGGTTATAGGATTGGAGATATGGGTCATATTGAGTCGGATAATCCCAACTCGGTATATATTGTTGGTTCATGTTGTACATAGCCGGGTTGAAGTTATCCGAGTCAAATGAGGTCGGAGTGAAATATGGATTTATATCATGATTGAAAGAATTATTGTTATTAAAATCCATTTCACAATTTACAAAAAAAAGAAAACTAACAAACAAACAAAGAAAAAGAAAAAGAAAACAAGCCTATGCTAGGGTTGACTTAGACCTAAACGACTCCTAACTGGTTGGATTGTCCACGGGGGGTCTATTGTCGGAAGCTGATCACGAGTTAATCGGCCAGGTAGGGACAAGATCAGTGGGAGGTATCCGTGCCGGAGCAACGGCCTAATTATGCCAAACCACCATTCTTCGAGGTTTCGCCTCTCAATCCCCAACCTTAGACACCGATTTAGCAAGAATCAAATTCTAACAACTTCCCTCTTAGGTCAATCTCTTTAAATGAGTCCGAGATGTCCCTAGGGGCCAACGTCTAGCAAATTTTATTAAGGCTTGGGTTGTGTGAGTGGGGAGGTGATTTTTTGGGCCAAGGGAGGGTAATGACTTCCCCACCTTATGTTGTCTTGGGTTTTGCCCTTAAGTTTAATTTGTGCAAGTGTGCAATATAGAGAAGATGAACACAAAAAAGCGAGTAAATCACTGAAGTGTTTGTCCTATGCTATATGTGATGTCATATGTACACCTCCTATCAATATCACAACAACACAAGAATAAAATACAATATATTGGAATGAAAATTGACACGTGCCTAGATGCAAATGTCTAAACCGTTTTAAAGCATCCAATTACCGTATTTTAATTCTTAATATTATTTACAGTGCACAGGTAATATAAACAAAAATTAGCAGCAGAATATAAAAATGTACAAGAATTTACCCAACTACACTTGAGCAAGTGTGGACTTCTGCAACGCTAAAACTTTAACCTGCACACCAAAAAAAACAAAGAAGAAAAGTTAACAAAAGCGTGAAATCAAACCGTTCCCATCCCCGGCAACGGCGCCAAAATTTGATCGGGGTAAAACCGCGCACAAAAAGTGTATATTTTGAAATGAAGATTTAAAGTGTGTGTGCTTTGGCTTCCTCGATACTTCCGTTATAGCATAGAGGCTAAAACGAGTCGATTCCACAAGGACGGGAGGCGATAGAAGCTTTACCGGTTGATTCACGTGTTTGTTAAAAAGTTCTTCAAAGTTTTAAAGAATGAAAAGAAAAGAAACAAAGAATGAAAAGAGAAGTGTACGGTGAAAACAAGAAAGTGGGAAACATAGAAAAGAATGGTTTTTGTGATTTTGTTTGTATGTCTAAAACAAAGTGAAAAAGAAAGAAAACTCATGGCACTAACTACTAATGACTCTACTAACATGCTAACCTCTTAGTGATAGTTGCCTCACATGTAACATTGACCATCACTAGTCCTTGGTTCAAGAGCGATTCAAAGCATGACCCATATGTAACTCATCACAACCCAACTCAACAAACAAGTGCAAGCTACACTTAAATCATCAAAACCCGATAAGAGCAAGTATGAAATAAAGTAATGTTAGCATGTTAGTGGTTAGGAAGTTAGAGTGTTAGATCCATCATCATGAGCCATCAATGGCTCTTGCAAGAGCAAGGCCAAAACGAGGCTATTAGATTCATGTGGATTATCATAAAAGATGTTAGTAAGTTGGTGGTTAGTAGTTAGTTGCCATGAGAGAAAAGACTAGCTACACATGTAAAAGAGATTAGAGAAGAAAACATAGAGAGGTAAAGAGAGCACCTTTCATAGATTGTCACCTTCTATTACAAGCACTCTTGCATTCCAAGCATGAACCACTTTCTCTCCCTATTACAAGATCTACAAAATGGAAAATAAAAAGAGGAAGAAGAAGAACTAACCTAACCTAAACTAAACTACAACATGGAAATGAAAACTACCCTAAAACTCTGTATATCTTGCTTTTCTGGAACCCAGGGGGTATTTATAGCCACCAGGGAAGAGGGGGCCAGGGGACAGGCCCTGGCCCAAAACGCGACCGGGGCCGCGGCCATACTGGGGCCGCGCGCGCAGTGCTTCGAGCCGCGCGGTGTCCCGTCTGTCCCCTGTCAGACCCTGTGCCTGGTTTCGTCTTTGCAACCTCTGATTTTCACAGAATCAGCTCTCTAGGTCAATGACTATCTTTAATAGGCTTTTAATCACCAATTAAATGGTGATTTAGGGTCTTCTTCTTCATTGCACACCATGGACCTAGAATCAAGCAAGCAAAACTTTATTAGCAGAATTTAATATGAAATTAATGTGAAGATGTGATACAAATTATGCAAAATTAGAGACAAATCACCCAAATCCTCAGTGGAGGTTCCCTGTATGGGAGTCTTGTGTGGACAAGTTAGTGGAAATCCTTCTGTGTGAAGGCGGGGACGTAGAGCTGTGTGCTCGAACCTCGAAACATATCTCGGCGTTAGCGATTGATCCACTTTCTCTAACTCTCTCTATTACTTTGTGCATCTATTCATATTGCCATATCATACACATGCTTGTGTTGTTTGTGTGTGCCTCATTTGTGTTTAACCACGAGAGCTTCATATAGCACCACAACTCTTATTCAGAGGAATCAAGAGGAGTTAGTCCAGAGCCCTTCACCGGGAATTCGGCTACACTCGTTAGTTACATTAAGTGTGTTACAATTTAGTTTTAATTTTCGCATTTTGTTCATTAGATTAGCCGTACACCTATTCACCCCCTCTCTAGGTGTACTTACATAATGATCAAGCCTTTTCACATTTTTCATGCTTTTAGAAAAAGGGTTGAAAAAGAAAAAAGTTTTACAATTTTGTGCATGAGAAGTGATAGAGGTGGTGAATTCATTAACTATTATTTTATCACTTATTATGAAGAAAATGGAATTAGGCATGAACTATCTTATTCTAAAATTCCACAACAAAATGGAGTAGTTGAAAAGAAGAATCATAATCTTCAAGAAATAGTTAGGACAATGATTAGTGAATACGAACTCCCTTAATATTTATGGGCCGCGGCCGTTGTTGGCCCGAAGGCCCATCACTCTAGTTTTGATGATGATCAACTCATGTAGTTATAGTACTAATGATCTTATGTTTAATTAGTGACAGATTTATGATCAAGATCTTAGTAGGTGCATAGCTTCAACAAAGGATTTAAAGTCATGTTTTGGAGCTAGCACGGTGTTTGGACCAAGTCAAGAAGGCTTCAAGTGAAGACTTCAAGAAGATGAAGACTTGAGTCTAGGTTTGTTTTATAAAATTTTGTTTTAGATAAATTATAAAGGATAGAGTAGTTGGTGGATTGCTCAAGTACATATACACACACACTCTTGATTTAGTTTGTTTTAGAAAAGAATTTTTACTTTGGAAAATTACCTTTTGGTTTTTGGAATTTCTTATATACATATCTTTTATCCAAAACCATATTTAGAACAAAATGTCAAAAACATAGATATTTCACCATGTTTGTGTAGTGGATCATATTCATACACTCTATGCTTCAAATGAGTTTAAATATCTTTTTTTTGCATTTGGTGAAGTTTTGAAAAATCAAGTTTGGAAAAATACTGTTTTTCATTTGAGCCAATTTTTTCATATTACAAAAATAATCCAAATCATTTATAACGTGTCTTGATTTTGTGCAAGCATGTTTGTTTATCAAAGTATATTGGTAAAACAATTTTTGTAGATTTTTCAGTATTTTATGGAATTTTATTTTAGCCAAAACGATCAAGTTTTAAATCCCTAAGTTTTCTGTTCTGGCTTAAGCCGGTCGACCGGACGGTCGACCGACGTGCACAGACGTGCACGCCAGTTCTGGCAGGAGGCCGGTCGACCGACCCGGTCGACCGTCCAGAGAGCTCTGCTCTTTGGAAAGGCCCCGACCGACCGAGCGGTCGACCGGACAGAGAGACTTGCTCTCTGTATCCTGGCTCGGTCGACCGACCGGTCGACTGATGGCACAATGGTCTGAAATATGACCGTTGGCCGATCGACCGAGCGGTCGACCGACAGGCCTGACAGACCCCAACGGCTAGTTTTTCAGACTCTATAAAATGGGGCATTTGGGGGCTGTTTTGATTAAGATTTTTGGAGACTTTTAGAGCCAGTTTTTCCTACTCTTTTCAGAGGTTTTTCTCCACAAAATTGAGAGCAAATATTTCCAATCAAAAGGAAAGTTTTATCAAGAGTGTAAAAGTGATTTTCTTTGAGTTTTCCTCCTCTACTCTCATCCTTGTTTTCTCACACAAACACTTGAGCTATCCATTGATTATTCATCCTATAGGAGTGTTGTAGTGATATTGTTTTTAGGTGATCAAAGTGTTGTGATCACCAAAGACTTCTTCTTGTTTCTTGAGGAGGCGGACGAGTGCGTTCGCGGTTGTTTCGAGTTCGTGTGTGAACTCTTGTTTGAGGTGCGGCCTCGGCGAGCCGGTGGGCTTGCGGTGTGTACGGGACTAGAGAGTCCGAGGGCTTGTAGGTGTTGCGGCACCGAGGAGTGATCCATTGGGATCAAGCATAGTGGAAATCCTTCGTGTGTCAAAGGCGGGGATGTAGAGCAAGTGTGCTCGAACCTCGAAACAAATCCCTTGTGTTCGCAATTGCTCACTCTCTCTCTATCTCTTGTTTATATCTTGCTTGTCTTTATTGTGTTTATCTTTATATGCATGATACACTTGTGTACTCATATTGTATATGCTTGGGTTATTTGCTAACACTTGTATTTAACCAAGAGAGCCAACGCGGCACCTCAACCCTTATCTAGGGGAATCTAGAGGAGTTTGTCCAGAGCCTTTCACAGGGAATTCGGCAACATTCTTGTGTTATACGTGGTGTTTAGTGAAAGAGTTTAGTTTAGGTCATTATAGTTTTTAATTCCGCATTATTTGACATTAAGTGACCATTAGATTAGCCATCACCTATTCACCCCCCCTCTAGGTGAACCTTCAATTGGTATCAGAGCCAAGTGCTCTGAATTTGGGTCTTACAACCTAGAGTTAAAGATCCTCATTTTTAGGCTAATCATATTTCTTTTTGTACACACACCATGGACTTCATGTCACCACCCACCTTTGACATCCTTAACATCCAAATTTGGAAGGTTAAGATGTCCTTGTACCTCAAGGCCCTAGGTATACATGTTTATCTTGCCACAACTAATAATGCATATTGTTTAAATGGTAAGAATATTGAGGCTAATGCAAAAGCCCTACATGCTTTAAGATCTACCCTAAATGATGATTATTTATCTAGGGTTGCTAATCTTGATTTGGCTTTTGTAGTTTGGAACACCCTCCTCTCCCTTGGCGAAAATGATAAATACTATGCTGGGAGTGACTCGGATGTTAGAAGTGACGTCTCCAACAAGTGCTATATGGTCCAAGGGGATAACCCCCTTGAGGTAAACACCGAATCCGAGTTAGATGATGAAGACATGTCATATGATGAGCTTAGCACTTTTTGTCAACTCCTTCTTGAGAAATATGACATGATTAAGAAAGAAAATAAAATTTTGAAAAAGAAGTTTGATTGCATGCATAAAGAAAATGATTCATTTAAAAATAAGATTGCATGTTTAGAAAAAGAAAAAGAAGATTTGAAAAATGAGAATGTTTCCTTAATATCCAAATTAAATGATCTTTGTGAAGAAAACACTAATTTGAAAAATAAAATTGTTTTGGTGGAAAAACAAAAAGAAGTTGTTTTTCAAGAAAACTCTTGTTTAAAAAGAAAATTTTGTGAAAAAGAAAAGAAAGTTTTTCTAAAAAGAATAAGAAAAATAATTCTCATTCTCACCATGCTTTACATGCCACTATTGATGAAAGTGAGATTAAAATTTTAAAAAATAAAATTAATAGTTTGAGCTCTACTTTGAGCACATGTGCATTTAACCACACTAGATTGGAGTCTATGTTTTCAAAGAAACAAGCTCCACATTCTCATGCACATCATCATCATGCATATGCGTATGTTGCACGCCACGATCATACACATACACATAAGCATACTAAGGTGTACAAATGTACACATTGTGGCCGCAAAGGCCATTTAGCAAAATTTTGTTTCGATAAGATGCATCATATTAATTTTGCTAATAAAAATGTTTTAAAGTTTGTCAAGGAACCCAAACATTTTGCAACTAATAATGTTCCTTACAAAGCTAACCCCCAAGGACCCAAAAGGAAATGGGTACCAAAACCCCCACCTTGTGTTTTTGATGTAGGTGAGGGCTCTCACACGACGTGAGAGAAATGGTGCTTTGATGGTGGATGCACATGGACTTAATGGACACATATATAAATGTATCGCTATCAAGAAGTTTTGGTGGGACAACCACCATGTTTGGAGATTTGGAATAGTTCTTTGGTTTGGTAACTATTTCTAAACACCTAGTTTATTTTACATGCTTATTCATTTGTGATATCATATAGCATGTTCATGTTTTTATGTGTTTTGTGCTTCATGTGGTAAATACTAGTTTAAATGTAGTTTTTATCAAAACTTGTATTTATGCATGTATAAATAGTGAGAACAAATTGATTCATATATGTTTGCACTTCATGCTCATTTGTACCCACTATATGCACATGTATAGCCTAGTTTTGATGATTCTTTCATTTATACTTGTTTTGCCAATTTTCATGTTTTACTTCATGTATATGTAATTTTTATTCAAATCTAATAAATATACATGTATACCTGTGAGTCATTTGCCTTCATGCAATATATATTATGGACTCTTTTATGTTTGGGATATGTATGCATATTGTTAGATTTAGATAAATCATACATATACCTAGAAGTTTGTTTTTGTTTTAATGAAAAATGAATTTTTGTGTTTTATAAAAATAAAAGATTCATGTTCATTTTGAGCTTCAATGAATATTTTCATGAAAATGCTATTTACATGATTATTGAACACTCACACTTCATTTGTTTGTCATGACATTATTTCATGAACATACTTTTGAGCCTTATCGATTTTGAGTGTCAACTTTTGTGTATTTGGTATGATTCATGAAATACATATGTTTTGATTTCATGTTTTGAAGGATCTTTAACTAGTTTTTTTTCAAAAATTAATTTAAATAGTTATTTATTCTTAAATGTTTATGAGATATACACATGATCCTATTATTGTTTCAATTGGTATCATTGAATCGTTTCAATTGGTATCAATTTGACTTCATTTTTGTATATACTCATATTTTGTTTTCTTATATATGTATGTATCAATTTCAATTGGTATACTCATTTTTCATACATATATATGAGTTATTTGTGCTTGCGTTAAAATTGTTTTACATGTTTAAAGCACAAAGTTGTTTATGATAAGAAATAAAAAAATTTTAGGTAAAATTTTCAAGATTTGTTTTATTGAGAAAAATTCAAAATTTTGTTTTATAAGAAAAATTAAAAATTTTGATTTGTATTGCCTATATGCAAGGAGAGCTTAACATCTCTTCTACATGTAGATTCATGTTGAGTGTATTGTATATTGAGGAGCTTGACAACTCTTTTTTATGTGATACACGTGTGTAGGGGGAGCTTCACATCTCCTCTTATGCATTACATAATATGTGTTATGTGAATTGGGGCTTGTCATCCCTTCTTCATGTAATGCATATGTGTAGGGAAGCTAACTTAGCGTCTTCCTCTTCATGAATGTATATCACACATAACCTTTCTTGATTGATTTGGTTTACCCCTTATTGATTCTTTGTTTCGAACAAAAAGGGGAGAAAATTTTATTTGATTTTATTTTTACTTTAACCCCTTTGTTGATGATTGACAAAAAGGGGGAGAAGTATTTGAGATATATGCATGTTTTCCTTGCTTAAGGAGGAGAAGTATTTGTGTTTATGCATATATGTTTTGTTTTGCAAATAGGAGAAAAAGATTTTGTGATTTTGTTTTATGCTTGATTAGCATGTTTACTCCTTCATTTGCATACATGTTTATGAGCATACATTGCATATTTATTATTTGTTTGTTATGCATGAGTTAAGGGGGAGCTTCTTTGAAGCTTTACTTTAATCCATGCATATATAACTTCATGAGTTTTATCATCAACAAAAAGGGGGAGATTGTTGGCCCGAAGGCCCATCACTCTAGTTTTGATGATAATCAACTCATGTAGTTATAGTACTAGTGATCTTGTGTTTAATTAGTGACAGATTTATAATCAAGATCTTAGTAGGTGCATAGCTTCAACAAAGGATTTAAAGTCATGTTTTGGAGCTAGCACGGTGTTTGGACCAAGTCAAGAAGGCTTCAAGTGAAGACTTCAAGAAAGACTTGAGTCTAGGTTTGTTTTATAAGATTTTGTTTTAGATAAAATGTAAAGGATAGAGTAGTTGGTGGATTGCTCAAGTACATATACACACACACTCTTGATTTAGTTTGTTTTAGAAAAGAATTTTTACTTTGGAAAATTACCTTTTGGTTTTTGGAATTTCTTATATACATATCTTTTATCCAAAACCATATTTAGAGCATAATGTCAAAAACATAGATGTTTCACCATGTTTGTGTAGTGGATCATATCCATACACTCTATGCTTCAAATGAGTTTAAATATCTTGTTTTTGTATTTGGTGAAGTTTTGGAAAACAAGTTTTGAAAAATCAAGTTTGGAAAAATACTGTTTTTCATTTGAGCCAATTTTTCCATATTACAAAAATAGTCCAAATCATTTATAACGTGTCTTGATTTTGTGCAAGCATGTTTGTTTATCAAAGTATATTGGTAAAACTATTTTTGTAGATTTTTCAATATTTTATGGGATTTTATTTTAGCCAAAAAGACCAAGTTTTAAATCCCTAAGTTTTCTGTTCTGGCTTAAGCCGGTCGACCGGACGGTCGACCGACGTGCACAGACGTGCACGCCAGTTCTGGCAGGAGGCCGGTCGACCGACCCGGTCGACCGTCTAGAGAGCTCTGCTCTCTGGAAAGGCCCCGGCCGACCGAGCGGTCGACCGGACAGAGAGACTTGCTCTCTGTATCCTGGCTCGGTCGACCGACCGGTCGACTGATGGCACAACGGTCTGAAATATGACCGTTGGCCGGTCGACCGAGCGGTCGACCGACAGGCCTGACAGACCCCAACGGCTAGTTTTTCAGACTCTATAAAATGGGGCATTTGGGAGCTGTTTTGATTAAGATTTTTAGAGACTTTTAGAGCCAGTTTTTCCTACTCTTTTCAGAGGTTTTTCTCCACAAAATTGAGAGCAAATATTTCCAATCAAAAGGAAAGTTTTATCAAGAGTGTAAAAGTGATTTTCTTTGAGTTTTCTTCCTCCACTCTCATCCTTGTTTTCTCACACAAACACTTGAGCTATCCATTGATTATTCATCCTATAGGAGTGTTGTAGTGAGATTGTTTTTAGGTGATCAAAGTGTTGTGATCACCAAAGACTTCTTCTTGTTTCTTGAGGAGGCGGACGAGTGCGTTCGCGGTTGTTTCGAGTTCGTGTGTGAACTCTTATTTGAGATGCGGCCTCGGCGAGCCGGTGGGCTTGCGGTGTGTACGGGACTAGAGAGTCCGAGGGCTTGTAGGTGTTGCGGCACCGAGGAGTGATCCATTGGGATCAAGCATAGTGGAAATCCTTCGTGTGTCAAAGGCGGGGATGTAGAGCAAGTGTGCTCGAACCTCGAAACAAATCCCTTGTGTTTGCAATTGCTCACTCTCTCTCTCTCTCTATCTCTTGTTTATATCTTGCTTGTCTTTATTGTGTTTATCTTTATATGCATGATACACTTGTGTGCTCATATTGTATATGCTTGGGTTATTTGCTAACACTTGTATTTAACCAAGAGAGCCAACGCGGCACCTCAACCCTTATCTAGGGGAATCTAGAGGAGTTTGTCCAGAGCCTTTCACGGGGAATTCGGCAACACTCTTGTGTTATACGTGGTGTTTAGTGAAAGAGTTTAGTTTAGGTCATTATAGTTTTTAATTCCACATTATTTGACATTAAGTGACCATTAGATTAGCCATCACCTATTCACCCCCCCTCTAGGTGGACCTTCAGCCGTAACACTTCATGTTATATCTCAAATAGGATTTATCTATGTAAAAATTCTTTCAAAACTTCATTTGAAATTTACTATTTGAAAAAGCCTAATATTTCTTATTTTAGAGTTTTTGGATGTAAATGTTTTGTTTTAAACACAAAAGATAACTTAGAAAATTTTGATGCAAAAGCTTTTGAAGCTATTTTTGTTGTTTATTCTAACACTAGCTAGGCTTATAGAATCTTCAATAAATCTACTTTGACTATTGAAGAATATATGCATGTTAAGTTTGAAGAATCTAATGCTTTTATTAAGAATGTTGTAGAGATTGATTCTTTAGGTGAAGACATGGAAAACATAATCTTGAAGGACTTACCCATCTAAGAAGATAAGCCAAAGCTTGATGAATAAGGGGAAGTTCAAGAGGTTGAAGTGGCACCAACACAACTACTTCCAAAAGATTGGAGATATACTACAAGTCATCCCAAAGAACTTATCATAGGTGATGTATCAAAGAGGGTAACTACTTGCTCTAAACTCCATAATTTTTGTGACCATTTTGCTTTTATTTCTCATATAGAACCAAAGAACATCCTCGAAGCTGAGAGTGACTCATATTGGTTGCTTGCTATGAAAGAAGTGCTCAATCAATTTGAGCGCAATCAAGTTTGACACCTTGTTCCTAGACCCCATGGTAGACCTACCATTGGTACTAGATGGATTTTTAAGAAATGAGTCGGATAATGTTGTTAGGAATAAAGTTAGGTTAGTGGCCCAAGAATAAGGTATCAATTTTGAGGAAACCTTTACACCTGTAGCACGGCTTGAAGCCATACGGATTACACTTGCTTTTCCTTCTTTTTAAGCTTTCAAACTTTTTCAAATGAATGTCAAAAGCGCATTTTTAAATGATTTTATTGAAGAGGAAGTGTATGTTGAACAACCCCAAGGGTTTTTTGATCCTACACATTCGAATTTTGTTTTCAAGTAAGACAAAGCTTTATATGATTTAAAACAACTCCAAGAGCTTGGTATGAAGGACTTTTAACTTTTCTTATTTCAAATGGTTTTGTAAAAGGTAAAGTAGACAGTACTTTGTTTATAAAGCTTGTAGATAGTGATATCCTAATTGTTCAAATTTATGTTGATGATATTATATTTGGATCTACTAATGAAAAGCTTTGTGAAGTTTTTGAATCATGAATGAAGAATGAGCTTGAGATGTCTATGATGGGCGAGCTAAACTACTTTCTTGGACTCCAAATCAAGTAAAGGAGTGATGAGATTTTTTTTAAATCAAGCCAAATACACAAGGGAACTCATCAAGAAATTTGAGCTTGAAGATGTAAAGTCAAGCGAGACTCCCATGGCTACTATAACAAAACTTGACAAGGATGAACAAGGTATAAATATTGACACTAAACTCTATAGGAGCATGATTGGTAGTTTATTTTATTTGACAGCTAGTATGTCGGATATTATGTTTAGTGTGTGTGTCTATGTGCTAGATTCCAATCTTGTCCTAAAGAATCCTACTTGATTGTGCCAAAACATATTATTCGATATTTTAAGGGCACTATTGGAATGGGCTTGTGGTATCTGTAGGATGAAAAAATTTCCATGATGAGTTTTTCGGATGCTGACTATGCTAGTTGTAGAATGGATAGGGAGAGCACAAGTGGAACTTGTTAATTTCTAGAAAATTGTCTTATTTCATGGTCTTTCAAGAAACAATATTTTGTAGCCCTTTCAACCACATAGGCGGAGTATATTGTGACCGGGGCTTATTGTGCACAAGTCCTTTGGATGAAACATACTCTCCTTGACTATGATTTACATTATGATCATACTAAAATATTTTGTGATAATACTAGTACTATTCATATGACTAAAAATGCAAATAAATATAAAAATGCAAATAAATATAGTAAGACAAAGCATATAGAAATTCGATGTCACTTTCTTAGAGATCACTATGATAAAGGAGATATTGAAATTGATTATATTTCAACTGATTTTCAACTAGCAGACATTTTTACTGAGCAACTTGATTTTAACATATTTGCTTTCATTTGTGGTGAACTAAATGTTTGTATTATAGATTCATGAGTTTTTCATTATTTTGAAATTTGTGTTTGTTTTAAAAAAAATTTTGGCTTACCCTTTTTGATGCATAACAAAAAGGGGGAGAAGTATTAAGCATTTATTGGTATTTATTGATTGGTATTTATCGAGTATTATCGAGTATTTATTGGTTTTTAGTCTTAGTTTGTTTATGCTCATATGCAATGCCATTTTAGGCATATTATTACAAAATTTCATATATGCATTCATATGACATGTTTAAATGTGACTTTTAATCGTTATAGTCATATTGATAACTTGTACTTGATATATAAGCATAACTTGAGGGGAAGCTTTTTCAACGCTCTTTCCTTTCATTTTTTTAAATCGCTCATATGTTTTGTCATCATCAAAAAGGGGAAGATTGCTGGCCCAAAGGTTACAATCACCGGTTTTGTGTTTTGATATAACAGTACATATGTAGTAATTTTGAACTAATCAAATTCAAGTGTTTTAAGTGTGTTTTAGGGTTCAAGAAGATTTAATAGATTTTTTCCTCTAAAAGAAGGTGTTGATGGCTCAAGGGTAATTAAGAACAGGATTGGAGCTCAAAGCACTCAACGTCGCTGTTGAAGAAGCCCACTTGAAGATACTTGTAGTCATTTAGAATCACGTACGAACATAGTATGTTAAAATGTAGAATATAGATTTGATACTCAAAGATATATACACACAAAAATACATGTTTTTGAAAATACAGTTTATTTTGTATTGGTGGTTTGACATGTTTGGTTTTGATACATGATTCCACATTTTCTCAAAATTTATATCTAAGTTTTAGAACTTATATCTTCTTATCCATACATGTTTTCCCCTACAAAACCCATACAAAGTCCTTTACAAAATTTTAATAGTTTTAAATTGACCTTGGTACTGTTCTTGGCCTAGGTCGGTCGACCGGGCGATCAACCGTGCCTATTTCAGGCAATGACGGTCGACCGCATGGTCGACCAAACTTCTGGAAGAGGAGTGTGCATGTTTGTGCACATTCACGGTCGAACGACCGGTCGACCAATAGGTCGACCGACTGTAATAGTTTTAGCCTCGGTTAAAACTGGTCGACCGACCGGTCGACCTATAACCAACGGTCAAATTTTTTAAATAAGCCGGTCGACTGCGACTGCCAGAAAGGCAGTAACGACCAGATTTTAAATTTTTGTATTTTAACATGTTTTTAAAATGTGGTGATTTGAATTTTAAGGGTCAAATTCTTCCCTTTATGACCTGGTAAACAATTATTAATATGTTTTCCTAAAGCCTATATAAAGAGTCATTTGGATTGGATTTAAACACTACAAAATTTCTCTTGAAAATTAAAGTTTCCTTTCAAAGTGAAAATTTTCAAAGTTTTCTTTAGTGCTTTAAATTCCAAAGTTTTAATTAAGTTTTCTACTCCTATATTTTCTCTCTATTTTGATTTCTACTCTCACATACATCCTTGAGCTTCAAATCTATTTTTTACTTTATAGGAATTTGTAAGAGAGTTATAAGAGAGTGCTTGTGATCTCTTGATCACTAAGAGCTTGTAATCTCAATTAGCTTTATGCTACTCTTGTATAGAGAATTGAGAGGGGAGTTATGTACTCCAAATGATTGTAATTCCTTATTGTAAGGTCCCTTTGAGGAAGATCCGTTAGTGGATAGTGAAATCCTTCACAGTGGCGAAGGCGGAGACGGAGAGCAGTAGCTCGAACCTCGAAACAAAATTTTCTTGTTTATGATTGCCTTATTGTCTCTATTTCATTTACTTAATTATTATTCATTTATTTTTGTCGATCTTTACTCATCTCAACAAGAAAGCATTTGAGCACCTCAGCTCTTATTTAGAGAAATCATAAGGAAAATTCAGAGCCCTTCACGGGGAATACAGCTTCAATTCTTATTTTGAGTGATCAGTTTGCATCATTCATTATAAATTGTTAAGTATTTGTATTTGATTAGCATTACACCTATTCACCCCCTTCTAGGTGTATTTTCACACCCATCATCAGTTGCTGAAGTACCCCACACCATGCAGAATGGCCAACATAAGGGGTGACCAAGCGATTACTGGAACAGTTTTTGCAGTAGCCCGAAAGAGATCGGTCTATGCGCAATAGGCCTCTCGAGCTGACCCTAATGAAGAATCTCTTGTGAGCAAAAAGCAGAAGAAAATTGCTAATCAATACCAATTAAGGTGCGGCATAAGCCCAGACCCCAACTCACCTACTGAGTCAGGAAACAACAACAACATGACGGAGGAGGAACCAGAGTTATTTGGGGTAGATCCACACACCCAGGCCGAACCCTCTGAATCAGCTCAAGCATGCACCAACGGGAAAAGATATTGTTCAAACAATTCCTATCTGTAAACACAAATGTATTCACATGGTCTCCCACATACATGTCGAGAATTGACCTGAGGTCATCTGTCACAATCTCTCCATCAAGGGGGATGCTAAGCCAATAAGGCAGAGGCCTAGGAGAATGAACGAAGAAAGGAGTTGGGCCATCAACGACGAAGTCGATCGCTTACTCCAAGCTGGCTTCATCCGAGAAACGTTTTACCCTAACTGGCTCTCCAATCTCGTCCTTGTGAAAAAAAAAAGAATGGGAAGTGAAAAGTCTGCATCTACTTTACAAATCTTAATGAAGCCTACCCGAAGGATAGTTATCCCCTCCCGAGAATCGATCAACTAGTTGAGGCTACGACAGGACACGAGCTCCTTAGTTTCATGGACGCCTATTTTGACTATAATCAGATCAAGATGCACCCACCGGATAAAGGCAAAACAGCCTTCACCCTGCTACTTGTGATGCCCTTCGGACTCAAGAACGCAAGGGCTACCTTCCAGGGATGGTAAACAAAGTCTTCAAGGACATGATAGGGAACACCATGAAGGTGTACGTCAATGATATGTTGGTGAAAAGTATACAACACATTGATCACCTCCAATATCTAGACAAAGCCTTCGATCTCCTAAGGCAGTACAAGGTAAAGCTCAACCCCGAGAAGTACATATTTGGTATGACTTTCGGGATTACTTGGGATATCTGGTTATCCAATGGAGTATTGAGGCTGACCCCGACCAGATATCTACAATTCTAAACATGAGGTCGACCACCTATGTAAAGGAGGTCCAGATGTTGAACGGGCGTCTCGTAGCCCTCAATCGATTTATCACTCAATCCACGAACAAATGCAAGCCATTCTGCTGAGCCTTAAAGAAAAATAGAGCTGACTTTCGCTGGAATAAGGAATATAAGACAGCTTTCCAGAGGCTGAAAAGGTACTTGGCCTCACCACCCCTACTGTCAAAGCCTTCCTCGAGAGAGACGATGTATCTCTATATCGCCGTATCGGGATCAGCGGTCAGCGGAGCCCTAGTTTACAAAAATGAAGGCAGTTAGTTATCGGTATATACTACGCCGGCCATTCCATGAATGGCCCCAGACAAGATACCAAAGGCTATAGAAGCAGGTGTCGGCTCTATTCATCATCTCGAGGAAGCTCAAGCACTATTTTCAAACCTTCCCGATCACAGTTCTCACCGAGCATCCCCTTGGAAGCGTCGTGAAAAGTCCCTAGAGCAACTGAAAGGATAACAAAATGGGCTTCAGAGTTGATATCCTATAAACTAAGATACGAGTCAAGAACAGCAATCAAAGGTCAGGTCTTGGCCGACTTTATCGCTGACTTCCCCCCGAGAGCCACGGAGCATGCCAACCAACTCGAAGGATGGATCCTGAACATGGACGGAGCTTCAAATAGCAAAGGGTTGGGCATTAGAATTGTCCTCACTACCCCAGAAGGATCCACCATCAAACTATCCTTTACCCTAGGCTTCCCTTCATCCAAAAATGAAGTTGAATATGAGTTGTCTTACCTGGCTCCAAGCAGCTATTACTCTAGGGGTCATCGGGCTCGAAGTTCACTGTGACTCCTCGCTGGTAGTCAACCAAGGCAGCAGTGAATTCATCGCAAGAGATTCTCAGATGGCGGAGTACCTACAACTGGTTCTCAAGCAGAAGACCAAAATCCCCCGATGTGACTTCAAGTAGGTCCCCAGGTCAGAAATAACCATGCTGACTCACTTGCCAACTGAGTTCCAGTTCAGACATGAAGTTCTCGACTAATACACCAGTTCATCCATCAATTTTCTCACCTTATTACCCCTAGGGCAATGACAAGGCTGAAATCAGCAACCACACCATCCTCGACAACCTATGAAAAAGCCTGAACAATGCAAAAGGCAAATGGACAGAGAAACTCACTGGAGTACTATTGGCTTACAGGACCACCAAACGCGTTCCGACCGGAGAAACCCCACTCTCGTTGGCATATAAAACAGAGGCTATCATCTCGGTCGACATTAGTATGCCGACACTCTGGGTGGAAGGAGTGGTTCCATATCAGAATGACACCTTTCTTTGTCTGATGTTGAATCATTCGGAGAAAAAGTGACAACATGCCCAAATTCGCATCACGGCCTTCAACAGCAAATCCGGGCCGCACACCATAAGACGGTGAAGCCTAGGGAGTTCCAAGTCAAAGACTTGGTCCTGAAATACGTGATTCAGAACACACGACAGAAGGATCACGAGAAACTAGGACCCAACTGGAAGGGTCCCTACATCGTTATTATTCGCGGAGGCAACCAGTCGTACACCGTAACTGATCAGGGCGGAAATCAACTCAATAAGCAATGAAACTCTTTTCCCTTGAAGTGATATTATGTGTAAGTCATGTAACATTCAATGAAAGGATCAGACTCTATTATCTTAACCGTGTTTCACCAACTCTGATATCTGCCACGAGCATCGAGCACATTCACAGCAGCCTATACAGGTTTTCACCCTGACGGTAACCTCTCAGAGAGTCTCCTAAAAGATGGAGGCTCACCCACGTCGATCCCTCGTAGCTAGCCTACAATTAGATCTACCCTAACAGTCATCCGAGCAGATCCACAGCTTATACGGGTCTTCACCCTATGGTGACCCCTCAGTGAGTTTCCTAAAAGATGGTGGCTCACCCACGTCGATCCCTTGGAGCCATCCTGTAATAAGATATACCCTCATGGCCGCCCGAATAGATCCACAGCCTATATAGGTTTTCACCCAGACGGTGACCCCTCAGAGAGTCTCCTGAAAGATGGAGGCACATCCATGTCGATCCCTCAGAGTCAGCATATCATGGGATATACCCTGATGGCCGCCTGAGCAGATCCACAGCCTATATGGGTTTTCACCCTTACGACGACCCCTCGGGGAGTCTTCTGAAAGATGAAAGCTCACTCACGTCAATCCCTCAGAGCCAGCCTATAATGGGATTTACCATGATGGTCGCCCGAGTAGATCCACGGCCTATACGAGTCTTTACCCTAATAGCGACTCCTCAGGGAGTCTACCCACATCGATCCCTCGGAGTCAGCCTATAATGAGATATAACCTGATGGTCGCTCGAGCAGATACACGGCCTATACGGGTCTTCACCCAGACGGCAACCCTTTGGGAAACCTTCTGAAAGATGGAGGCTCGCCCACATCGATCCCTCGAAACCAGCATATAATAGGATATACCCTGATGGTTGCCCGAGCAGATTTACGGCCTACACGAGCCTTCACCCTGACGGCGACCCCTTGGGGAGTCTCCTGAAAGATGGAGGCTCACCCATATCGATCCCTGAGAGCTAGCCGTTAATGGGATATACCTTGATGGCCGCCCGAGTAGATCCATAGCCTATACGAGTCTTCACTTTGACGGTAAACTTTCGGGGAGCCGCCTAAAGATGGAGGCTCGCCAGCGTCGATCCCTTGGAACCAGCCAATAATGGATATGTCCTGATGGCTGCCCATGCAGATCCACGGCCTATACGGGTCCTGATCCTGACGGCGACCTTTTGGGGAGCTGCCTGAAAGATGGAGGCTTGCCTGCGTCAATCCCTCAAAGCTAGCTTATAAAGGGATACCCTGATGGTCGCCCGAGCAGATCCATGGCCTATACAGGTATTCAGCCTGACAGCGACCCCTCGAGGAGCCTCCTGAAAGATGGAGACTTACCCACGTTGGATGCTTGGAGCTAGCCTATAATGTGATACACCCTGATGATCATCCAAACAGGTCAACCGCCTATACGGGTCTTCACCCTACGACGATCCCTCGGGGAGTCTTCTGAAAGATGAAAGCTCACTCACGTCAATCCCTCAGAGCCAGCCTATAATGGGATATACCATGATGGCCGCCCGAGTAGATCCACGGCCTATACGAGTCTTTACCCTAACAGCGACCCCTCAGGGAGTCTCCTGAAAGATGGAGGGCTCACCCACGTCGATCCCTCGGAGTCAGCCTATAATGAGATATACCCTGATGGTCGCTCGAGCAGATACACGGCCTATACGGATCTTCACCCTGATGGCGACCCTTTGGGGAACCTCCTGAAAGATGGAGGCTCGCCCACATCGATCCCTCGGAGCCAGCATATAATAGGATATACCCTGATGGCTGCCCGAGCAGATTCACGGCCTACACGAGCCTTCACCCTGACGGCGACCCCTTGGGGAGTCTCCTGAAAGATGGGGGCTCACCCATGTCGATCCCTGAGAGCTAGCCGTTAATAGGATATACCTTGATGGCCGCCCGAGTAGATCCATAGCCTATACAAGTCTTCACTTTGACGACAAACTTTCGGGGAGCCGCCTAAAAGACGGAGGCTCGCCAGCGTCGATCCCTTGGAACCAGCCTATAATGGATATGTCTTGATGGCCGCCCGAGTAGATCCACGGCCTATACGGGTCTTCATCCTGACGGCGACCTTTTGGGGAGCTGCCTGAAAGATGGAGGCTCGCCCTCGTCAATCCCTCAAAGCTAGCCTATAATGGGATACCCTGATGGTCGCCCGAGCAGATCCATGGCTATACAGATATTCACCCTGACAGCGACCCCTCGAGGAGCCTCCTGAAAGATGGAGACTCGCCCACGTTGGTTCTTGGAGCTAGCCTATAATGTGATACACCCTGATGATCATTCAAACAGGTCAACCGCCTATACGGGTCTTCACCCTGACGGCGACCCCTCGGGGAGTCTCCTGCAAGATGGAGGTTCACCTATATCAATTCCTTAGAGCCAGATGCCCTGATGGCAGCCCGAGCAGATCCATGGCCTATACGGGTTTTTACCCTAATGGTGACCCTCTGAGGAGTCTCCTGAAAGATGGAAGCTCATGACAATCCCTCAAAGCCACCTTGTAATAAGATACACAGAAGGCTACCCGAGCGGATCCACCGCCAATAAGGGTCCTACCCAGATGTCTAAAAATACCTCCCCACTGCTACTTCTCAAGAATTTTCTGAAAGACGGAAGTTCACTAACATTAACCATGAGGAGTTAGCCCACAATGGGACCTACCACGAAGGCCCCCCGAATGAGGCAATGTCTGCATTGGACCAACATCAGCAACACAACTTCAAAGCTAGAAGCTTCCACCATTCAGATGAACATTCGTAGGTGCCAATGGGGGACAAATCATGTTCAGGAACTATATTCCAAGTCATTCCAAATGCTTCGGAACCAAGACATCGCCCCGAACAGACGCAAAAATAGGTCCAATCTCAAACAAGGCAATGTGTTAAAAGTTCTCTAATTTATTATAAAATTTTCTTTTGATTAGATCTATCCAAGTACAAAGTGTGGATACATCTAAAAAGTGTCAAACAAGTATAAGTTTTGGTTTTGCATAAATATGTTCTTTCTAAGCGAAAAATCGGAGGCGCTTATTATCGCGTCCCTAACTGCGTCTTGATGATGACTCCTATGCAAATAATCCACCAAGGTCGGATGAGCAATGATACTGAAAACTCCTAGGAAGACCACTAGCAAGTAGAACCGCGACCAAGTTGTAGATTGAAGCCTGCAAGGCAAAGGAGGATATCGATGCCAAGATCGTAACTTTAAAGCGGAGATGGACGAGGAGGCGGCGGCCCATAAGAGCACAGAAGATCGACCCCTGATACTAGAGCACTTACTGTAAGGAAAGGGGTTAAAATCCAAACTTCTCCCCAGTATGCTCTGACCAAAGGCCAGGCATGCAGACCAAGCAGAAAATAGGTCATTTTCTGTCATCCCCACAGCTGGACCTCATCGCTGAAACCCTTGACGAGCCCATGGCAAGAACTGAAACTCCTTGACAAATAAACTCCTAAACTTTAGGAGTGCAACAGATGTCGCCACCCTTTCCGCTCCTTCCACCAAATGAAGAACGAAGGAGACATCACCACTTGCAAAACAGAGAAAGTTTTTAACTGTAAGAAACTTTCAGGAAGCAGTTCACATCTCTCCTGATGAATTTCATCCTATTTATAGGGAGAAGAAGCCCAAGTGACAACCACTCAGGCTCCTAATCCCAAAAAAAGATGAAGCGTCGCTCGACACATGTCATAAAAGATGGGACTCGAGCTGTCGCATCAGATGCGCCATGCCTTCCTCGAAAATTGCTCCATTCATAAGAGATAATTATTTTATCAATACCGAAATAGATGGGACATGCATTTAAGGCTCTTCTAGCCTGTAGAGCCACATGCACCACAACAAGACAAGAACGAAGCGACAACAAATCGACTCGAGTCAACTTCAGGCTTGGCATCACTTTTTTCTCTCTTTATCCTTCGAAGTCCCTAGGAACTTATAACCCAGAGGGAGAGTCCTGACCACCTCTAAAGATAGGAGAGCAGAGGGGACATCTGTAATGGTTACTTTCTGACCCGCTTGAGATTGTGACACGTGTCTATTCGGCCCTAAGAAATACGCGACACGTGGCTACTTTCAGAACACCTAATCCAGAGACTTCATCCAGTTTGAATTTCAAGTGGGTTGGATAATTAGAATAAAAGGTAAATCTAGTTACTAGGGTCTCAACCTCTAAAACCCAATCCTCATTCAAATGGGACAATTACCCCTCAGAAGCAATTAATCCTTATATATAGCAAGGCGCGAACTATCAGATAAAGTTGGATTCTCCCCTATCTCGACTTAAATTGGGATATTTAGCTCAACCGCTATCAACATAAGGATTTTAAGTATTTAAACTGAGCATGACTCCCTAATCTTATCTGTTTGACACAACCTGTATAAATACCAAATCCCCCAACGAGGAAGGGGATCACAATCAAAATCTAAAAATCCTAGCGCACTAGAGAATCCCACCTGTAGTCACCATTGTTATAATAGAATTCTCCCCTCTTTGTGGTTTTTCCCACTTCGGGTTTTCACATAAATTTTGTGTGTTTGCGCTTGTTGTGATTTTGAATTAACGATCTTCTCCGTTATCTTGGTGTATGGATTGATTTCTTAAGTATTTACCCACTGCAATCACGTAAGTAACAACTACATTCTTCATCTCATTTCTTCTGTATTTATTTTTATATGGTTTGTTTTTCTTTCATCACTTTTTATAACGTTTTTACCTGATCTTTCTATATTCTCTTTCTTTTATTTACCTTAAATCTATTCTCACCTCTTCTTTTAATTGATTTTTTAAACTTTGTACATTCAAAGTCTTCTGGTTCTAATTTGATTACTCATTTTTCTTAAGTTAAAATTTGTTTTATCTTTTATAATCTTTTTACTATTTTGCTTAATAAAAACTCCTTACATAGTTTCATTCTAACCTTTTTTGCTACTTCTATTGTCGTTCCTAATAAAGGTCGACTATTGCTCTAGTCTAGAATATTTTTTCTTTTTGCCATTCTCTTTTAATCCTATCACCTATTTTACCGGTTTTCCATTTTTTTGGTGTGTGCAGCTAAATCTATAAGATTTGCCAATGATTCTTTTAATGAATTTTTTAGATAATTGTATAAATCTTCTTCATTTATTTCATACAAATATAAATACATTATGGTTGATGACTCTTTTTCCCATTTTACTATATGACTACACCAATCATATAATGGTACATCATCTATGTCTAAGAAATGATTTACATTTTTGTTGGTCGACTATAATTTTTTATGTTTGCCATTCTTTTTTAATCTTATTGCCTATTTGACTTTCTATTTTACTAATGTAGTTCTCTATTATAAGATAATCTAGTAATAACTCAGCCTTAGAAGCATATTTTAAGTAATGAGCAATATATTCGTCTAATAATCTAATATCACACAACCTTATTCTACTCAATTTTGTAATATAATTTGTCTGTTCTTCATTCCGTCTATTTTCATGATTATCTCCAAATAAGAATGGTTTGACTAATGATACAAAATTCATTACGATTCATTCTGTTTTTAGGTTTTTCATTTCTTTGATGTGTGTTTCTTCAGCTAATAAGATTTGTCAATGTCCTCTTAACAAATTTTTAGATAATTGTATAAATCTTCTTCATTTATTTCATACAAATATAAATACATTATGGTTGCTAATTCTTTTTCTTATTTTTCCACATGACTATAACAATCATCTAATGGTACATCATATATGTCTACGAAAGGATGTACATTTTCTGTTGAATTTATTCCTGCTTTTAATTAGTTTCCTTTTTTCTTTCTTCAGGTGACACATACTACATTACTTCTTGATGTAGATGCTCCATCATTATTATCTGTACTTATAATTATTTCTATTTCTTGATCAATATAAGGTAGACTTACTGTATTTTCTTCTAATATCATTTCTATTTCTTGATCAGTATAAGATAAACTTACTATATCACTATTCGTTTCTCTGTTATCTTTTTCTAGTATCCTATTTAATTGTTTATCTATTTCAAACTCTTCGAATGGATCTAACTCTATGCTTTTCATATTGTTTAGCGTTTCTATTTTTAATCTAGATAACTCTTTAGATATTTCAGATACTTCTTCATCTTCTGAACCTCCTTGAGTAGAAGTTTCTGAACGGTTTCCAGTTTATTAATTCATAAATTATCAGATTAATATCTCTATTTATTAATTTTCCTAGATTTTCATGACTTGATTTACTTATAAACTCTAATTTTTTATTATAGGTTTCGATTTTAGAAATTTTTTGTTGAACTCTTTTTTTAGGTCTTTTTGTTGGATCTAATAATTATTCCAAATAAGATCCCATATATGCAATCGCTTTACGCAAAAATTAAAAGCCTCTTTATCAAGAGCAAAGGGAAGGAGGGTTTAGGCATAGCTGATTCTATCATGAAAGGGATACCGAAGGTTACACGATCTCGAGGACGCCAGAGTTGAGGGAGGGGATTCTTCTTTTTAGCCACCAAATTTTCTTCTTGGTCCTTAGAGGAGATGAGAGGCCGCCAAGAGAGAAATTAGGTCATAGTAGTTGGTTGGTGGTGGAGAGGGAATCCTACCCATGATATATAGTATCAAAGAATCCTAGTTCAACTTATCATAAATCTAGATCCTTGATTGATAACACAAGTTTCACACGTATAGATGAGCCCCACATCGTAATTTAAAAACACTCATAGTGAAGTGTAATTAAAACATGTCTAGATTTAAACTATTAGGCTTGATCAATTCTTTATTGGGTCCAACAACATTGGCTTATAAATAGTGGCGTACGTAGGATTTTCACTCTGTGGAGGCGGAGATATTATGAAGTAAAATTGAAAATTTATAAAATGAACAACACATTCCAAGTTTGGCTATTACCAAAAAGATAGAAGGGCAACCACTCTAAATTACATTGCTCCCTTTCGAGGAGCCATATTCTAAAACCATTGAATGATTGATTCATTGTCATTGTTGTAAAAATATGCTCTTTTTAATATATATCACCAAGCAATCATTCATCAACTCATCAAACATTCTATTATGCAATGAATTCTTGATAAACTTCATTGCAGAGAATGCTCATTCGATGGTTGCAGTTACAACGGGTGAGGGTAATGCCAGCCTCATGAGAAAATATACCAAATTATAGGTTTTATCCCACTTCAACCGAACTATCTTTTTAGCAAGCTCACCAGTCTCTTTAATTTTAGAAAACTGCATATCAGAGCGAACATCAAGAATATAATTCTCAAGTTGAAAATCAAGAGCTGCTAGCTCAACTGGAGAAAAATCTGATTTGTAAAATTCTACAAATTGAATCAATTTTCTCTTATCAAAAGCGGAGAAAGAATCAGCTGGACTCAGATAAGCCATAAATAATAACAACTCGGTGTTCACTTCATTAAACCGTTATTCAACTCTTGAAGTTGCATATCTATCACTGCATAAAATACTTCAACACAATAATGATGAAGGTTCGTGCTTTCTTTAACATTGCGGTGTGATCTCCCTCGAATAACAAATAAATCTAACATATTTAGGACGATTATATGATGCTTATCACAAAATAAAAAAACTTCACCTAAAAGAGGTTTCCAATCTTCATCTCTCATCTTCTGTAAACAATGATTAGAGAATTTAACAAGATTCATGACATTCACAATATCTTAATCTTTTCACTATAGTGATTGTGATAAATCATTTGTAATTTTTAAGACCATTTCAATCAAGTGCAAATGAAATGCGAATTCAAAACACTGTAAATCCAACAAATCAGTTGCTTGCACTTTATGTATTGAAAGTGTTCTATTCTCTTCAATAATCTCAAACACGTCGATGACGAAAGAGAATAAATATATCAAGTTCACAAGTGTATCGAAATGAGAACTCCACCACGTCTCTCCTTGTCTCTTTAATGTCCTTTCTTGATTCATACCTCTCCCAGTCATAATTTCTCCCAAACAAATTCCTTCAACAAAATTTTCAAATTGTTTTTCTCGAAGGATGTCCTTACGTTTGCATGAACCTCCAACAACATTTGATAAAGTTGTAATCAATTAAAAAAATGAGCATATCTTCTTATGGTTTTCAGCAACGGCTACAGGTGTCAATTGGAGTTGATGAGAAAAACAATGAACAAAGAAAGCACTTTCATTCTCTTTCAAAATCAAACTTTTGACACCAATAAATTCTCCTTGCATATTACTAACTTCATCATAACCTTATCCACGCAAGCTTGATATACTGAGCCCATGTCTAGAGAAAAGTGATTCAATAGCTGCTTTAAGAGATAAAGAATTAGTATCAGCAACATGTTTAATCCAAATAATGCGCTCAATTACAGACCCTTCTTTATCCACAAAATGCAAAGCAACAACCATCTGTTCATTTACTGATATATCATGAGCATCATCAACTAAAATAGAAAATAATTCGTCTCCAATATCACTAGCAACAACAGTTGTGGTCTAAATTACAGCAGCATTGATAATATCTTTTTGAATTCTTAGTGATGTCAGTTTTAAGTTTTCAGGAGCATTATTCAATAAAATTTTATTGATTTTTTTCATTATAATCAGAAAGAAATGTTAACAGCTCTATAAAATTACCTTGAGTTAAGGATTCCTCTGATCATTGTGACCACGAAAAGCCAATCCTTGGCATAGAGGAAATCTTATGCAATCAACTGATGCAGTCAAATGAGTATGGTAAACACTTCAAACTTGTTCAGATTGGTTAGCCAAACTCAGCTCTATGTGTTGATCGTGATTCATAAGAACTTGACATTGTCGCAAGCATATGTTGTGCATGCTATTATGGCCTCCAACATTTACATTGAATCTTTCTTTCGCTCTTTTCCAATCTGTAAACCCTCACTAATGAATGAATCTCTACCTCCTTGATTACCATGCTCAGATTTAAAAAGATAATAATATAAGCAATATGTTGCATCTTTTTCTATGTTGTACTATTCATTAAACCATGTAGCTTCCCAAAATACGGGGAAACGGGATCGCGACGAGAGTCAACGACGTATATACGCAAGGAGAATACCCCGCGTATACACGCTAAGCCTAAAGTAACCTGAACAAGTTATATAATCAAAATGATAAATCAATATTACTGCAATACTACATATGAATATCCACACATGATATCAAATGAAAACAGAAAATGAATAATTACTGATAACAATGTATAGAAAATAAAGAAAAAATACAAAATCAATAGGAATAAAAAGGAAGACAAGAATATCAGAATAGGTAGAGAGAAACTCCAGTTCCTCGCAACATGTTCATCTCATCGAACACCTGATCAATAATATGAAACATCCAGTCTGAACGTATGGATTCAGGGTCGTCAGAAGCGACCTAATGAGTGCATAAGAAAAGGAAAAGTGCTCGTGTATATAAACATTGTGTACAAAATAACAATAGGTCTAAAACTGAAAATAAAAGATAGTTGAATAACAATAACATGAATAAGTTTGTAGATTAAAGACAGCTACTATAATTGTAAACAACAACTGATGTTAAGATGTGTAGCCTAGTATATATCACTGGTTTAGTATACAATCTGATCATGTGTACAATCATATGTCTATCATAACTTATATGAGTTCAATCAGGTGAGTACAGTCAATTATAGTACAAAGTAACAGTTTATCAATATTAATTATATCAGCGAACACGATTTGCCACTTGTAATTGACGCATTCCATACTACGCTTACTACACGTGTCAATCATGGTCCTAGATTATAGGAACTGATTGGTTGGAAATATTATCCATGCTTTAGGTGGGTCCCGTACATACCCGGGACTACGCCCCAGACGCCTGGCGCTGAACCAGGCCCTACCGTCAGGTAGTCAGTAACATCAATAGTACTCACAGTATCATTGTGGAACAATACTCACACTAACACTGTGGAACAATAAACAGATGGGATGTCAGCATCCCCCAGAACTATTGGCGCAAAGGCCCATCACTCTAGTTTTGATGATGATTAACTTATGTGGTTATAGTACTAATGATCTTGTATTTAATTAGTGTCAGATATTTGATAAAGATCTTAGTTGGAGTTTAGCTTCAACAAAAGATTTCAAGTCAAGTTTTGGAGTTAGCACGTGCTGATTCAAGAGCTCGCGCATCAAGATTGCATCAAGTACTCAAGAGGAGTCTATCTCGTTGGATCATATTTTGGACCAAGTCAAGAAGGAGAAGAGACCTTCAGAAGACTTGTGTCATATTTGTAAGTGTCAAGATTTTATTTTTAGATAAAATGTAAAGGATAGATTAGTTGGTGGATTGCTCAAGTTCATATAAACTCACACACAAAATTTATTTGTGTTTTCATAATAGAGTTTTCGTTTCGGAAAATACCGGTTTGATTTTTAAGTTTAAAAATAAACATGTAGTTTATCAAAACTTTAATTAGAGCTTAATGTCAAAAACATAGACATTTTATCATATATGTGTAGTGGATCATATCCATACACACTAAGCTTTAAAAGTGTTTAGAATATCTTGTTTTTGTATTTGGAGGAGTTTTGGAAAAATCAGTTTTCAATTTGAAAAAATCGTTTTTGAAAAATACAGATTTTTGTTTAAGGAAAAACTTTTATATTACAAAAATAGTTTAAAATGTTTCAAATATGTTTTGATTTTTAATCAAATATGTTAGCATATCAAAGTATATTACTGAACTTATTTTTGTAGAATTTATGAGAATTTATGGGATTTTATTGAAGAAAAAAGACCGAGTTTTAAATCCCTAAAAACCTGTTTCTGGCCTTCTGCCGGTCGACCACACGATCGACCGTACTAGAGGTTGGTCGACCGATGTGCACAAACGTGCACGGCTTGTTTGGCTGGAGGGCCAGTCGACCGTCCCGGTCGACCGCTAGATAGCTCTGCTCTCTGGAAATGGCCCCGGTCGACCGGGCAGTCGACCAGCAGAGAGCTACTGCTCTCTGTATCCAGGCCACGGTCGACCGGCCGGTTGACCGTTGGCACAACGGTCAGAAATCTGACCGTTGGAGCAGACCAGGCTGCTGAGTTGGCCTCCAACGGCCACATTTTTGAAGCCTTTAAAAGGGACTTCTCTTGGACTGTTTTATACAAGATTTTAAGTGAGTTTTCAAGATAGTTTTTCCTACACTTCTAAGTGTATATCTCTACTTGTTATAGAGCCAAAATTTTCAAATCAAAAAGAGAGTTTATCAAGAGTGTTTTCTAAAGTAAATCTTGAGTTTATCACTACCAAATCAATCCTTGTTTTTCTCTCACACACTTGAGCTATCCATTGCTATATCCATCCTATAGGAGAGTTATTGTGAGAGTTATTTTAGGTGATCAAAGTGTTGTGATCACCAAAGTGCTTGACTTTGTATTTGAGGAGGTGGACTTGCGGGTTCGCGTTGTTTCGAGTTCTAGTGAAAGCTCGGAGTACAGGTGCGGCCTCGGCAAGCTAGTGTGCTTGCGGTGTTTAGTTCTTACGGGAACTAGAGAGGTACTAGTGAGTCTAAGGAGTTCTAGTGTGAACTCATTGTAGGTGTTGCGGCACCGAGTGATCCGATAGGATCGGTTTATAGTGGAAATCCTTCATAGTGTTGAAAGCAGGGATGTAAAGCAAGGGTGCTCAAACTATAAAATAATTCTCCTGTATTTGCGATTGCTCACTCTATCTATCACTTGTGTTTATATATTGCATGCTCTTATTGTTCATATTCATTACTTGTTTGATATACTTGTGCTTAAATTGACATATGCTTGGGGATTATTTGTTCACACTTGTATTCAACCTAGAGAGCCATAGCGACACCTCAACTCTTATCTAGAGGAATCTTGATGAGATAGTCAAGAGCCCTTCACCGAGAATTCAGCTACACTCTTAAGTTATACCTTGTGTATTTAGCATAATATTTTTCAGTTTGCATAAATAGTTTTAATTCTGCATTAATTTATCATTAGATTAGCTAGTCACCTATTCACCCCCCTCTAGGTGATTTCAATTGGTATCAGAGGTTGGTGCTCTTGATTTGGGTTTAACAACCTAGAGTTAAAGATCCTCATTTTAGCTAATCACAATATTTGTACACACACATATGGATTTCATGTCACTTCCCATGTTTAACATTCTTATCATCCAAACTTGGAAAGTTAAGATGTCTATATACCTCAAAGACCTAGGTATTCATGTTTATCTTGCTACCATTAAGGATTCATACTTTAGTAATAGCAAGTATTTTGAGGCTAATGCAAAAGCATCTTGTTTTTCATTGATTTGCAAAGGGGAAAAACTTACAATAAAAAGTTTTGAGGTGCTAAATTACAAGTATTCTTAAAAAGATTACAAGTAGATCTCCTCAGAGATTCTGGAGAAGTGTGCCGATAGGAGTCTGGTCAGCGCGCGACCACTTTGTCCCTTTGACGATGCGAGCGATGAGATTCCCTTCTCGCCTGGTTTCGGAAATCAGAGAATAGAAGGTTGGTAGAACCCTCTTGCTACTTCTCAAAGCCGCCTTCAATTAGGAATTCTTTCTCGCCTGGTTCCGGAGATTCCTTGAGAAGAAGGTATTAGGGTATCAGTACCCTGAATAGAGAAGTAATTCTCTAAAAGTCTCTGAATTCAAGAGCGCACGGTGCGTCGTGAAGAAGCCTCTGCTTGTGGAGTCCTCTTGTGCATGTGCCCGGGTCTCCGTCCGTCCGTCCATCCTCCTTATGCCCCTGGTGGGCTATTTATAAGGAGAGCAAAGGGTATAACCGTCCCTTGAAGATATGGAAACAGATTGAATCGAATCTGTTTAAATCTGGAAAGTAGCCTTGCTGCGATGCTAGGATCAGCTTTTGCGAAGCTAGAAATGGCAGGTCGGTTGATCTTCTTGATCTGTTTTGATTCTTTCCATATTGTTGAAAGATCTCTCCTGATCCTCTTACTCGTTTTTAAGAGAGTCAAGAGATTGTGGCAATCAACTGCCGAATTTGATCTCCGATTTGATCTTAATTGGATTTGATCTGATTAGATCTGATCTCATCTGGAGATTTGATTGGTCAAAGGTTGACCATAGCAGACCAACAGCGGAGCTACCGCGTTGAGCTCACAGCGGAGCTGGAGGCAGTATCTGGCGAAGTCAGAAGAAAGCTCTTCGGCGGAGCTAGAAGTTCTCTGTGGCGAAGTTATAAGTTAGCTTCCTAGCGAGGCTTTGGATGGCTTCAAGGCGAAGTCGGGCGATACTAGCCTCTCAAGCGAGGCTATCCCTTTGGGCTCATGGATGCTAAGTGCTAGCACCTTAGACCTGCTGAGGTCTGTTCAGAAACAATCCGGGTTCACTGTCTGCTTGCTGGATCAGTGGAGTCCAAGTTGCTTCCCTGTCCCTCGGAGATGGGTGAAAACTGGTCTTCAGCTCGTCTGTCACTTGTCTTTTGTAAATGTCAACAAGTTTAGACATTGTTCGGACCAATAAGAATCTTGTCTTTTTAAGTGTCAACAAGACCCCCTTCAAAGTTTTCGAAAGTCTGCAATGGCTCAGACTTCGAAACGCTTTGAACTGCTTTGATCGGTAGTGTGTAGAGTATGAACGTCGCCATGATGGTTGAGTTCAGCTTCGCTTTGAATCCTGCTTTGGGATGTAGATTCGCTGAGGAATCATGTAGATTCGCGTCTGGGTAGCTTCGCGGCTAGGTAGGTTCGCTCTGGAACATCTGTTGCTTTCCCAAGGCCAACTGCCGTGGGCCAGTTACGAGAAGGATTACTTCTTCTCTCACACTGATCGAGGGAGATATTCTTTCCTCACGCGTTTCCAAGGGAGGATATTCCCTTTCTTTAAGGCGCCATGAGTGCCTTTATGAGGGAGACGTTTCTTCCTTTGCACGGTTCCAAGGGAAACCGCTCCTTTTTTCAAGGCGCAGTAAATGCCTTAAATGCGTTCGTGCTTCCACGCTTGAGGCAGCAACGCTCAGGCCATGGGGCCTATAAATAGGACACTTGAGGTCCTCTGAAGAGAACTGATCTGCTCTTCTCCTCTTCTCTTGGTTGAGAGAGATACTCAGATCTCTGAAGTAGTGGGAATGCCCACTCTGGTCATTATCCGGCCAAGGACCGGTAAGTCTTGATCATTCAACGACTTCACCAATGATCTTTTAGGGAGTTCATCTCCCTTAATTTAGCTTTAACAACTGCTTCAGGGATTAGTTTCCCTTGTTCTTCATATTGCAATTGACTGAGCTGCAGAGAAGGATTTTATCATAGCTTCCCAGCGAAGCTATCATTCTGACTTGATCACGAAAGGATCACTGCATGTTAAGTCCGCTGCACAGGCAGAACTTGGGACTTAGTTTCTTCAAAGTTGAGTCAGTCTTGCCATATAGGTGGGGCTAAGATTGTGTCCCTCAGGATCAGTCTGGCTTAGCCATATAGGCGAGGGTAGGACTTGGCGTTTGCTGAGCTAGCCCATCTCTGCTGTGCAAGCGAGGCTATCCTCTGCTTTAACTGAGACCAATGCTTGACTGGAGCAGATTGCTTCGCCTCAAAGAATTTGACTTAGTGCCTTTGCAGCTTCTCCTGTGTTTAACTGTTAACTTCTTTCAGTTTGCACTGCAGTGAGCTATATTCGCCAACTTTGTGACTTGATGAAAGAGACCGAAAAGTTGCCTTATGCTTCCCCGGTTGAAGCTTTACTTTTAAGCAGGGGGAACAAAGTGGGGCAGCTGATGCGTGTCCCAGAGGCTGTTGGCAGTCGCTTATCCTAGATGATCCCTTTTGAGGAGAGGCTGGTGGTCGCTTATCTGAGATGATCCACTTCGGGAAAGCGGATGTCACCTGTGAGATCACTGACCTTGTCCTGGTGGCACCATCTGTCCTGGTGGCACAATCTGTCCTTATGTGAAGGATTACAGCCTTGTGCAGGAGGAAGGCCTTTCGTGTCCAGTTGGTCTGACTTGAAAGCAGATAAAACCACTTGTATGCCTTTTGCGCAAATGATCCAGTTGAGCAACTGAATCTGTTGTATGAAATACAACCTTGATGTAGTATCAATGTACCTTTTCTTTTAAATCAATGAAGGTTCATTTTCTGCTCATTTGATTTTTGCCTGCCTTCATTGAGAATTTGGCTATAACGGGGCTAAACTTCGTGCAGAGTTAAGGACATGGTCCTTTTTGAATGAGCTTCGCGCGAAACTGGCATGTCGACAAACTGTGCCTTTAGCGGGCTAAGGCAACCCTTTTGGCGAAGTTTTTGATGAACTTGTGCGAAGTCCGCACTTTGACCTATGGTGAGGTTAACCCTTAGTGACTGAAGCAGCGCTTCTCGGGAAGGCGCTTTAGACGACGTTTCAAATTAATTCGAAACGGCGACTTGTGCCCTTTTCGAGGCATCATTTCAGGCGCTGATTGGCCTATAAAAGCCCGATCGGGCTGAGAAAGAGCAGATCTCTTTACTTGAAATTTTTAGAGACCTTTGACTCTTCTTCTTCCTCTTTCCTCTCCATTTAAAAGTTTGAAAGCTTCCGCAGCTCTTCAATGGCGCCCAAGAGACGAGCGGGAAAAGAGATCGCAACCTCTGCAGCTGAGGGTCCTTCTCCTCCTCCGATCATCGAACGACCAATCGCCGGTAGGGATCTTTTCCTTTTTGATTAGAGACTGCCGTCTCTCCTTTAAAGCCGATATTTGGCTATCTTTGGATGAACCCAGAAGGATCGAGCATGATCTGATATTGTTAGGGAATCCATTTCCCTACATTTCTCTTATTTTCTCGAACGGGAATTCAAGAACTAAAGAGTACTTCTTTAAGCTTCTAGGCGAAGCTATCCCTTAGACTGTCTTTATCCTGTTGAACAACAGGATATGGGTCTGTCCCCTCAATCACGGCTGCAAAGGACTAATGACAATTTTTTGACCATATTGCCCTTTTGACGAAGTTAATCCTCAGGGCTGTATTGCCTTCTGCTTAAGCTTTTCGAAGCGAAGCTGGACACTTGGACATTTCCTGCGAAATGCGGACTTGACTGTGAGGCTAAGCTTTGTTGAAGCTGTTGCCTCGCTAGCTTCGCTCAAAGGGCGAGGTTATGCCTTGGTGAAACTTGTGTCTTTGTGTTCGCCTCTGCTGATGAGCTAATTATGATTATTCTTTGCTTCTGCAGTGCACTACACTCCTGGTCCTATGAACAGCTTATTCGGGATGACCAGGGGATTGGGCGGCAATATTAGCCTGCAATTTCAAGGGCAGGCTTCTCTGTTTAGTGAGGGGAGCTCTCTCGTCCGAGACACGCTTATTTATGGTGGTGATCAATACACCATGAGGAGTATTTTGACTACGGCTCCTCTTGAAGATATCGACCGTTGAACTTATAGGAAGCCCGACTTCATGTTCGGGGATGCCGCACCAGACCCTGATCACCAACTACTGGCAGGGGAAGGTCAGTGGATTTTCCAGTTGGATGGTGAGAAGTTCTACCTTCCGTCCAACAAGCGACATTTTTCTTTGTCTTCCTTCCAGTGCGTGACGCAGGCTCGGAAGATGTCGTGGGAAGTGAGCCGGAGCACTGACTCTGTCCACATAGGAAAATTGATGCTTCAGTCTCCTGGTTATGCAAGAGCGGGGCCTCCTTATTGCATAATGGGTCTACATCCTGGGAATGTGTCGCGAGAGATCCCAGTGGGAGAAAATCCCGCAGTGGCGCTGACCTTTGGCAACTAATTCTGTAAGGTCAATGGGAACTACCCAGCCACTGACTTCAGGACTCCAGGCTGGATTCACCCTCCGAAGGCATGGTGGAGGGATTTAACTGTATACATCCTCGCTCATTTCGAGGAGGATCTGGAGAGGGTAAACCTCTATGAGGCTGTCAGGGCGACCTGCTACGGTATTGAGATGAACGTGGCGTGCTTCTACGCCATCTTTGAATTGTATTGCCCAGCTTCAGGGACTTTCTTCACCCCTGTTGGCGAATTGGGTATGGCCTTGCATGAGATATGGGAAGTCTCTGCTCTGCCTTTTGGGTTTCTTCCATATGAAGAATACTTCCCGTGCAAGGCAAAATTGGCGCTTCTGGAGAAGCAGGAGCCCGCTTTGTTTGAGACCTACAGGGAGTTAATGTGCCACTTATACATTTGCTCCAGTATGTATGGGGGCAGTAAGGGAACTTCCTGTAGCTTGAAGAGCTGGGGAGATTATTTGTTCCCAGATATGGAGAACACTCCTGAAGCGGCTCACTGTGGAGTTGCTGATGAAGGCATCTTTGACCGGATGCAAAAGCACTTCCAAGGGGATCTAGTTGTGAAGGAAGACGATGGTCCCTATGAGAAGGGTGATGTCCTTCGGAGTTTCCATCATCAGGCTCGCCGGCCGATGTCCCGGAAGGCACTGTTGGCTGGCTTCTTGACAGTCTGGCTGAAGAGGTGCGTGGTGCCGTCTTCTTCGGGTGACGTCGTTCATCCGAATGTTTTGCTGCCCGCTGTCCGTTTGGTTCATGGTTGTCCTCTGGGTCTTCTTCCGGCCATGGTGTGCTGTATCCAGAGAGGTCTTCGTGCATTAACGGAGGCTTTTTGCAGGCTGCCAGCAACGAAGCGTGGAAAGGGGGCCATTTCGCCTCGCGACGGTCTTAATCCCAGGATAGGTCTGCCGTACACTTACTTGATGGCGTGGTTCGCCCTGCATTGTCCTTCTTTGATTGAAGCTAGAGAGGACCCCCCGCAAGGTGCTCGAATGGCGCTCCTCCGCCGATTCGAAGGATGCTCATGGCAGAAGAATTACGTGGCTGAGGCTCGTAAATTAGTGCGTCGCTATGACGTCTATAGTCTCTTCCGTTGTTTTCCCCGTATTCGGGGTGCAGGCTATGAGGAAGAGTTCAAAGATGCGGGGGAGGGGCAGTCGTCCCTGAGCCGGGGAGTTTTTGAGTGGCTAGTCAGCATCCGGCCCTCGCATTTATTGTATAGAAGCGGGGATACATGCTATTTGGAGCCTTATGTTCCAAGTCGGTTTGCTCGACAGTTTGGATATGACCAACTGTATGTGGGTAACCCGAATCTTCATCTGGCTTTCATGGGGAGTCTCATTGATGGAGCCCGTGCCTGGCGATTCTTCATTGCAGGCTGTACTGGGGCGCGGCTGCGTACGCCGTTGAGGACTCCCAATCTTCTAATGACCCTGTGCTTCTGCCAGTGGTATGCGACTTCCAACTCCACACCCCTTGGATTCAATGCTAACAGTTCTGGTGTGAAGTTAATTTCTCGGCGACTAAAGCGGAAGGTCTCTGAGAGAAGGGAAGGTAAGAGGGTTCACGTCCCGGGCATAGAAGAATTCGTTGATGTTGATGACAGCAAAGCCTCGGATGCGGAAAGTCCTCGCTTCGAAGCTGAGGCAGGTGCCGAGACTCTTGCAGCTGGTTCCGGCGTAATGGGGACAATTCCCCCAAGACATGTAGAAGAAGTGGAGGAAGAAGGTTCTGATGCCCTTCTCAAGCGCGGACGGACAGGTGGATCTCGTAGGAAGCGGTTGGTGAAGAAGCCCCGTCACCAAGCTCCTACGATTGTCGTAGAGGGTGAACCCTCTGCAGCGTTTCCTACTACTGTCCCATTAATAGTTGAACCGTCGGTTGCTGTACCGACTACTGGTGAAGTTGCTCCAGACTTAGGTAAGATCAGCTTCGTCTTTGTAATATATCTTCTACGTGTTCCGGACCGCTTATTATCTGCTTCGTGATGTAGGAGCTGAGGCGGTGACGAGCCCGAGAGCTGAGGCCGTCGGAGAACAAAGGGAACATTATGATCCTCTGTCCGCTTACAACGAGGGTGATGAGGCCGGCTATTTTGCCGTCCCAGAGGAATCCGGAGGTGATGCAGCTGACGTTGGTCCTTCGGGCGCTGGGACTTTCAAGGGAAGTCCTGTAGCGTCAAGCTCTTTTGGGTGGTCCACGGAAGATTCGGCAAGCGAAAGCGGGCCGGCCATTCGTGTTGACTCCGCAAAGGACTTTCCAATGGAGCCCGTAGAAACTGATGCGGCTGCCAAGATATTTGAGACGACATCATCCTTTGGTATTGTTCCGACCTTTTTGGCTTTTACTATTTATTGTGTCTTGCCTAAACACAATTTTGTTGCAGGTGTTCCACCTCAAGGTGCGTCAAGTTCAAGGGAACCAGAAGATCTTCCCGAGGGATCGAGGGGTGACATGAGCACTTCGACCGCGGCAGATGCTGCTGTGTTGGACGCGCTGTATGGTGATCTGCCCCCTTATCGGCCTGAGCTAGCCGAAGGAACAGAGGTTGAAGGGTGGTAGTCCCGGAGGTGTCCTCACTCCCAACTATATCAACGAGTGAGGCGCCATCAGTTGTGCTAGGTGCGAAGCTGAGAGTGATTACAAGCCCTACTTCCCCAACCCTGGTGGTTGAGCCTGCTGTTCAGGAGATGGTCACTAGTCCTACCTCAGCGGTGGCTAGTGTACTGGTTTCATTGAAGATTTCGTCGAGATCACCGATGACCTGTCATGCTGCTGTAGCCAATGTTCCCGCCGTTCCTTCCACAGTGGTGTCAACCAGGCTGGTGGATTTTTCTGAGGCTATCCGTCTACCAGAAGTGGCCGAGGTTGAAAATGATTTTATAGGTGACATAGTCGATGGCTTTTATAAAGGCTTAGGGCGATCCATCGATCTGGTCTTGAAAGGTTCGACTATGTCTTTCTCAACTTTAAAGGTGGTCCTCTCCCGCAGTATTGCAAGTATTCGGGATTTTGAAGGGTATCACCAGGCCACTGCCTTGGAACTCCTGGTAGATCAATTTGAGAGGGACGTAGAGGAATGGCGCCATCTTAGCCGCTCAGACCTGGAGTCTTTGGTTAGTGAGCAGCTTGCGCATCTTGTCGCTCAAATGCATGAAGCCCGTCTTGCTGCTCAGGAGGTTGCTAAGGCTATTTCTTCTGACTTGAAATCCTTGGAAATAAGGAAGGTAGAGGTTGGGAATGCCATTGACGCCTCCACCAGTGCTCTTCTTGACGCTGAAGACAAAATTGGGAAGGCCAAGGAGATGATCAGGAAGGCAAATCTTCTCTTATCCAGGGCTGAACCAATGCGTCTTGAAGAGACTACGAGGCTTGAGCAGCTTAAGGCTCAGAGTGACGAACTCTCGCGGCAGGAGTTAGCTCAGAGGGCAACATTGGTTGAGGTCGAAGCTCGTTTGGCCCAGGCGACGAACTTTGATGAGGTTGAGCTGAGATCGTAGGCGCTTGTCCGGGCTGCTAATGATAGGAGGACAAGGCTGGCTTCCCTGTAAGAGCGGATCAGATCTTATAATGTACCCCGTAGGTCGTAAGATATGTGCCTCCATGTATCCCATCCTTTTGGAATCAATGAAAATAATAATTTTTGTCTTGACTCCCTGTCGAATCTCCAAATTGTTCTACTTTCTGAATTGTCGATCCCAAATTATACTGCAGCCGTTTGAGAACATAGTCTTTATTGGATTGAATACTGAGACTTGGCAGTCTGTCAGTTCAAAGGTCGCACTGACGTAACCGGTTGAGAAGCCACCAAGCTCAAGATTAGCTTTTATGGGGCTAAAAGGGTAATACTTGTCTTTTGTAGATGTCAACAAGTAAGGATGAGACCTGTCTTTTGTAAATGTCAACAGGCTTGGGGTTGAGACTTAGCTGTCTGCTGGTTCAGAGGTCGCAATGATATAACCGATTGAGACGCCACCAAGCTCAAGGTTGGTGATACTTGTCTTTTGTAAATGTCAACAAGTATCGAGACCTGTCTTTTGTAAATTTCAACAGGGCTCGGGGTTGAGACTCGGTTGTCTGCTGGTTCAGAGGTCGCAATGACATAACCGATTGAGACGCCACCAAGCTCAAGATTGGTGATACTTGTCTTTTGTAAATGTCAACAAGTATCGAGACCTGTCTTTTGTAAATGTCAACAGGGCTCGGGGTTGAGACTTGTCTTTTGTAAATGTCAACAAGCTCAGAGTTGAGACTCGGCTGTCTACTGGTTCAGAGGTCGCAATGACATAACCGATTGAGACGCCACCAAGCTCAAAATTGGTGATACTTGTCTTTTGTAAATGTCAACAAGTATCGAGACCTGTCTTTTGTAAATGTCAACAGAGCTCGGGGTTGAGACTCGGCTGTCTGCTGGTTCAGAGGTCGCAATGACATAACCGATTGAGATGCCACCAAGCTCAAAATTGGTGATACTTGTCTTTTGTAAATGTCAACAAGTATCAAGACCTGTCTTTTGTAAATGTCAACAATTATCGAGACCTGTCTTTTGTAAATGTCAACAAGGCTCGGTTGAGACTTGTCTTTTGTAAATGTCAACAAGCTCGGAGTTGAGACTCGGCTGTCTGCTGGTTCAGAGGTCGCAATGACATAACCGATTGAGACGCCACCAAGCTCAAAATTGGTGATACTTGTCTTTTGTAAATGTCAACAAGTATCGAGACCTGTCTTTTATAAATGTCAACAGGGCTCGGGGTTGAGACTTAGCTGTCTGCTGGTTCAGAGGTCGCAATGACATAACCGATTGAGACGCCACCAAGCTCAAAATTGGTGATACTTGTCTTTTGTAAATGTCAACAAGTATCGAGACCTGTCTTTTGTAAATATCAACAGGGCTCGGTTGAGACTTGTCTTTTGTAAATGTCAACAAGCTCGGAGTTGAGACTCGGCTGTCTGCTGGTTCAGAGGTCGCAATGACATAACCGATTGAGACGCCACCAAGCTCAAAATTGGTGATACTTGTCTTTTGTAAATGTCAACAAGTATCGAGACCTGTCTTTTGTAAATGTCAACAGGCTCGGAGTTGAGACTCGGTTGTCTGCTGGTTCAGAGGTCGCAATGACATAACCGATTGAGACGCCACCAAGCTCAGAATTGGTGATACTTGTCTTTTGTAAATGTCAACAAGTATCGAGACCTGTCTTTTGTAAATGTCAACAAGTATCGAGACATGTCTTTTGTAAATGTCAACAGGGCTCGGTTGAGACTTGTCTTTTGTAAATGTCAACAAGCTCGGAGTTGAGACTCGGCTGTCTGCTGGTTCAGAGGTCGCAATGACATAGCCGATTGAGACGCCACCAAGCTCAAAATTGGTGATACTTGTCTTTTGTAAATGTCAACAAGTATCGAGACCTGTCTTTTGTAAATGTCAACAGGGCTCGGGGTTGAGACTTAGCTGTCTGCTGGTTCAGTGGTCGCAATGACATAACCGATTGAGACGCCACCAAGCTCAAGATTGTAATGGAGTTTGGAGAAAGGCCTCGTTTTCACGGGGAGAAACGAGGGAATCACTGTCATAGGTTTAATGTTAACGTAACAGTGAAATGTATATGTGGTCTTACCATTCTATGGATGAGAATTGGTAAGTAATTTTGGAAGTCTCGTTTTCACAGGGAGAAACGAGGGAATCGCCGTCATAGATTTAATGTTAACGTAACAGCGAAATGTATATATGGTCTTACCATTCTATGGATGAGAATTGGTAAGTGATTTTGGAGGTCTCGTTTTCACAGGGAGAAACGAGGGAATCGCCGTCATAGGTTTAATGTTAACGTAACAGCGAAATGTATATATGGTCTTACCATTCTATGGATGAGAATTGGTAAGTGATTTGGATAGGGAATCAAATGGGAACAGGTCCCTTAGGATTTTTAGCAAATCCTCAGCTGTCAACGGATTTGATATGCCTTTACCAACTACCGTTTGAGTCGGGCTAGCCATGCTATTCCCCTCAGCATGATGAGTTGTCGAGGACTTATGTTGGACTTAAAAGCCAACATTTTCCTCTATCCTTAATCGTTAAGGATGTTGGATCATCTGGTTAATGTATGCATAACCTTGATTCTCCTTTAAAACAACCAGTGTATGGCCAGGTTCCTACCAGTTTATGGTTGTATGATCTCGCTTGGAGGAAGAGAGAGGCTCTCTTTTTCATATACTCTGGATATGAAGGTCTTGATCAGAGGTGTAATGTTAACTTGCTCATAAGAAGGATCCTTAATCAGGGATAATACTTCTTCAAGAACTTGTCATTGACCGGCATCATGAGTAGGTCGCCATCTGAAGTCATAAGGCGGTATGCTCCGTTCGAATAGACTGTTTCTATCACAAACGGTCCTTCCCATTTAGGCTGAAATTTGCCTTTGGTCTTATGCGTCATAATCATCGGTCGTCTAACGGCTAAAACCAGGTCTCCTTTCTGGAAGACCCTCTGTTTGACCTTCTTATTGAAGGCTTTTGAAATTCGAGCTTGATACAACTCGATGTGTTGCTGAGCTTGTAGTCGCTTCTCATCTAGGGCTTCGAGCTCTTGGAGGCGCAACCGATCATTGTCCTCTGATGTGATCTTAGTGGTCAGAGCGACTCGCAATGATGGCGTCTGGATTTCCAATGGGATGACTGCTTCGCACCCATATACCAGGGAAAAAAGGCGTATTGCCTGTCGGTGTCCGAACCGTGGTTCGGTAGGCCCAAAGACATTCACCAAGCTTTTCGTCCCAATCTCGCTTATTCGAGGAGACGAACTTCTTGAGTAGCTTGTTGATCGTTTTGTTGAATGCTTCCGCCAAGCCATTAGCGGCGGGATTATAGGCAGATGAAGCCACATTCTGAATTCGGTATTTATCGCAGAACCGATAGAATACTTGGCTTATGAATTGGGGACCGTTGTCATGGAAGATCCGCCTAGGGACACCAAATCGATGGATGACATGGTGTTTGATGAAATTAACCACATTAGAGGTTTTGACTTCAGCCAATGGTATAGCTTCTGCCCACTTTGAAAAGTAATCGGTTATTGCCAGGATAAACCGGTGACCTCTTGTCGAAGAGGGGCTGATTGGTCCTACGACATCTATTCCCCATGCTTCAAATGGCCATGAAGCAACAGTCGGGTGGAGCAACTCCGAAGGTTGGTGTATGAAGTCCGCATGAATCTGACATGCTTTACACCTTCGTGCGTATTGGATGGCATCGGCTGTCATGATTGGCTAATAGTATCCAACCCTATGCAACCTGTCTTTGAGCTTTGGACCTGGCTGATGAGCTCCGTAAATCCCGTCGTGTGCTTCTTTAAGTACTTCCTGTGCCTCTGAATTAGAAAGGCAACGGAGGAGGACACCGTCATATGAACGACGGTAAAGTGTCTTCAGAGTTGGGTCATAGTAGAAACGGAGAGACCTTCGTCTGATAGATTCCGCTTCCTTAGGATCGTCTGGCAGCAGACCATGTAAAGCATAATCAATGAGAGGAAATCGCCAATCTCTCGGCTCAAGATCCATGGAGACGTTATAGACTTCTCGGGTTCTTAACATATGCTTAGAGCATACAAGGTGTCAAGTCGCCACCGTGAGGTGATACTCGGTGTCGGCTGGCAAGGCTAGTGTTGTTGCTAATGCAGCAAGAGCGTCTGCCTTGGTATTCTGAGATCGAGACACGTGCCCGATGTAGAAACCTTCGAATAGGTTAGCCAATTCGATGGTCGTGTGATAATACGGCACCAAGTCTCCGTGACGGACTTCATATTCGCCTTTAACCTGATTGATGATCAGTTTTGAATCGCCGTAGGCTTCAAGGTAGCGTACCCCCATTCCATGGGCAAGCTGAAGGCCAATGAGCGGGGCATTATATTCTGCTACATTGTTGGAGCATGAATCGGTCAGGGAGAATGCTCTGGGAAGGACATGATTCTGTGGGGAGATAAACACAACCCCACTCCGGCAATAATCTTGCCTTTAGGGCCCATTCGCGATGCTCCATCGAAGAACATTTGCCACACTTCCTCCTCTGAGGTTACATTGGAGTCGAAGACTTCGTCTGGAATATCCTCGTGAAGTTTTGAATGTTCCGGAACTGGATGAGCAGCCAAGAACTCTGCAAGGGCTTGGCCTTTAACCGCCTTCTGAGGGGTAAAGATCATGTCGTACTGAGACAAAAGAAGCACCCACTTAGCTAACCTCGAGTTCAATGATCCTGGTTTCGTCATGAGAAGACGCAAAGGATTTACTCTGGAGATGACATGTATGGTTTGGCCGACCAAATAATGTCGCGTCTTCTGAACAGCAAAGACGAGAGCTAAACACTCTTTCTCGATAGGATTATTGCGAGATTCCGCCCCTATCAGAGTCCTGCTTAGATAATAAATGGCTTGCTCGTGACCATTGTCGTCCTTTTGAGCGAGGAGGGCACCGAGAGAATAGTCCATAGCTTTTACATAAAGCAAGAATGGTTTCCCTGATGTAGGGGCCACTAAGACTGGAGGCTTTGTGAGGTATCTTTTGATGTCTTCATAAGCTTCCTGGCAAGCTTGATCCCATACAAAGGAAGCACCCTTTTTCATGAGTCGGGTAAACGGTTGACAGCGGCCTGAGAGATTTGCGATGAATCTTCTGATATAAGCCAGTCTGCCTTGCAATCCTCTAAGCTCTTTGAGATTCCTCGGTGGATGCATGCTCTGAATGGCTTTGACTTTGTCTGGGTCAAGATGAATCCCTTTTGATGTAACAATGAACCCAAGGAACTTGCCACTTGACACTCCCAGGAAAGATTTTATCAGATTCATTTTCAGTTGATGAGCCCGCATTATGTCGAACATCATCTTCAGGTCACGAAGATGGTCATCTTTGCTGCGGCTTTTGACAGCAATGTCGTCGACATAGCATTCCACCGTTTTTCAAAGATGATCGCGGAAGATTGTACTCATTGCCCGCTGATAGGTTGCTCCGGCGTTCTTCAGTCCGAAGGGCATTACAGTGTAGCAGTATACCCCCAATGGTGTTCGGAACGAAGTATGCTTCTCATCGTCGTGGTACATTTTAATCTGATTGTACCCTGAAAAGCCGTCCATGAAAGACATTCTTTCGAATCCACATGTGTTGTCAATCATGACATCGGTGATGGGCAGTGGGAATTCGTCCTTAGGACAAGCCGTATTGAGATCATGGTAGTCTATGCAGATCCGTATTTTCCCGTTCTTCTTGAGGACGGGGTCGATGTTGGCTACCCAATCTGGATGTTGTTCCTCCCGGATGAAGCCACATGCAATGAGCTTGTGAACTTCGACTTCAATAGCTTCCATAATGTTTGGGCGAAACCGACGTTGTTGCTGCTTGACTGGCTTGGCGTCGGACTTGATGTTCAGACGGTGCACGGCTACTTGTGGATCAAGTCCGGGCATGTCTTCGTAGCTCCATGCGAAGACGTCTATATACTCCTTTACGAGTATAATCAATTCTTTCTTTTCTGCAAGTGATAAGCTTTCACTTATAAAGATGGGCTTAGGATGGTCTTGACTACCCAAGTTGACCTGCATTACCTTGTCTTCAGTAGGTGGTTTGCGCAATTCGAATCGCTTTTCCCATTGGAGGTCTAATTGCTGGGCCCATGGTTCCTCATCAATAGCTTCTGCGGGCTCCAATTGACTGCTTGAAGTCATATTAACAGTGAGGTTTTCGAACATTCATCCTATACTGACATCTGAGTCCCACTCGGAGGATGAGGCCGAATGTGATGGAATTGGTTCATCATCTTTGGCTTGAACCGTTGCTGACGATGTGGGTGTAACATATCCCAACCCCCTGCGTGTACTATCATAGTAATTTGCAGGCTTCCCTTTAGACACAAAGTTCCGCATCAAACTGCACCTTCCTTTTCCAAAATTCAGGCCTTCTCCATGCTTCAGGTCGTATCCCATTTTCTTCATAATATGGCGCGCCGGCCGCGCGTAATGGAAGAACTGTGGAGTGTCTGAATCTGAACTTGAATCTGCAGTTGTGGGTCCCCGTGGTTGGGTTCTACCGAAGATTATCGGTAACTGACCTTATTTGGACGGAGGGATCACTAGCGTGGCCCCTTCTATAGCTTCCATAGGTGTGCTAGCCACACTCGGCTTATGTAAGGGCATATACAGAGAGCCATCTGTAATGGATTTAACCGTCCCAACACTCGCAGGATAATCAAAGAAATATTATCATTAATTACCCATTCACCTTCGTCCTCTGAAGGAGTATTACATTGTGGATTATTGAGACATGCTATAATTGGTTCACCAATCAGAATGGCTGGCATGCCTGCTTCAGATTCTGAATCCGCCTCATTGCCACTTTCATCATCATCCGGCAATGGTTCTTTGGATGCTTCACCGGTCTCTTGATACAGGAGAGCGTCGGTGAAGTAATTCTCCACCCCTTTGAATGGTTGCTTCTTAACAAAGACAGTTCGTACTGTCGCGTCATCTTCAACATATTTGAAACATTGGTGCAGAGTAGAGGGAACGATCTAGTTGGCATGGATCCATGGTCGTCCTAGCAGCAGGTTATATGACGTGTCAGCGTCAATGACGTAGCATGTTACTTCTGACTTCAGGCTCCCAATTCTGCAATGGAGCCAGATTTTTCCAAGTGGGTGACTGCTCCCGGCATTGAAACCGTATATTGTAGTGATGGTTGTGGACAACCTATACAGTGGTATGCCGAGGAAGTAAAGAAGCCTTTTGGGGATGATGCTAAGTGCGGACCCCGGATCGACTTGTATTCTTTCAATGCACGTTGAACCGATATATCCGGTGTAGTACAGAGGTCGATCGTGCTTGTTGTCTTTGAGAAGCATATCTTCTGCCGTGAATGTAATGGCGGGCACCTTTGATTGTGTGTGATGACATTCTGGGCAAGGAGACTGAACGTCATTGTTAGGGACCTCTGGCATGCATGTCAGGAATAATTCTGAATTAGCCAGCTGATTAGACGAAGAAGGTGTACTTATTATGTAGTAAATGTATTTGATGTACCCTTTCTTGTCTCCGCTATAGCATAGGGCTATACCGAGTCGATTCTCAGGGAGAGCTCGCGATGGAAGCTTTAACGTGTGGTAGTGAAGTGAACAAACGAGTATTCTTCTCTTGCTTATAAACTTAGTGAATCAAATGTAAAAGAAACTAAAAGAAAGGATGGCTATGTTCATGGTGGAAATCGTTGGAAAAGAAATCAAGAAGTGGATGTGGTATTCACAAGAAAAAGAAAGAAAACTTAAAGAAAGCAATCCATGACTAGCTTACCTTGCTAGCTTGCCAAGACTTACTAGACTCCTTGATAGCGAATGCTTGCCTAATGTTGTCACTCCATTAGCGTAGGATTCGTCTCGCGTGTTGACCTAATTACTTTCTCATTTGCAAGATGGTGGTTTAACCATCGGAGAAGAGAAGATCATACAACTTGCAAGATGAAATTAAGCAAACACCCATGAGTTAGTGAAGTGGCAAGACTAGTGGTAAACTAGTACATGGAGAAGAATTTAGCTACAACAAGCCATAAGAAAAATACAAGAAAGCATGAAGTAAATTGCAAGAAGTAAACAAAGCAAGTAATAAAGCAAGTAAACTAGAATCAAGCTCAAGTAGAGAAGTAGAGAATGGATCAATCCTTGTATAGCTCCAAGTGTCACTTCTTGATGATACAAGCTCTCTCTCTCTTACAACTCTCTCTTGCAATGAAATCTAGGGAGGAGAAGATCATAGAGAGAACTAAAAATCCTAAACAAAACCTAACAAAATACAAGCTATTCACTAATCTCCCTCTCTTCTCTGATCAGTTTTTTCTCGCAGGTGAAGGTGCACTATTTATAGCAGAAAGGAGAAGCTTCGAGAGCCAAGGTTGTAGCCACGAAATCCGGGATCTCAACGGCCTAGATCTGCCGCGGGATCGCCGCCAGATCTGGGCCGTTGAGCCGGATCTTTCTGGTGAGATCTGGTCGTTGGGTTGTTAGCCACGTGGACTACTTGGATTCTCCAATTGGCGCGCGGATCTCTCTAGATCTGGATTTGAATTTGGCTTTATCTTAATCATGGATTAATCACTTAATTAGTGTTAATTAAGTGATTATTTGGATATCTCTCCATTAAGTGTGTACCTGCAAATATGTAGAGAAGAGGAGTAAAAATCACATATTTATTTGTAATATGTATGGGAATTATGATGTAAAATATGCAATATTGGATACTAATCACACCCCCACACTTATTCTTTTGCTCGTCCCGAGCAAAACAAAGAAAAAGAAAATCTAGACTAACAATTTATTTACACCACTTTCGCAGGTGACGCGATTGCACTGAGCACGTGCAACAAGCCGTTAAACCTCTAGGTTACCCTAGAGGAGGAGTGTTGTCTCCTGAGGGTTTTCAGCGGATTACACCCACAAAATCCATAAGAAAGAAGACAAATGTTAGTGTTTTGAAAATTCATTTTGAACAAGAGACATGTTTATGAACTATTTTTGCAAAAATATAAGTGATCCTAGGTCATAAGTCCACCTATAATCATTCTTCCTTAAACTTAGTATCCATGCAAGATCTTGTTTTTAATTAAGGTAAGAATTCAAAATTGGATTGAATATTTTATCTCTCATAAAACCTAGATAGTATGCACACCGTGTAAGTGAAAATTTCCTGGGATTTCAACTCCAACCATAATGCCATTTATTTATCTATATATATATATATTTTTTTTTCTCTTTTTCTTCTTTTTTTTTTTTTTAATCTTCCCTTAGTCTAGGCTTTCTAGTCTACCCTTGTAGCGAGCCTTTAACCGATGACTCCCAAACCAGACGGTCTTAGGGCACCAGATGAGAAAACATCCCTCGGGTTTAAGGTCTCAAGTAAAAAAGGCCACAAAACTAAGGGGGATTATTTTTTATCACCGTTAGGTGTGAATGATCGTGCTTCTTGAGGCACAATTATCCAGCTTAATAAGTGAGATCACCGTTAGGCGTGAGTTAATCATGCCTCTTGAGGCACAATTATCCAGCTTAATAGGTGATGTTTTATTTATATATATTTTTTTTTCTTTTTTTTTTCTTTTTATTTTTATATATATGGCATTTTTGGTCTTTGTTTCTATCCCAAGAAATGTGTAAGTGTGAAGTGCATATTATCTAAGGCAAAAAATGTAAGATAAAAATATCTCCTCAATTTTACTTACTTAGCCTATAATTTTCAAACAAGATCTATTACTTCAACTAGGCTTAAGATGTCATAATTAAGGCTTTCTTAATCTCTAAGATACATCTTAATTTTCTTAAAAATAGAACAAAACTTTGTCTCTTATTTCAAAAAGTTTTTATTTTTTTATTTTATTTTTTTTATTTTCTAAAAGAAAGAAAGTCTAGAAACTCTAAAAGAAGTGTAAAATAAAGAACATCTAAAACTCTATGTTAGTAAACCCTCCCCCACACTTATTTCATGCATTGTCCTCAATGCATCATGATATATGTATGCATGAAACAAAATGGAAAGGGAAGGAACAAATTACCTTAAGGTGGTGGTTCCGGTGGTGGTCTGATTGGTCCACGGAACATGGCCCAATCATCTTTGCTTTGGGTTTTCAGGAACCCACCAAAAATAGCAAAAATATGACCCACAAGAATGATGTGTGCATGAAGGCTCTTTATTATGTACATGACCCCATCTAATTTTAAGATTTTCCTAATAATTTCAGAGTCAAATTTATCAAGATCCTTATCCCAGAATGGATTATGAAATGATATAACAGTTGACTTGGACTCTGAATGAACAGGAACTAACACCGACTCAGGGAAGTGAATTAAGGCAAGTGATGGTGCAGGAGTCGAAGTGAATTCACAAATTGGGTCCAAGTCAAGAAATGAAAACTCAAGTCCATAATCATTGTCCAACAATGGGATGTGACCTAATATGGGTGATATCTCTTTACTTCCAATTTTAAGAAATTCAAGCTCATCACCGTACAATTCTTCAAAACTTAAGTCAACATCTTCCTTAATAATTATACAATCAGTTTCAGAAGTAAAGAGATCGAGAAAATCAAGGTCACATTTCTCATTGAGTTCAATTCCACAAGATGGAGAACTTGCCAAAATGTCAATAGAATCTTCAAAAGTGTAGAATTGGGCAAGTTCAATATGATCCTCAAAAATGGATGATTCAACTTCATTGTGAATTGTGAAAGGATCCAAGATTGACTCCGGGAAAAGATTGATGTGAGGTAAAGATACCGGAGTCATTATGGAATAAGGAAAAAGAATTGAATCACTGAGTTTAGGTTCAAGATCACATTCCTCATGTAGTTCAATAAAATGTGGAGAACTTGCCAATTTATCAATGGAATTTTCAGAAGTGTAGAATTGGTCAAGTTCAATGTGATCATCAAAAAAGATTGGTGATTCAATTTCACAATGGATAGGAAATGGATTCAATTCTGACTTGGGAAATGGATTGAAATCAGGTAAGGTTATGGAAGTCATGATTGAATCAGGAAGTAGATTGGAATCATCAAATGAAAGTTCAGGATCAAATTCATGTTCCAGTTCAATTTCAGAAAAAGGAAAACTTGCCAAATTGTCAATTGGATCAGAAGTGTGGACAAGTTCATTTTTAGGAATGAGAAACTTGCCAAAATGTCAACGGGATTTGAATTTTGGACAAGTTCAAGTTTAGGAAATGAAAAACTTGCCAATGTATCAATTGGATCTGAAGTTTGGACAAGTTCAGGTGAGTGTGCTGAAATTGAATCTGGATTTCCAAGATGACAAGAGTCTTGAGTCATATCAATAGAGTGTGGTATAACTGGATTAGTCAAATGTTGATAGGATAGAGTTTCCTCTTTCCTAAGAAGGTTATCCAATTGTTCTTTCACACTATTGATAGACTTGGCATGTGATTTTTGATATTGTAACATAGACTCTTGCAAGATGTCTATACTCTTTTCTAGAATTGATGTATCTTCAAATGATTGTTCTAGAATGGGAGTATAGGAATCTTGACTTTGGAAAGTTTGTGAATAGTGTGAGTCAAAAATGTGTGATGATGGAAAAGTGGACTCACACAAGAGATCTTTACTCGTTTCCATGACAAATGGTTGTTCATTAGGAAAAGGTGGAAGTGAGTAAGACTCTTGAAAATATGGTGGAATTGGAGAGGCAAATGGTTCTGGAAGTGTCTGCTCAGCTCTCTGTAAATTGGCTTCTAAACTCCTTAGTAACTCAGATTTTTCTTCAAATGGTTCAGAAAAGGAGTATATGAAGCGGAATCGGGAAATGAATCTTGTGAATATTGTGGACTTGGTGGAAATGGTGGACAAGGAGGTTGATAATTAAACTCGGGGGACTGGAATCCCCAATGACTCGATGAAGAGTTGAAATTATTTTGGACATTATAATTATTAGATGGGGGTATGGGTCATATTGATTCGGATAAGGCCAACCCGGCGTATTTGGTTGGTGCATATTGTAAAACACCGGGTTGGAATTATCCGAATAAGGAGATGGTGTGAAATATGGATTATTATTGAAAGAATTTTTGAAGGCCATATCACACAATCACAAACAAAAACAAACAAACAAACAAACAAACAAAAGAAAGAAAAAATTTCTAACCTAAGTTAGGGTAGACTTAGACCTAGACGACTCCTAACTGATAGACTGTCCACAGGAGGTTTAGTGTAGACTCTAACCACAAGCTAATCAGCCAGGGAAGGGTAAGGTTGGTGGGAGGTTTTCCGTCCGGAGACGTTCCTTAATTAAGTAACCAGCAACCTTCGGGCTTTCGGCCCTCAACCCCTTTCCTAGACACTGATTTTGCAAGAGTTAAATTCCAACACTTTTTCCCCTTAGGATAATCTCCTAAATGAGTCCGAGATGTCCCTAGGGCCAACGTCTACTTTTTTTTTTATTAAATTAGGCTTGGGTTAGTGAGTGCTTGGGAAAATGATTTTCGGGCTAAGGAAAGGGTAATGACCTCCCCCACCTTATCTTATTTACGGGTATGCCCTTAATTTGAATTGTGCAAGTGTACAAGAAAGATAACAATGATACACTCAAAGCATGAAAATCAAGCAAGGAGTTTGTCCTAGTCTAAATGCAATGCAAACACGTACCTTGCCTCCAGCACTCTTCAACAGTAAAAGTAAAGAATTGAAGAGACACGTGCCTAAAATGCAAGTGTCTAAACAATTTTTAACAATTCAACCAACTTTTTACTATTTTTTAATTAAGCAGGTATATGGTGAAAAATACAGAAAGTTAAGTATTTCAGAAGCTGTATCTTGCAGAGCTGAAGACCCTGCAGAAAAATTGTTAGAAGTGAACTCCTCTTTGCCGCGTTCCCACGGCAAATTGCCGTGGATCCGCGGCAATTTGGAGGGATCCTGGGCTCTGCTTTCTTGAGCAGAGGCCCAGGTCCACTTATATGTTTCTGCAATGAATAGTTTCCTGTTTTCTTCTCCTGTAACCTGCAACAGAGAAGAAGAATCGTTTAGTACTTCACTTTAAACCAAAAAGAACGTCGCTCTCCCCGGCAACGGCGCCATTTTTTGATTAGACTAAGAAGGTATACTTATTATGTAGTAAATGTATTTGATGTACCCTTTCTTGTCTCCGCTATAGCATAGGGCTATACCGAGTCGATTCTCAGGGAGAGCTCGCGATGGAAGCTTTAACGTGTGGTAGTGAAGTGAACAAACGAGTATTCTTCTCTTGCTTATAAACTTAGTGAATCAAATGTAAAAGAAACTAAAAGAAAGGATGGCTATGTTCATGGTGGAAATCGTTGGAAAAGAAATCAAGAAGTGGATGTGGTATTCACAAGAAAAGAAAGAAAACTTAAAGAAAGCAATCCATGACTAGCTTACCTTGCTAGCTTGCCAAGACTTACTAGACTCCTTGATAGCGAATGCTTGCCTAATGTTGTCACTCCATTAGCGTAGGATTCGTCTTGCGTGTTGACCTAATTACTTTCTCATTTGCAAGATGGTGGTTTAACCATCGGAGAAGAGAAGATCATACAACTTGCAAGATGAAATTAAGCAAACACCCATGAGTTAGTGAAGTGGCAAGACTAGTGGTAAACTAGTACATGGAGAAGAATTTAGCTACAACAAGCCATAAGAAAAATACAAGAAAGCATGAAGTAAATTGCAAGAAGTAAACAAAGCAAGTAATAAAGCAAGTAAACTAGAATCAAGCTCAAGTAGAGAAGTAGAGAATGGATCAATCCTTGTATAGCTCCAAGTGTCACTTCTTGATGATACAAGCTCTCTCTCTCTTACAACTCTCTCTTGCAATGAAATCTAGGGAGGAGAAGATCATAGAGAGAACTAAAAATCCTAAACAAAACCTAACAAAATACAAGCTATTCACTAATCTCCCTCTCTTCTCTGATCAGTTTTTTCTCGCAGGTGAAGGTGCACTATTTATAGCAGAAAGGAGAAGCTTCGAGAGCCAAGGTTGTTGCCACGAAATCCGGGATCTCAACGGCCTAGATCTGCCGCGGGATCGCCGCCAGATCTGGGCCGTTGAGCCGGATTTTTCTGGTGAGATCTGGTCGTTGGGTTGTTAGCCACGTGGACTACTTGGATTCTCCAATTGGCGCGCGGATCTCTCTAGATCTGGATTTGAATTTGGCTTTATCTTAATCATGGATTAATCACTTAATTAGTGTTAATTAAGTGATTATTTGGATATCTCTCCATTAAGTGTGTACCTGCAAATATGTAGAGAAGAGGAGTAAAAATCACATATTTATTTGTAATATGTATGGGAATTATGATGTAAAATATGCAATATTGGATACTAATCACCAGCGCATCCTTGAGTGCTTCTCTTGTCTCTTTTGAGAGACGAAGGAGCTCGTGTATTGTGATACGAGCCGGAATATTAGCCAGCTGGGCCAATATGTCAAAACGAAAGGGCGTATCCAACCCTTGGCCTGATGGTTTCTTCAACACCTGATCGAACCGTACCTCCTTAGGCTTTTCTTTTCCCTTGGCTGGAACTAAAGCGGATGCTGGTATTTATACTGACGTTGTTTGCTGCTGTATCTCGTCAGTAGACTTATCATACTGCCTTAAGTATGATTTTCCAGATCGAGTGCCCGTCGGCTGAGGTATGTCAGCCTGCGTTGTGCAAGCATGCTTTTCTCCTTCTGAATCACTGAGGGAAGCTGACGTAAGATTGTCGTCGTCTGGCAGGATGGAGATGATATTGCAAGATTTGCCCTTTGACTTGGACCTCTTTGAATCCCACTGCTTGTCTTGGACGAGGTCTGGGTGTACCCACATGACTTCTCCTATCTCCAATGTTAAGGGAACAAGCCCCTTATTGTCTTGAGTTATAGCTGAAGGATGCTTGACTTCCAACCGTGGCGTGGGGGCTGGATAGGTCCCGTCAGGAACTGTGACTTTTGGGGTTTTGCCGAACTAGAGGGTCACCATATTGGCAGTGACTTTCTTCTGCTCTGACTTCAATGTCAGAACCCCGGCGTCGACCAAGGCTTGAATTCTATCTTTGAGGACATAACACTTGTCGGTGGGATGGTGAATCATCCTGTGGTAGAGACAGTATTTGGGATCATTTGTGCGTCCTATTTCATTAGGACGTCGAGCATCTGGTAGCTTAATTTTGTTCCCTTTGTGGAGCAGATGGAATATCATGACCACCTGATCGTCTTTGAAGGAGTACTGTTTTGGAGGGAACTTAGGCTCCTGATTGTTGAAGCCGCTCTTCTTGGCCTTCGACTGCACGTCCCCGGACAATTCCACGGACATAGTCTCTTTCTCTTTGGCTTGAGAAGACTGCGGCAGGTCGCTACGTCCTTTACTGTTCATCCCCCATTTGCCTCTAGGGGTGGATGGTTCGAACTTCTTAGCCGACTTTTCGGCTATCTCAGCTTGTTCGACCAATTCTTTCCAAGTGTGGGCCTTGACAGCCCCCATGCGAACTTCTACTTGGTCCAGGAAGTTGTGCCTACATGTCTGTAAGAGCATGGGTAGTGGCATCCCTGCTGGGCACATCAAGGATAAGTTTCTGAACCGTTCAATGCAGTCACGGACAGATTCTCCCTTCTTCTGTATGGTGGAGAGGAGCTTGTCCATAGTTACCTCGGTATGTCCTCATAGAAACGAGAGAGGAACCGGGTTTCCAGGTCGATCCAGGAATTGACAGAGCCTGGAGGGAGACTTCGGAACCAGTCAAATGCCACCCCCTTCAAGGTGCCAATGAACAGCCTAGCCATGATGGCGTCGTTGCCTATAACATTACCAGTCTGAGACCGGAAGTAGTAGATGTGCTGATTTGGTGAACTCTTACCATCATACGTATGCAACGTTGGTGGTTTGAAATTCAGTGGATATGGCACCGAATCCCACTCCAATGGGTAAGGACGGACCGCCCCTACTTTCTTTAATTCATCCCTCTGAGCTAGGGATGCAATTTGAGCTTGGAGGCCTTTAAGGACTTCGGCGTCTAAGGAAGAACCCTCCTTGGATTTCTCCGTCTTTGGCTGCTCATTGCTGAAATGTTCCTCCTCATCGTGATTGCTTCCGACATCATTGTTATTCTGATTGAGGAGGAGTTGAGCAAGCATCTGTTGAATATTGTCCAGGGCTTCTTGCTGGGTCTTGAAAGTTTGCTCCTGAGCTTCCAGGCGCCGACGAAGGTCGTCGTTAGCGTTATTAGCCATGTTGACTGATGCTCTGTCTGTTCGCACTGAGCTAACTGTCGCCGAAGAGGCGTACCCACTGTCTTCATCTTCTTCATCCGATGGTTGGAGTGAATTCCTGGGCTCTGGCGAGGCTAAGGCCGTTGAGGAGGAAGGCTCTTCATAACTGTAGGGTATCGCCACCCTAGATCTGGTGTTTCGGAAACACCTTCTTCATGCACCAAGACTTCACCTAAGCCTGGGCTGTAATCTGGATCTGGGGAGCTGTAGGGAGTGTCGTCGGATGCTTGTCTGCCCCGGCGCAGCTCTCGTCCTCTTCCGGTCATGTTGACGGATGCAGAGGGTGGATCCCGCGAGACGCTCCTTTTGCGATGCTTCATCGGGGCTTGTACCTGTTGGCCCAAAGGCCTTCCACCCTAGTTTTGATGATGATCAACTCATGAAGTTATGTTTACTAATGATCTTGTGTTTAATTAGTGACAGATTCATTATCAAGATCTTAGTAGGTGCATAGCTCAACAAAGGATAAAATGTCAAGATTTGGAGCTAGCACGGTGTGATCCAAGGAGCTTTTGGATCAAGCTTGGACCAAGTCAAGAAGATGAGAAGCCTTCAAGTGAAGACTTCAAGAAGATGAAGACTTGTGTCTAGGTATAAGATTTTGTTTTTGTTTTATTTAAAAATGTAAGGGATAGATAGTTGGTGGATTGCTCAAGTATATATCACACACACACACTTGATTTACTTGTCTTTTCATAAAAGATTTTTTTTTAGCTTAGAAAAGATTTTTCATTTTGGAAAAATACTTGTTTGGATTTTGGTATTTCTTATGAACATATTTTTAACCAAAACTAAGTTTAGAGCTTTATGACAAAAACATAGATATTTCATCATGATTGTGCAGTGGATCATATCCATACACACTATGCCTTAAAAGTATATCTTGTTTTTGTATTTGATAAAGATTTGGAAAAATATGTTTTGGAAAAACAAGGTTTAGAAAACATGTTTTGGAAAATACGATTTTTATCATGAGCCAAATATTTTCATATTACAAAAATAGTCCAAACTTTTATAACATGCCTTGATTTTGTGCAAGCATGTTTGTTTATCAAGTATATTGGTTAAAACTATTTTGTAGATTTTTATGTATTTTATGGGATTTTATTTAAGTCAAAAAGACCAAGTTTTAAATCCCAGAAAACTGTTTTCAGGCTTCAGCAAGTCGACTTATAACCCTTATAAGTCGACTAACCCTGAAGTCGGTCGACCGACGTGCACAAACGTGCACGCCTGTGTGTACTGGTGGACGGTCGACCGTGCCGGTCGACCGCTCAGAGAGCAGTGCTCACTGGAAAGTTCGGTCGACCGCACCGGTCGACCGTGGCTCCAACGGTCAGAAATCCGACCGTTGGCGGTCGACCGGGCGGTCGACCGGTAGTACTGATAGATCCCAACGGCTATATTTTTCTGGCCTATAAATTTGGGGGTCTTGTCATTGTTTTGTAAGAAGATTTTAGGAGAGTTTTGAGCCAGTTTTTCCCAGACTTTTTGAAGAGTTTTCTCCACAAAATAGAGAGCAAATATTTCCTATCTAAAGGGAAGTTTTTATAAAGAGTGTTTAAAAGAAAGTCTTTGAGTTTTCCTCCACCTTTCACATCCTTATTTTTCTCACACCACACTTGAGCACCATTAATTATACATCCTATAGGTGTGTTGTAGTGAGAGTGCTTTAGGTGATCAAAGTGTTGTGATCACCATGTTGGCCCAAGAGGTTACACTCTCCAATTATTTTGTGTTTTGATGATGACAAACCAAATTAGAGCTATTTGGTACTAACAAGTTTGTTAAGATAAGTTTCAGGTTTTGTACCATGTTTAGAGACCATTTGCTTAGCTATTGCAAGAACTTCTAAGTTCCACCAAGTAAGGAAGGCAAATTGCACATCAAGGAAGGATCATAGAAGAGAAGGCACTAGCAAGGCATTGGATGGCTCAAAGACTTGAAGATAGCACAAGAAGTCTTCATGTAATTTGTTTTTCAGTTTATAGTATGTTAAAGAATAGTGGATAGGTTTGAAGCTCTATCACACACGTCTTTGCGCACATGCTCATTCCAAAATAATTTCTCATAAATTATACAAAAATATTTTGCATACAAGTTTTTGCCTACAAATACATCTTTGTATTTTATACTATTCCCTGTTCAAAAGTATTTTTGTTAAAATCAAAATCCTCTTTGTTTTCTTTCTTAAAATCGATTTTGACCTGATCCGGTCGACCGGGACAGTCGACCGAGTCTGTGTCAGTCTGGTCCGGTCGACCGGACCAGTCGACCGCAGTCCTGGCAGAGGCACGTATCAGTGTGCACGTCTGCCGGTCGACCGGGGCGGTCGACCGAGATAATATTTTTGCTCACAGGTTTTCTCAGTCGACCGGGTCGGTCGACCGAATGCTTGTAACGGTCAAATTTTTTAACTAGCGGTCGACCGCACCGGTCGACCGAGCTAGCCGTTGAACAGTAACGGGCAGATTTTTAGAGCTGTTTATTTTTGTCTTTTGTGTTTAAAAATTCGTTTAAAGATATATTTTGATCTAATTACCTCCTAAACATCAGCAATTATGTTTTATCCTTAAACCTAGCCCTCTCCTATAAATAGGGGTGTTTGGGAGAGATTTGTTACAACAATTATTGCTAAAATTCAAAAGTTTAAGGCTTTCAAAGTTCTTGGTTTTGTGCTAAATTCTCTCAATTTTCTGAAGGGTTTTCAAAAGTTTTTCTCTGATTTCAATTTCTTTTCCTTACACACAAAAGAGCTTCAATTCTACTCATTATTCTCTAAGGACCTTTGTAAGGGAAGAGATTTTTGAAAGAGAGAGTTTATGGTCTTGTGACTACTCAGATATTCTTGTGATTGTAATTGAGGAGTTGGGTACTCCGGTTGTAATTGTTCTTTGTGATAGTGGAAGTAGCTAGAATCCTTCTGGGGAAGGCGGGGAGTAGAGCTGGGTGCTCGAACCTCGATAACATATCCTTGTGTTTGCGATTGGTTTACTTTCTTGCACTCTTTTACTATACTTGCTCTTATTCTTGCTCATCATAATCATTGTCATATTTACTTGCTAGCATTCATCTTGTGAAACTTGATTGTTGTAGCTTTAAATTTTTAATTTGCCCCGTGATTAGCATTGTCACCTATTCACCCCCCCTCTAGGTGACTTTTCATTTGGTATCAGAGCTTGGACTCTAGGTTTGCTTAACATCCATAGAGAGATCCTTAAAATATTGCTAATCAACATTTTCATTTCATTCATTCATCACTAGTAAACATGGCCGACAACATTAAATCCCCACCTAAATTTGATGGCCTCAATTTCCCAATTTGGAAGGTTAGGATGACTATATTTTTGCAATCTTTGGGTAGCTTAGTAGCCAAGTCCTTGACCAAACCCTATGTAGCACCCGATGGTGATGAGAGCACTTGGACCGACCTTGACTTTAAACTATATGAGGCTAACTCCAAGGCCCAAAACTCCTTATTAACCGCCTTGAATGAGGATGACCTTACAAGGGTAATTCATTGCCAATCCGCCTATGAGATTTGGCAACACTTATTGGTCACACACGAGGGGACTTCACAAGTCAAGAGAGCTAAGATAGATCTCTTGAGGTCCCAATATGAGTCATTTAAAATGCTTGATGATGAGTCTATTGATAGTATGGCTACAAGGTTTACTAAATCACTAATGGTCTTTCTTCCTTAGGTGATGACATCTCCAACGATCAAAAGGTGCGGAAAGTAATTCGGGCTCTTCCTTCATCATGGGAGATCAAGGCCACCACCTTAAAGGAGTTGAACGACAAGGACGAGATGGACATCATTAGTCTCATTGGGAACCTAAAGACCCATGAGATGGAGAAGAAGGCAAGAGAAGAAGCCACTACTTCAAAGAAGAAATCCATAGCCTTCAAGACTTCATCCACCAATGATGACGATGATGAAGACGAAGAAGAAGATGAGGAGCTAACTCTACTTGTGCGGAATGTCAAGAGGTTGTACCGAAAGAACAAGTTCAACTTCCGGAGAAGATTCGAGGGCAAAGAGGAGCGGAAGATCATTTGCTATAATTGCCGCAAACCCGAACATATCATGGCGGATTGTCCGGAGTTCAAGAAGAAGATGACTTCCTCCTTCAAGCCAAAGAAACCGGAGGAGAAGAAAGCCTACAAAGCAACATGGGATTCGGAAAGCGAGTCCGAAGAGGAGGTGGATCAAGCTAACATGTGTTTCATGGCAAACACACCCAAGGTAACCCCTCAATCCCTTGATGATGAAGATGATGATGTAAGTAAGGAAGTTCTAGTGCATGCTTTTGTAGAACTTTCTGAAACTTATGATAACAAGAAAATTGAATGCATAAAATTACAAAAAGAAGTTGCTTTTCTTAAGAATCAACTTGCCATTGTTTCTAAAGAAAAAGATGATATTTCTTCTAATTTCATTTCCATGCAAAAAGAATTTTGTGCCTACAAGAGTACTTGTAAGGCAAAATCTCCTATTATTGATGAAAAAGAAATTTCTTCTTTTAAATCCAAAATGAATGATTTTGAAAAAGTTTTAAAAAGATTGTGCCTTTAATACTAAGAAACTTGAAGAAAAATTTTCTAAAAAGCACACATCTCATGCTAAGATTCCTCATGCTCACACTACACCTAACACGTCACATGTTCATGCTCACAATGCCCATGCTCACAAATCACACACTCATTATGCTTTTAAATATGGTAGAGTATATAGATGCACATATTGTGGCAAAAATGGACATTTAGCTAAGTTTTGCTATGATCAACTAAATAGAAAAAATAATCTTGTTTGGGTTCATGACACTAACCCTAGAGGACCCAAGAAAATGTGGGTACCAAAATCAAGTCTTAAATTGTTTGATGTAGGTACACACCAAAGCTCCAAGACGTAGGGAGCGGTGGTACCTTGATAGTGGTTGTTCAAGACACATGACATGGGACATCAATAACTTCACAACCCTATCAAGGTACATGGAAGGTGGCACCGTCACCTTCGGGGATGACTCCAAAGGAACTATCATCGGTATAGGTAACATTCAAATTGGTGCATCTCCTATTATTGAGAATGTTGTTTTAGTAGATGGTTTAAAACATAATTTGCTTAGCATTAGTCAACTTTGTGATCGTGGACTTAAAGTTGTTTTTGATGATACTTCTTGTAAGATTTTTGATGTTAAATCCGATATTTGTATTCTCACCGGTTTTCGTGATAATAATGTTTATATTATTGACATGCTTAATTTAGATTGTTCTACTAAATGCTTAAATGCTTTTGATGAAAATTCTTGGCTTTGGCATAGAAGATTAGGACATGCATCTTTTGACCATATTTCTAGGATTAATTCAAAGGAATTGGTGAAGGGTATACCTTGCTTGGATTTTGAGAAAGACCGCATTTGTAGTGCGTGCCAACTTGGGAAACAAACAAGTCTTCCTTTAAACCAATCAAGGATATCATGTCAACTAGGCCTTTAGAATTAATTCATATGGATCTTTTTGGACCAACTAAAACTAAGAGTTTAAATGGAAGTAGATTTGCATTTGTTTTAGTTGATGATTTCTCCCGTTTTACTTGGGTTTTCTTTTTTACAAAATAAAGATCAAACTTTTTCTCATTTTAAAATCTTTCGAAAAAGAGTTGAAAAAGAAAAGGGTTTTCCGATTTTGAGAATAAGGAGTGATAGAGGTGGTGAGTTTGTTAACCAACTCTTCATGACTTATTGTGATGAAAAGGGAATTAAGCATGAAATGTCTTGTCCTAGAACTCCACAACAAAATGGAGTTGTAGAAAGGAAAAATAGAACACTTCAAGAGATGGCTAGGACAATGATAAGTGAATATGACCTCCCTCAATATTTATGGGCCGAGGCCGTAAACACCGCATGCTATATATCAAATCGTATTTATTTGTGCAAAAATTCTTCAAAAACATCATTTGAATGTATCATTCTAGAAAACCAAATGTTGCATATTTTAAAATTTTTGGATACAAGTGTTTTGTTTTGAATACTAAGGATAATTTGGGTAAATTTGATGCTAAGGCTTATGAGGCTATCTTTGTTGGATATTCCTCTACTAGCAAAGCATATAGAGTTTTCATTAGATCTTCTCAAACCATTGAAGAATCCATGCATGTTAAGTTTGAAGAATCTAATGTGTTTGTTGAGAATGTTGTAGAGTTTGAACCATTAGGTGAAGACATGGAGAGACTATCCTTGAAGGACTCACCCGCTCAAGAAGAAAAGCTAGATCCTATTGGTGAAGTTCAAGAGGATAAGGAGGAAAGCACTCAACCGCTTCCTAAAGCTTGGAGATACGCTACAAATCATCCTAAGGAGCTCATCTTGGGTGATGCATCTAAAGGAGTCACTACGCGCTCCAAACTCCATGACCTATGTGGTAACTTTGCTTTCATTTCTCATTTTGAACCCAAAGGCATTCTCGAAGCCGAGACGGACCCATATTGGTTGCCTGCCATGCAAGAGGAACTCAATCAATTTGAGCGCAACCAAGTTTGGCACCTTGTTCCTAAGCCCCACGATAGACCAATAATTGGTACTAAGTGGATCTTTAGAAACAAGATGGATGAGTCCGGAAATGTCATTAGGAATAAAGCTAGGTTAGTGGCCCAAGGTTACACTCAAGTTGAAGGAATTGACTTTGAGGAGACCTTTGCACCCGTAGCACGGCTTGAAGCCATACGGATGACACTAGCTTTTGCATGTTTTAAAAATTTTAAACTTTTTCAAATGGATGTAAAAAGTGCATTTTTAAATGGTTGTATTAATGAAGAAGTTTATGTTGCTCAACCTCCCGGATTTGTTGATCATGTTCATCCCGATTTTGTTTTTAAACTTGATAAAGCTTTGTATGGATTGAAACAAGCTCCAAGAGCTTGGTATGAAAGGCTTTCTAGTTTTCTCATTTCAAATGATTTTATTAAAGGCAAAGTAGACACAACTCTTTTTACTAAGCATGTTGATAATGATATTTTAATTGTGCAAATTTATGTTGATGATATAATTTTTGGATCTACTAATGAGCTTTTATGCAAGGATTTTGAGAAGGTAATGCAACTAGAATTTGAAATGTCTTCCATGGGTGAGCTCAATTTCTTCCTTGGACTCCAAATCAAGCAATTGCAAGACGGAACCTTCATTAACCAAGCCAAGTACGCAAAGGAGCTAGTAAAGAAGTTTGGGCTTGAAGGATCAAAGGCTTGCAACACTCCAATGGCAACTACAACCAAGCTTGATAAGGACGAACAAGGTAAAAATGTTGATATTAAATTATATAGAAGCATGATAGGAAGTCTTTTATATTTGACGGCAAGTAGGCCGGATATCATGTTTAGTGTGTGTCTTTGTGCTAGATTTCAATCGTGTCCTAAAGAGTCTCATCTTATTGCGGTAAAACGCATTATTCGTTATATTAAGGGCACTATTGGAATGGGTCTTTGGTATCCAAAAACTATAGATTTTTCAATGACTAGTTATTCGGATGCCGACTATGCGGGTTGTAGAGTAGATAGAAAGAGTACTAGTGGGACATGTCAATTTCTTGGTAATTGTCTTGTTTCATGGTCCTCTAGGAAACAAAATTCCGTAGCTCTCTCAACCGCCGAGGCGGAGTATGTTGCCGCGGGGGCTTGTTGTGCACAAGTCCTTTGGATGAAACATACTCTCCTTGATTTTGATTTGCAATTTGATCATATAAAAATATTTTGTGATAATACTAGTACTATACACATGACCAAAAATGCAAATCAACATAGTAAGACCAAGCACATTGAGATTAGATATCACTTTCTTAGAGATCATTTTGAGAAAGGTGATATAGATATTGATTATGTTTCCACAGATTTACAACTAGCCGATATTTTCACTAAACCCCTTGATTTTGCTAGATTTTCGTTTATTTGTGGAGAACTTAATGTTTGTATTATTGAATAGACATGTTTTTCATAACCCTTTTTGATGTATGACAAAAAGGGGGAGAATAAGTTTACATGACAAAAATAAGTTCATTTGGTCTTGGTTCCATATGAATTTATATGCTTTAAATTTTAAAGATTTGTTTTATGAGTTTTATGTTTATGTATGTATGAGTTTTTGAATTCATGTATTTTGAAAATTCTTGTGTTTTAGTTGTTTTGGTATTTTTGGTATCAAGAGCAATTTTTGTGTTTTATATTAGTTTCAATAATTGGTGCATCATTAAAATTATTGGTATCTAGAGCATATTCTTGTGTTTTATGTATAGCATAATTTGAGGGGAGTTTTCTCCTCCCTATATTTTTGTCAATAGCCTTTTGTTTTGTCATCATCAAAAAGGGGGAGATTGTTGGCCCAAGAGGTTACACTCTCCAATTGTTTTGTGTTTTGATGATGACAAACCAAATTAGAGCTATTTGGTACTAACAAGTTTGTTAAGATAAGTTTCAGGTTTTGTACCATGTTTAGAGACCATTTGCTTAGCTATTGCAAGAACTTCTAAGTTCCACCAAGCAAGGAAGGCAAATTGCACATCAAGGAAGGATCATAGAAGAGAAGGCACTAGCAAGGCATTGGATGGCTCAAAGACTTGAAGATAGCACAAGAAGTCTTCATGTAATTTGTTTTTCAGTTTATAGTATGTTAAAAAATAGTGGATAGGTTTGAAGCTCTATCACACACGTCTTTGCGCACATGCTCATTCCAAAATAATTTCTCATAAATTATACAAAAATATTTTGCATACAAGTTTTTGCCTACAAATACATCTTTGTATTTTATACTATTCCCTGTTCAAAAGTATTTTTGTTAAAATCAAAATCCTCTTTGTTTTCTTTCTTAAAATCGATTTTTGACCTGATCCGGTCGACCGGGACAGTCGACCGAGTCTGTGTCAGTCTGGTCCGGTCGACCGGACCAGTCGACCGCAGTCCTGGCAGAGGCACGTATCAGTGTGCACGTCTGCCGGTCGACCGGGGCGGTCGACCGAGATAATATTTTTGCTCACAGGTTTTCTCAGTCGACCGGGTCGGTCGACCGAATGCTTGTAACGGTCAAATTTTTTAACTAGCGGTCGACCGCACCGGTCGACCGAGCTAGCCGTTGAACAGTAACGGGCAGATTTTTAAGAGCTGTTTATTTTTGTCTTTTGTGTTTAAAAATTCGTTTAAAGATATATTTGATCTAATTACCTCCTAAATATCAGTAATTATGTTTTATCCTTAAACCCTAGCCCTCTCCTATAAATAGGGGTGTTTGGGGAGAGATTTGTTACAACAATTATTGCTAAAAATTCAAAAGTTTAAGGCTTTCAAAGTTCTTGGTTTTTGTGCTAAATTCTCTCAATTTTCTGAAGGGTTTTCAAAAGTTTTTCTCTGATTTCAATTTCTTTTCCTTACACACAAAGAGCTTCAATTCTACTCATTATTCTCTAAGGACCTTTGTAAGGGAAGAGATTTTTGAAAGAGAGAGTTTGTGGTCTTGTGACTACTCAGATATTCTTGTGATTGTGATTGAGGAGTTGGGTACTCCGGTTGTAATTGTTCTTTGTGAAAGTGGAAGTAGCTAGAATCCTTCTGGGGAAGGCGGGGAGTAGAGCTGGGTGCTCGAACCTCGATAACATATCCTTGTGTTTGCGATTGGCTTTCTTGCACTCTTTTACTATACTTGCTCTTATTCTTGCTCATCATAATCATTGTCATATTTACTTGCTTGCATTCATCTTGTGAAACTTGATTGTTGTAGCTTTAAATTTTTAATTTGCCCCGTGATTAGCATTGTCACCTATTCACCCCCCCCTCTAGGTGACTTTTCACACCAAAGATCTTTTCTTTGTTTTTGAGGAGACGGGCAAGTGTGCTCGTCGTTGTTTTGAGTTCGGGTGCGGACTCGGTTGTTTGAGGTGCGGACTCAGCGAGCCGGTGGGCTTGCGGTGTGTACGGGACTAGGGAGTCCGAGGGCTTGTAGGTGTTGCGGCACCGAGGAGAGATCCATTGGGATCTTGCATAGTGGAAATCCTTCGTGTGTCGAAGGCGGGGATGTAGAGCAAGTGTGCTCGAACCTCGAAACATACCCTTGTGTTTGCGATTGCTCACTCTCTCTCTCTTTGTCTCTTTTATATCTTGCTTGCTTTATTGTCTATCTTTATATGCTTGATATATTCCTTGTGCTTAATTGATATACTTGCGTGGGATTGTTTGCTAACACTTGTATTCAACCAAGAGAGCCAACGCGGCACCTCAACCCATTCAAGGGGAATATAGAGGAGTTTGTCCAGAGCCCTTCACGGGGAATTCGGCAACACTCTTGTGTTATACATAGTGTATAGTGTAAAAGTTTTAATTAGGTCATAATTGTTTTTAGCTTCCGCATTATTTGCATAATTTGCCATTAAGTGACCATTAGATTAGCCTTCACCTATTCACCCCCCCTCTAGGTGAACCTACAATTGGTATCAGAGCTTGGTACTCTGATTTGGGTCTAACAACCTAGAGTTAAAGATCCTCATTTTTAGGCTAATCACAATATTTGTACACACACCATGGACTTCATGTCACCACCCACCTTTGACATTCTTAACATCCAAATTTGGAAGGTTAAGATGTCATTGTACCTCAAGGCCTTAGGCATTCATGTATATCTTGCCACTACTAATAATGCATATTCTTTAGATGGTAAGAATTTTGAGGCTAATGCAAAAGCCCTTCATGCTATCAAGTCAACCCTAAATGATGATTATTTATCTAGGGTTTCTAATGTTGAATCGGCTTTTGTAGTATGGAACATCATCACCTCCCTCGGCGAAAAAGATCTATACTATGCGGGGAGTGACTCGGATGTTGGAAGCGACACCTCCAACAAGTGCTACATGGTCCAAGGGGATAACCCCCTTGAGGTAAACTCCAAATCCGATGATGAAGACATGTCATATGATGAGCTTACTACCTTTTGTCATCTTGTGCCTAAAAAATATGACATGCTTAAAAGGAAAAATAATAATTTGAAAAAGAAACTTGATTGCATGCATGTAGAACATGATACATTTAAATCTAACATTGCATGTTTAGAAAAAGATAACAAAAATTTGAAAAAGAATTTTGATGCCATGCTTAATGAAAGAGATTCTTTAGAAAATAAAATGGCATACTTAGAAAAAGAAAACAAAGATTTGAAAAATGAGAATGTTTCCTTGCTTACAAAATTGAATGATTTATGTGAAGGAAACACTATTTTGAAAAAGAAAGTTGATTTGGTGGAAAAACAAAAAGAAGTTGTTTTTCAAGAAAATATTACTTTGAAAAGAAAATTTGTTGAAAAAGAAAAAGAATTTGTTTCTAAAAAGAAAAGAAAAATGATTCTTTATCTCATCATGCTTTACATGCCACCTCTAATGAGATAAATATGTTAAAAAATAAAATAAATAGTTTGAGCTCTAATTTGAGTACATGTGCATTCAATCATACTAAATTGGAGTCCATGTTTTCTAAGAAACAAACTCCACATGTTCATGCACATCCACATCATGCTTATGATGCACACCATGCTAACACCCACACTCATAAGCATACTAAGGTGTACATTTGTACACATTATGGCCGCAAAGGCCATTTAGCAAAGTTTTGTTATGATAATATTATTCTCTAAATTTTGCTAATTATAAAAGATTTTGGGTTCCTTACAAGTCTAACCCCAAAGGACCCAAGCAAAAATGGGTACCAAAACCCCCACCATTTGCTTTTGATGTAGGTGAGGGCTCTCACAAAACGTGAGAGGATCGGTGCCTTGGTAGTGGATGCACTTGGACATGATGGACATACTTTTGGGATGCATCACTATCAAGGAGCTTTGGTGGGACAACCACCATATTTGGAGCTTTGGAGTTGGTAACAATATCTAAACTCCTACTTTTTATGTACATGCTAGTTCATTTGTCATATTCATAGCATGTTCATATTTTTTGTGTGCTTCATGTGGTATTTACATGCTTAGATGTAGAATGTGTCAAACTTACATTTATACATATACAAATAGTGAATTACAATTGACTCATATATATTTGAACTTCATGCTCATTTGTATCCACTATATGCATATGTATAGACTAGTTTTGATGATTCTCTTTTATACATGTTTTTGCCTTATTTTTATGACTTTACTTCATGTATATGTATTTTTAATTCAAATCTAATAAATATACATGTATACCCGTGAGTCTCTTGCCTTCATGCAAACATCATTAATAGACTCTTTATTTTTGAGATATATATGTGTATTGTTAGGATTGGATTAATCATACATATACCATGAAGATTAGTGTTTTAATGAAAAATAATTTTTCATGTTTTGTTAAAAATGTGACTTATGATCTTCTTGAGCTTCATTGACTATTTTCATAAAAATGCTATTTACATGATCGTTTAACACTCACACTTTTGTTAAAATCATTTTGAGCCTTATAGACCATGAGTGCTTAAATTTTTGTGTATCTAGTTATGTTTTATGAAAAATATATGATTTGATGATTTTGAAGGATCTTGAACTAGTTTTTTTAAAATTATCTTTAACAAGTTAATTATTCTTCATTTGGTAGTGATTTTCAATGCGATACTATTTTCAAATTTATTTTTGAAAACCCCTACCGTCTATGGGAGGATGGATGGGCGATTATGCCTTGTATGCTTCATTGAAAATTTTACCTTGTGCATATGAAGGGTGGTAGGTTATGAGTTATACACTTGATCTATTGTTATGTCTATTGGTATCTTTGAATCGTTTCAATTGGTATCAATATGAACTTATTTTGTATATACTCATATTTTGTTTCTTATATATGTATGTATCAATTTCACTTGGTATACTCATTTCTCATACATATATATGATTTTCATGTGCTTAACTTACAATTGGTTCATATTTTTTTAAAAGCACAAAGTTTTTGATGAAAAATAAAATATTTTGATCATTATGTTTACCATTGATATCAAAATGCTTCAACTTCATATTGTTAAACTTCAATTGGTATCAATATGTTTTACAATAATGATTATTTTCAATTAGGTATCTTAAAATTTTGATTGTTTTACAAGAGCTCTGATACCTTTAAAAAAAATTTTAAAAAGAAAAATTAAAAATGTTTTGGTATGTATTTCCTATATGCAAGGAGAGCTTAACATCTCTTCTACATATAGATTCATGTTGAGTATATTATAAATTGAGGAGCTTGACAACTCTTCTTTATATGATATACGTGTGTAGGGGGAGCTTCACATCTCCTCTTATGCATTACATAATATGTGTTATGTGAGTTAGGGCTTGTCATCCCTTCTTCATGTAATACATATGTGTAGGGAAGCTAACTTAGCGTCTTCCTCTTCATGGATGTATATCGCATATAAATCTTTATTGATTGACTTGTATTACCCCTTCTTGATCTTTTTGTTTTTGACAAAAAGGGGGAGAAAAATTCGTTTGATTTGATTTTACTTTGAACCCTTTGTTGATGATTGACAAAAAGGGGGAGAAGTATTTGAGTATATATGCATGTTTTCATTGCTTAAGGGGGAGTAGTATTTGTCTTCCTTGTTATTTATGCATATATGTTTTGTTTTGCAAATAGGAGAAAAAGATTTACTTTGTTTCGTCTCCATCATTTGCATACATGTTCATGAGCTTCATTGCATATATTTATTATTTTGTGTTATGCATGAGTATTTTGTGTTATACATGTTCTTTGAAGCTTAACTTTAATCCATGCATATATAACTCCATGAGTTTTGTCATCATCAAAAAGGGGGAGATTGTTGGCCCAAAGGCCTTCCACCCTAGTTTTGATGATGATCAACTCATGAAGTTATGTTTACTAATGATCTTGTGTTTAATTAGTGACAGATTCATTATCAAGATCTTAGTAGGTGCATAGCTCAACAAAGGATAAAATGTCAAGATTTGGAGCTAGCACGGTGTGATCCAAGGAGCTTTTGGATCAAGCTTGGACCAAGTCAAGAAGATGAGAAGCCTTCAAGTGAAGACTTCAAGAAGATGAAGACTTGTGTCTAGGTATAAGATTTTATTTTTGTTTTAGTTAAAAATGTAAAGGATAGATAGTTGGTGGATTGCTCAAGTATAAATCACACACACACTCTTGATTTACTTATCTTTTCATAAAAGATTTTTTTTTTAGCTTAGAAAAGATTTTTCATTTTGGAAAAATACTTGTTTGGATTTTGGTATTTCTTATGAACATATTTTTAACCAAAACCAAGTTTAGAGCTTTATGACAAAACATAGATATTTCATCATGATTGTGTAGTGGATCATATCCATACACACTATGCCTTAAAAGTATATCTTGTTTTTGTATTTGATAAAGATTTGGAAAAATATGTTTTGGAAAAACAAAGTTTAGAAAACATGTTTTGGAAAATACAGTTTTTATCATGAGCCAAATATTTCCATATTACAAAAATAGTCCAAACTTTTATAACATGCCTTGATTTTGTGCAAGCATGTTTGTTTATCAAGTATATTGGTTAAAACTATTTTTGTAGATTTTTATGTATTTTATGAAATTTTATTTAAGTCAAAAAGACCAAGTTTTAAATCCCAGAAAACTGTTTTCAGGCTTCAGCAAGTCGACTTATAACCCTTATAAGTCGACTAACCCTGAAGTCGGTCGACCGGGTCGGTCGACCGACGTGCACAAACGTGCACGCCTGTGTGTACTGGTGGACGGTCGACCGTGCCGGTCGACCGCTCCAGAGAGCAGTGCTCTCTGGAAAGTTCGGTCGACCGCACCGGTCGACCGTGGCTCCAACGGTCAGAAATCCGACCGTTGGCGGTCGACCGGGCGGTCGACCGGCAGTACTGACAGATCCCAACGGCTATATTTTTCTGGCCTATAAATTTGGGGGTCTTGTCATTGTTTTGTAAGAAGATTTTAGGAGAGCTTTGAGCCAGTTTTTCCCAGACTTTTAGAAGAGTTTTCTCCACAAAATAGAGAGCAAATATTTTCTATCTAAAGGGAAGTTTTTATAAAAAGTGTTTAAAAGAAAGTCTTTGAGTTTTCCTCCACCTTTCACATCCTTGTTTTTCTCACACCACACTTGAGCAACCATTGATTATACATCCTATAGGTGTGTTGTAGTGAGAGTGCTTTAGGTGATCAAAGTGTTGTGATCACCAAAGATCTTTTCTTTGTTCTTTGAGGAGACGGGCAAGTGTGCTCGTCGTTGTTTTGAGTTCGGGTGCGGACTCGGTTGTTTGAGGTGCGGACTCGGCGAGCCGGTGGGCTTGCGGTGTGTATGGGACTAGGGAGTCCGAGGGCTTGTAGGTGTTGTGGCACCGAGGAAAGATCCATTGGGATCTTGCATAGTGGAAATCCTTCGTGTGTCGAAGGCGGGGATGTAGAGCAAGTGTGCTCGAACCTCGAAACATACCCTTGTGTTTGCGATTGCTCACTCTCTCTCTCTCTCTCTTTGTCTCTTTTATATCTTGCTTGCTTTATTGTCTATCTTTATATGCTTGATATATTCCTTATGCTTAATTGATATACTTGCGTGGGATTGTTTGCTAACACTTGTATTCAACCAAGAGAGCCAACGCGGCACCTCAACCCATTCAAGGGGAATCTAGAGGAGTTTGTCCAGAGCCCTTCACCGGGAATTCGGCAACACTCTTGTGTTATACATAGTGTATAGTGTAAAAGTTTTAATTAGGTCATAATTGTTTTTAGCTTCCGCATTATTTGCATAATTTGCCATTAAGTGACCATTAGATTAGCCTTCACCTATTCACCCCCCCTCTAGGTGAACCTACAGTACCGACAGCCTATCAAAAACTGATCGTCGGCCTGGAGAAGTGGCGAGGCTTGGTCCTAGCCGGCAATGGACCGAGTGGACTGTAACCAACTGACATCCCACTTGTTGACAACAGGAGGAAGAGGTTTGTTTATTTGTCAACAATTCCCGCAAATCAGACCCGCTTGGGCCTAAACAATCCAGCGCAGAGGCTCTTTTGGATCGTACATAGGATAATATCCTGCTTCTTTTATCCCCGTAGAAGGGATTAGCACCGAATAGTGCTTCAGTTTTAGCTTCGCCACCCGGCGCGAGCTTAGTGCTTGACGAACTGGAGAACGGAGCACGCTATGGTGCCTTACCCGCTATGCTACTGCGAAGGCGATTAGCCTTAGATAGTACTTTGGTTCTATCTTCACGGCCATGAACCCTGCGCGTACGCTGTTGTATAGTAGCTTCGCTCATGAGAACGAGGTCGGCGCAAGGCGTTGCTGCTCTGAAATTGGGCGACGGTATGATTGCCGTCGTGACTTCGTGGCTGGCAGCATTGTTGGAGCAGACAGGCTTCTTGCCTTTTTCTTCGCGAGAGAGGCACGGTTTTGGCGTAGCTACGCCTGAGACTTTGCCCAGAGACTTCTGCTTTAGTCTCCACATCTGCTTTGACAAGGGAGACGTAGGTTCGCAGGGAACCTGACTAACCACACGCGAGACTGAGGGGTGTTGGTAGAATTCTGCTTCTGGTTTCTGTTCTGAAACCTTAGCCGTGAAGACCGTCCTATGCTTCCGTGCTCGAAGCATTAGGCCACCCCCAGAGAGGACTTCTTCAAATCTCTCTTGGTCGAATTGAACGACCAGGTTCTCGAAAGTATTGGGCTTGGACTGCGGGCGTGCTTCCTTGTTGCGCCAGAGAACCGCAGTAGGTCCGCAGAGAACCTTTTCTGTCTCCGCAGAGACTTTTCTTGAAGATTTAGCCAGAGAGGCTCTGGCTGCACCGGCTTTTCTGAATTCAGAATTAGACCCGAAGGTCTGTTCGTCACATTGCGATACTTGATTCTCGGCAGTGGAGAATTTCTTCCCCAGCGGAGTCGCCATCTTGTTTTCCATTGATTTGCAAAGGGGGAAAACTTACAATAAAAAGTTTTGAGGAGCTAAATTACAAGTATTCTTAAAAAGATTACAAGTAGATCTCCTCAGAGATTCTGGAGAAGTGTGCCGATAGGAGTCTGGTCAGCGCGCGACCACTTTGTCCCTTTGACGATGCGAGCGATGAGATTCCCTTCTCGCCTGGTTCTGTGAATCAGAGAATAGAAGGTTGGTAGAACCCTCTTGCTACTTCTCAAAGCCGCCTTCAATTAGGAATTCTTTCTCGCCTGGTTCCGGAGATTCCTTGAGAAGAAGGTATTAGGGTATCAGCACCCTGAATAGAGAAGTAATTTTCTAAAAGTCTCTGAATTCAAGAGCGCACGGTGCGTCGAGAAGAAGCCTCTGCTTGTGGAGTCCTCTTGTGCATGTGCCCGGGTCTCCGTCCGTCCGTCCGTCCTCCTTAAGCCCCTGGTGGGCTATTTATAAGGAGAGCAAAGGGTATAACCGTCCCTTGAAGATATGGAAACAGATTGAATCGAATCTGTTTAAATCTGGAAAGTAGCCTTGCTGCGAGGCTAGGATCAGCTTCTGCGAAGCTAGAAATGGCAGGTCGGTTGATCTTCTTGATCTGTTTTGATTCTTTCCATATTGTTGAAAGATCTCTCCTGATCCTCTTACTCATTTTTAAGAGAGTCAAGAGATTGTTGCAATCAACTGCCGAATTTGATCTCCGATTTGATCTTAATTGGACTTGATCTGATTAGATCTGATCTCATCTGGAGATTTGATTGGTCAAAAGTTGACCATAGCAGACCAACAACGGAGCTACCACGTTGAGCTCATAACAGAGCTGGAGGCAGTATCTGGCGAAGTCAGAAGAAAGCTCTTCGGCGGAGCTAGAAGTCCTCTATGGCGAAGTTATAAGTTAGCTTCCTGGCGAGGCTTTGGATGGCTTCAAGGCGAAGTCGGGTGATACTAGCCTCTCAAGCGAGGCTATCCCTTTGGGCTCATGCGATGCTAAGTTCTAGCACCTTAGACCTGCTGAGGTCTGTTCAGAAACAATTCGGGTTCACTGTCTGCTTGCTGGATCAGTGGAGTCCAAGTTGCTTCCCTATCCCTCAGAGATGGGTGAAAACTGGTCTTCAGCTCCTCTGTCACTTGTCTTTTGTAAATGTCAACAAGTTTAGACATTGTTCGGACCAATAAGAATCTTGTCTTTTTTAAGTGTCAACACATCTATGCTTTAAAGTCAACCCTAAATGATGAATATTTATCTAGGATTTCTAACTTTGATTTGACTTTTGTAGTATAGAACACTATAGTCTCCCTTGGCGAACAAAAGCAATATTATGCGGGGAGTGACTCGGATGATTAAAGTGATACTTCCAACTTGTGCTACATGGTCCAAGGGGATAATCCCCTTGAGGTAAACTCTGAATCCGAGGTAGAAGAAGATATTGACATGTCTTATGATGAGCTAGAATATCTTTGTCAACAACTTCTTAAAAAATATAATTTGCTTAAAAAGGATAATAATAAATTGAAAAAGAACAACACTTCCTTATTAAAAGAAAATGATTCTCTTAAAAATAAATTTGCATGCATTTCAAAAGAAAATGATATGTTGAAAAAGGATAATATTTCCTTGACTTCTAAATTGAATGATCTTTGTGAATGAAATGCTTCTTTGAAAAATAAAATTATTTTGGTGAAAAAATAAAAGGAAATTGTTTTGAATGAAAACAACTCTTTGAAAAGAAAAACTGTTTCAAAGGAAAAGGAAAATATTTCTAAAAAGAACAAGATTGTTGATATTCATTCTCACCATACTTTTCATGCTACTATTGATAAAAATGAGATTCAATTTTTAAAAAATTAGATTATTTGCGCTCAACTTCGAACAATTGTGCTTTTAACCATAATAGATTGGGAACCTTGTTTCAAAAGAAACAAGCTCCACATGTTCATGCACATCACCCACGGCACACATATGCACACTTTGCACATCATTATCATACTCATTCTCATGTGCATATTAGAGTATACAAGTGTACACATTGCGGCCGTAAAGGCCATTTAACAAAATTTTGTTATGATAAGGTAAATTCTATTAATTTTGCTAATAAAAATATTTGGGTTCCAAATAATACTACCCCTTGTGGACCCAAAAGAAAATAGGTACCCCCACCTCTTGTGATTGATGTAGGGGTGGGCTCTCACACGACGTGAGAAGATTGGTGCCTTGGTGGTGGATCATAGGCTAGATGGACATACAAATTGATGCATCACTATCAAGAAAGTTTGATGGGGGACCGCCATGTTTTGGAGACTTAGAGCTCAGTGCATATGGTTTGGTAACTATCTTTAAACTCCATTTAGTTTACATGCTTTTATATTTAATGATTTTTTTAGCATCTTTTAGTTTTTGTTAAAATAATCATGTTTTGTATTTCATGAGGTGAATACTTGTTTAGATATAGTTTTTGTCAAAACTTGTGTATATACTTGTACAAGTAGTAAACAACATTTGATTCCTATATGTTTGCACTTAATTACTTATTTGTACTCATTATATGCACATGTATAATCTAGTTTTGATGATTCGCTCATTACACTTGTTTTGCCTATTTTTGTGCATGTTTTGCTTCATGTATATGTAATTTTTGTTCAAAACTAATAAATATACATGTATACCCTTGAGTCACTTCCCTTCATGCAAATACTATTATGGACTCTTTTTATGTTTGGTATATGTATGCATATTTCTAATTTTGATAAAACATACATATACCTAGAAGTTTGTTTTTAAATGAAAAATACATTTTAATGCTTTTGACAAAAGATATTCATGTTTGTTTTGAGCCTTTTTGACTATTTTTTATGATTATGCTAATCACATACCTTTATACACTTACATTATTTTTATTTACTCATGACTTTATTTCATAAGCACATTTTTGAGCTTTATAGATTTCGAGTGTCAACTTTTGTGTATTTAGTATAATTCATGAGATATGTATGTTTTATTTTTCATGTTTGAAGGATCTTTAACTAGTTTTTCAAAAATTACATTAAACTAGTTAGTTATTCTTCAATTGGTAGAGTTTTCAAATTTTGCAAAATATTTTCAAACTCTTATTTTTGAAAACCCCAACCAACCCTTAAAGGGCAGATAGATGGGCGATCATGCCTTATGAGCCTTATTGAAAAAATTTTATCATGTACATGGATAGGGTGGATAATTATTAGTTATACACTTGATTCTCATCATATTTTCAATTGGTATCACAATTGATATTTTTTTGTATAATTATATTTTGTTTTCTATATATGTATGCTTCAAATTTCAAATAATATCAATTTATATTGATATTTTCTTTTCATACATATATATGTTTTGATTGTGCTTGATTTACAATAATCATTACATGCTTAAAGCACAAAGTATGTTTATGCTAAGCTTGACTTAAATCTTAATTTCAAATTGGTATCTCAATTGGTACTTTAATAAGCTTATGCATTATTTTCAATTGGTATTTTTATCAAAATTTTCAATATACTTCAATTGGTATCAATATATTTCGATTTCCAATTGGGTTTCGATTTCATTGGTATCAAAAATATTTTACCTTTTATTTGGTATCAAAATTTACCATATATTTCAATTGGTATCAAATATAAAATATTTTCTTTCATTGGTATCAAAATGTACAAATGTTTCAATTTCAATTGGTATCAAAAATTTCTAATTTCAAATAGTATAAAAAATCTTGTGATATCTTAAAATTTTATTTATTTACAAGTGGTATCTCAAAATTTGATTTGTTGCTTTAAGAAAATCAAAATTTATCTTTAAAGTGATTTTTAAAATGTTTTGATATATATTGCCTATATGCAAGGGGAGCTTAACATCTCTTCTACATATAGATTCATATTGAGTGTATCTTGTATTGAGAAGTTTGACATCTCTTCTTTATGTGGTACACGTGTGCAGGGGAGCTTAACATCTCCACTTATGCATCGTATATTATGCTTCATGTAAGTTAGGGTTTTGTCATCCCTTCTTCATGTAATGCATGTATGCATGGGAGCTAACTTATCGTCTTCCTCTTCATGAATGTATATCGCATATATATCTTTATTATTGATTTATTTTTCACCCCTCTGTTGATGATTGACAAAAAGGGGGAGAATGATTTTGAGTTTATATATGCATATATTGAGTTTATGCATTTTATGTTTATACAAAATAGGAAGAAGGATTTGGATTTTGGATGTTTATACAAAAAGGGGGAGAAGTTTTTTAGTTTATGCATATTTCTCTCACATTGTTTATGCATAAATATTTGTTTAGTTTCATGCAGTTCATTGAATATCTATTTGTTTATTGTTATGCATGAGTTAAGGGGGAGCTTCTATGAAGCTTAACTTTAATCCATGCATATATAACTTCATGAGTTTTATCATCATCAAAAAGGGGGAGATTGTTGGCCAAAGGCCCATCACTCTAATTTTGATGATGATTAACTCATGTAGTTATAGTACTAATGATCTTGTGTTTAATTAGTGTCAGATATTTGATCAAGATCTTAGTTGGTGTTTAGTTTCAACAAAGGATTTCAAGTCAAGTTTTGGAGCTAGCACGTATTGATTCAAGAGCTCGCGCATCATGATTGCATCAAGTACTCAAGAGGAGTCTAGCTCATTGGATCATGTTTTAGACCAAGTCAAGAAGGAGAAGAAGACCTTCAAGAGAAGATTTTCAGAAGACTTGTGTCATGTTTGTAAGTGTCAAGATTTTATTTTTAGATAAAATGTAAAGGATAGATTAGTTGGTGGATTGCTCAAGTTCATATACACTCACACACAAGATTTATATATGTTTTCATAATAAGTTTTCGTTTTAAAAAATATCGGTTTGGTTTTTAAGTTTCAAAATATACATGTGATTTATCAAAACTTAAATTAGAGCTTAATGTCAAAAACATAGATATTTTATCATATATGTGTAGTGCATCATATCCAAACACACTAAGCTTTAAAAGTGTTTAGAATATCTTGTTTTTGTATTAGGAGGAGTTTTGGAAAAATCGATTTTCAATTTGAAAAAATCGTTAAAAAATTGTTTTTGAAAAATACAAAATTTTGTTTAAGGCAAAACTTCTGTATTACAAAAATAATTCAAAATGTTTGAAATATGTTTTGATTTTTAATCAAACATGTTTGTATATCAAAGTATATTACTGAACTTATTTTTGTAAAATTTATGAGAATTTATGGGATCTTATTGAAGGAAAAAGATCGAGTTTTAAATCCCTAAAAACCTGTTTCTGGCCTTCTGCCGGTCGACTGCACGGTCAACCGTGCTAGGGGTCGGTCAACCGGGCGGTTGACCGACGTGCACAAATGTGCACGGCTTGTTTTGCTGGAGGGCCGGTAGACCGACCCGATCGACCGCCAGAGAGCTCTGCTCTCTGAAATAGCCCCGGTCGACCGGATGGTTGACCGACAGAGAGGTATTGGTCGCTGTATCCAGGCCAGGGTCGACCGGCTGGTCGACCGTTGGCACAACGGTCAGAAATCTGACCGTTGGCTGGTCGGTCGGGCGATCGACCGACAGCAGACCATGCTGCAGAGTTAGCCTCCAACGGCCACATTTTTTAAGCCTATAAAAGGGGTTCCTCTTGGACTATTTTATACAAGATTTTAAGTGAGTTTTGAAGATAGTTTTTCCTACACTTCTAAGTGTTTATCTCCACTTGTTTTAGAGCCAAAATTTTCAAATCAAAAGGAGAGTTTATTATGAGTGTTTCTAAAGTGATTCTTGAGTTTTTCACCACCAAATTAATCCTTGTTTTTCTCACACATACTTGAGCTATCCATTACTATATACATCCTATAGGAGAGTTGTTGTAAGAGTTATTTTAGGTGATCAAAGTATTATGATCACCAAAGTGTTTGACTTTGTATTTGAGGAGGCGGACTTGCGGGTTCGCGTTGTTTCGAGTTCTAGTGAGAGCTCGGTGTAGAGGTGCGGCCTCGGAAAGCTAGTGTGTTTGCGGTGTGTAGTTCTTGCGGGAACAAGAGAGGGACTAGTGAGTCCAATGAGTTCTAGTGTGAATTTATTGTAGGTGTTGCGGCACCGAGTGATCTGGTGGGATCAGTTTATAGAGAAAATCCTTCATAGTGTTGAAGGCAGGGACGTAGAGTAAGGGTGCTCAAACCTCAAAATAATTCTCCCGTATTTGCGATTGCTCTCTCTATCTCTCACTTGTATTTATATCTTGCATACTCTTATTGTTCATATTCATTACTTACTTGATATACTTGTGCTTAAATTCACATATGTTTGGGGATTGTTTGCTCACACTTGTATTTAACCTACAGAGTCATAGCGGCACCTCAACTCTTATCTAGAGGAATCTTGAGGAGATAGTCAAGAGCCCTTCACCGGGAATTCGGCTACACTCTTAGGTTATACCTTGTGTGTTTAGCATAATAGTTTTTAGTTTGCATAAATAATTTTAATTCCGCATTAATTCATCATTAGATTAGCTAGTCACCTATTCATCCCCACTCTAGGTGATTTCAGGAACCCTGTAGTGGAACTGTACGTTAGCTGCGCAACCTAATCCAAGGTCCACCCAAAATACAGACGTTATCTCCTCCACCAATTTCTCTAATCCTAGATAAGTTGTCCGTTATTATTTAATTCAGTCAAAACAATCAGGATCATGTTACTTAGAATACCGGGACGATAAAGTGACAATAATGGTACAGTATTGTAGTCAACAGTAATCGTATACACGGTGAATAGTAATCACGATAGTAAACAGTATTAGTAACCGTGTATGTGATGAAAAAATAGAATGGTACAGAGTATTACAGTCAAACAATCCTTTCCCAGTAACTTTCAGTAACATGAATCAATACAAATAACGAACCCAGATACTGCTCAATAGACAGTCTCATCTAGAACTAATCAATATCTCCTTCATCTATGCTAGGATATAATAATAACTGATCCCTCCACTTTTAATTTCAATACGATCATCGTGAACATCAAGTATCAATTCATATCAAAGTAATCTGGTACAAAAACCATCGTCTCAATAAATCAAAAATCAGTTCTCTCATCACTACCAATCTACTCTAGTTTTCTGAGTCATCAATATATCCAAATCTCAATAACTGAAATACTATATGCTCTGATACATCTATCAAATCCCCATATTCCAATTCGATAAGGATCATCACACTCTCACTCTATCAAGTTCAATTACAGGATCCCAAAACTTAAATAACATATCAAGCATATGTATCTAAAAATCCACCAGGCCAGGTTAACCCAATCAACGTCTATTCCTCTAACAATATAGAATCTAAGACGCGTCTACATCTGATAATCAATCATCAACAGGATCAGCAATACTCGAACAGTATAATCAGGGGTAAAATTGGGAAATACTCACAGTTATAAATCCAACTAAATTAATCACATCAGAACGCTAATCAAGATCTAATAAAAGAGTGTAAATCTGATGCGTTTACGTCTGATAATTAATCATTAACAGGATCATCAATACTCGAACAGTATAATTAGGGGTAAAACCAGGAAATACTCACAGCTATAAATCTAACCAAATCAATCACATCAAAATGCTAATCAAGATCCAATAAAAGAGTGTAAATTTCAGATTAACTCCAACTCTGAATAAGTCCATGTACCGGTCCAAGCATCAAAAATTCTAATCTTTTAAAAAGGTATGATCTCATCTGATATGTGAAAATACACCTAGAGGGGGGTGAATAGGTGTACGGCTAATCTAATGAACTAAATGCGGAATTTAAAAACTAGTTGCAACTATACTTAATGCAACCAACGAGTGTAGCCGAATTCCCGGTGAAGGGCTCTGGACTAACTCCTCTTGATTTCTCTGAATAAGAGTTGAGGCGCTATATGAAGCTCTCGTGGGTAAGCACAAGTGAGGCACACACAAACAAGCCAAGCATATAATATATGATGAGAAATATGAATAGACGCAAAACACAAATAAAAAGAGAGAGAGAGTTTAGAGTCAATGGATCAAACACAAACAAAGAGATTTGTTTCGAGGTTCGAGCACCGAGCTCTACGTCCCCGCCTTCACCGAGAAGGATTTTGAATCCACTAACTTGTCCACCTAGGACTCCCACACAGGGAACCTCCACCGAGGATTTTGGGGCAATACAATAACCAGGAGTACCGAACTCCTCTCTCAACCAATACAACCTCCACCGAGGCAACACAAACACCACCTCACACAAGAGGGGTAGGCCCTTAGCCAAACAACCACAATCCACCTCTTCACAAAGAGGGATACAAATCCAAACTCCACCTCTCACTAGAGGGAGCAAACCTCAACCTCTACTAAAGAGGGAGCTAACCACCACTCCAAATCAACCTCTACCAAAAAGGGATACAACAAATAAAATAGGGTACAACACTTGGTGGTTTCCACAACCACAAATAAATTCTTTTCTCACAAATAAAAGATCCTATAGAAAGGATAGAATGATATGGCTCAAGAGTGGAAAACAAAGTATTTTGATCAAAGAAAATCACTTGAGAAAAACACCAAAAAGATATGGAATTATAGATCAAAAACCAATTCCCAAAAGCCTATTTTCTTTGAAATAACAAACACTTTAAAACAGCCTATTTTCTTTGAAATAACAAACACTTTAAAAACAAATAAGGAATAGCAATTTGAACCCAAAACTTTTTGCTTAAAACAATAGAAGAGATCTGAAATTTTTGGCTCTAAAAATCTTGGAGAAAATCTCATACAAATGGGGTATATAAAGCCCCAATCAAAAACTAGTCGTTGGGCTGATTATTCAGCTTTGGCGGCTGGCGGTCGACCGCCCGGTCGATCGCCAACGGTCAAAAATTTGACCGTTGGAGCTCTCCGGTCGACCGTCCCAATCCAGAGAGCAAATGCTCTCTGGCCGGTTGACCGCCCGGTCGACCGCCCAAGCCTTACGGTCGACCGGTCCGGTCGACCGGTCCGGTCGACCGCCCCTACCCGAGAGTGGGGTACTTGTAGTCGGTCGACCGCCCAGTCGACCGGCCCAAGTGGCTGGCCAGCGTGCACGTTTTGTGCACGTCGGTCGACCGGTCCGGTTGACCGACCCTGGGTCCGGTCGACCGTCCCGGTCGACCGCCAGAGCCTGGCAGAAGGCTATTTGGGACAGAAAAACTTGGTTTAAAATATTCTAACAAAAATAGTTTTAGCATAATGCATTGATATACAAACTTGTGTGAAAATTTTCAACACAAATTTCAAACTTTTTGAACTATTTTTGTGACTTACAAATTTTGCCGAAAACCAAAAACCGTATTTTTCCAAACTTGGATTTTTGAATTGAAAATATGCTTTGTCCAAAACTTATCCAAATACAAAAACATGATACTTAAACACTTTGAAGCATGTTGCATATGGACATAAGTCCAATATACATATAAAGATATATATCATAGTTTTTGACAATAATTCCAAAAACAAGTTTTGTTAAAACACAAAACCTAAATACATGAATAGGTATGCCAAGCTAAGTTTATTGAAGATATGAAGCATACATGTATATAGAATGAATCTAATATACATAAAATCATGTAAACTTATTTTGAATCTATCTATTCATGAAAACCAATATCGGTTAAACCGAAAACCAATATCCAAAACATAAAACATGTGTGTGTTGTGAACTTGAGCATATCACACTATCTATTCTTTACAAATGGATCTAAAACATAAGAACTAAACTAGGTACCGATGTCTTCTTGACGAACTCCATCTTCAAGACGACTCAATCCAAACTGTGATCCACCGAGCTTGACTCCAACGGGTGCTATATATGATCTTGATGCTCGGGCTCTTGAATCACCATGTGAGAAGCTCCGAAACTCCTTTGTTAAAGTTAATCACCTACTAATATCTTGATTAAGAATCTGAAACTAAACATCACAAGATTATTAGTAAACATAACTACATGAGTTAATCATCATCAAAACTAGAGTGGAAGGCCTCTGGGCCAACAATCTCTCCCTTTTGATGATGACAAAACTCAAAGAGTTATATATGCATGGATTAAAGTTAAGCTTCAAAGAAGCTCCCTTTAACTCATGCATAACAATAAACAATAAATATATGAAATGAATATTAAACATGAAAATGCATAGACATGCATAAAATAATGAAATGTATAAAACATGTTCTTGATACCAATTTAAAGGTAAAACTTTATTACCAAATAAAACATGCTTTTGATACCAAAATAAACTATTTCTTCTTTTTCATAAACCTGTTCTTTAAATAACACTCTTGATATCAAAAATAAGTAAGGCTCTTGATATCAATAAAAAAAAACAAACTAATAAACTAATAAAAAACAAACTATGTTTTTAGATGCATATAAAACATGCATATAAACTCAAATACTTCTCCCCCTTTTTGTCAATCATCAACAAAGGGGTCAAAGAAAACAAAACAAAATGTTCTCCCCTTTTTTTCTAAAACAAAAATGATACCAATAAGGGTTGCAATCAAAACCAATATGATACCAATTAAAAATATGTCAATGAAGTGCATATTGATACCAATTGAAAGTGAACATAAAAACATTTAAGAAATGCCTACCAATTGAAAGTAAATGAGGCATTGAAAACAAGTTTCAATCAAACATTTTTATATCAAAATGAAAACATATACCAATTAATAGTAAAAACAAAAATTTTGATACCAAATGAAAACATATACCAATTGAAGGTATTTTTCTTTATAAGCATATGATACCAAATTAAAAATCAATATTAATTTTTCAATCATTTTTCATCATAAAACATGGGAGTGGAAAACAAAACCAATGGTAAACAACATACCAATTGAAAGATGAAATACGAATTTTCTCCCCCTTTATGAAATACCAACTAAAATGATGCATAAGCTTGTATTAGGATATCAATTGAAAACTAATCAATTGAAACATGATAGATTTAAAAAATCAAGCTTATCATAATCAAAATTTGTGCTCCAAGATATAGGGATATAATAATCACAAATAAGACAAATATATATATGTATGAAAAATTTTAATACCAATCGAAATTGATACTCTTTGAAGTGAAAGCATACATACATAAAAATATATGAGTATACAAAAAAAATGTCAATATTGATACCAATTAAAAAAACCAAATGATACCAATTTGAAACAACGATAATATCAAGTGTATATCTCATAATACCTTTCCACCCATTTCATACACAAGTTTAAAAGGATTTTCAATATTAACATACAAGACATGGTCTCCCAACCAGCCGCCCGTAAAAGGTAGAGTTTTTCAAAAAAATAGGTTTGAAAATATAAAATGTTTGAAAACTCAACCAAATGAAGAATACGAACTAGTTATAAGAAAAATTTGTAAACTAGTACGAAATCCTTCAAGTAAGGAATAAAACAAAATTATATTTTATGAAAAACATGTAAATCACATGGTCACTAAACACTCAAAGTCCATAATTCCCATATAAAACTCATGAAAACACAATCATGAGAAACATTTAAATAAAGTGAGTGTACAAGTGTAATGTGAATCACATAATCATGAAATTAGGCAATTAAGCTCAAAATTCCTTAAACATGAAAATCATCAAAACGATTTAATCTTCAAAGCATATGTATGTCTTGTACAAACTAAAGTATACATACATATCCAAAACGTAACGAGTCCACCAATGTATATGCATGAAGGCACGTGGCTCAAGGATGTATACGTAAAGTCAATAGTTTAGACAAGATGGACATATACATGAAGTTAAACATGTAAACATGAAAAACATGTATAAGAATGGGAATACAAGTCAAATGCATGAATCATCAAAACTAGACTATACTAGTACATCTAATGGGTACAAATGAGCGTTCAAGCACAAACATATAATAGTCTTTTTGTAGCTAATTATATGTACAAGTGTGTGTGTGCGTGTGTGTGTGTGTGTGTGTGTGTGTGTGTATATATCCTAGTTTTAATGAAAACGAACATTCAAACAAGTAATCAAAGCATGAAACATAGAAATCAAAACAAAACTCATAAACATGCATATGATCATTATGACAAAAGCACATGCATTAGATCTAGGACATACACATTAGTTAAACTAAAGTGAGAACACTAAAAATAAATCCATATAAACATGGGTGTCTCAAATACTAATCATGTATATCACTAATCTAAATATCATGGCATTTAACATACTAATCTATAAACATCAAAACATGCTATAAACAATGATATAAAAGCGTGTAAATATAAATGGGAGTTAGAGATCGATATTAAAACCGATGAAGACACCTCTCTAGTTCTCCAAAACAAGGTGGTCCTCCCACCAAACTCCCCTTGAAAGTGATGCATCCAAAAAGTCCTCTTTATGCTCGGAACGCATCTACTTTAAGGCACCATCACTCTCACGTCATGCGAGAGCCCACACCTACATCAAATACAATAGGGGTGGTCTTTGGTACCCACACTCTTTTGGGTCCATGAGGGTTAGTACCTTTCCTAACCCAAACAAATTTAGTTGCTAAATTTACATCATGTATATGATCATAACAAAATTTAGCAAGGTGGCCCTTACGTCCACAATGTGTACAAGTGTACACATGAGCATATATGTGATGGGTGTGACCGTGAGGAGCATGTGTATGCCGTGGATGGTGTGCATGCAAAGATGGAACTTGTTTCTTTCGAACCAAGGATTCCAAGCGTGTATGGTTCAAAGCACATTGGCTCATAGTGGAGCCCAAACAATCCACACTCTTCTTAAGCATACAAATATCATTTTCAATTGTGGAAGAAGAGGTGCATGCAATAGGCGAGCTAGATGGTAAAGCTACACTAGCATGGCAAACATGTGAATCTATATTAATTTTTAAAGATTCATTTTTCTTTAAACAAACTTCTAATTCCTTTGAAATTGAAGCAATTTTTATTTTCAAAGAATCATTCTCTTTTACAACAAAATCAAGTTTTGAAGATATAACTTTATTTTTCTTCAAAACGTCATTACAATCATTTCTATTTTTCAAAATCTCGTTTTCATTTAGGGCAAGGTCTAGTTGAGATTTAAGTGAGTCACGTTCACTAGACATCTCTTCCTTCTCTTGCAAAACCAAATCAAGTCTTGAACATAAATCCTTATTTTTTTATTAAGTTCAAAACTTTTCTTTTTCAAAATATTATATTTTTCTAATAGTTTTTCACACACAATAGAAAGTTCTTCATTCAAGGCATTGACATCAATATTCTCATCACATGAAGATCTAGCATCATCACTATCTAATTGAGTTTCCGAGTATACCTCAAGGGAGTCATTCCCTTAGACCATATAGCATTGTTGCTCGGATTCTTCACTAGATTCATCCTCCGTTTGGATTGACAATTGAAGCTTGGAGGTGGTCAACGTGTTCCACACTGCAAAGGCAGAATCACAGTTAGAAACAAGCACAAGATATTCTTTATTAAGCGTGCTTCTAAGTGCCTCAAGGGCTTGTGCATTGGCCTCTATATGCTTGCTATTATTAGAGAAGGATTTCTTGGTAATAGCAAGGTAAACATGCAAGCCTAGAGTTTTCAAATACATAGACATCCTAAATTTTCACATGTCAATGTTGGAAACATCATACATGGGAGGTGACAAGCAATCCATGAGTGTGTGTAAACAATATACGTGCAAATGCAAATGATAGATTAGCAAGCCAAGATCTCACTCCTAGGTGGTTAAACCAAATATCAGGAGCGTAGGCTCTGATACCAATTGAAAGTACACCTAGAGGGGGGTGAATAGGTGTACGGCTAATCTAATGAACTAAATGCGAAATTTAAAAACGAATTGCAACTACACTTAATGCAACCAACGAGTGTAGCCGATCCCAGTGAAGGGCTCTAGACTAACTCCTCTTGATTCCTCTGAATAAGAGTTGAGGCGCTATATGAAGCTCTCGTGGTTAAGCACAAGTGAGGCACACACAAACAAGTCAAGCATATAATATATGAATGAGCAATATGAATAGATGCAAAACACAAATAAAAAGAGAGAGAGTTTAGAGTCAATGGATCAAACGCAAACAACGAGATTTGTTTCGAGGTTCGAGCACCGAGCTCTACGTCCCCGCCTTCACCGAGAAGGATTTTGAATCCACTAACTTGTCCACCTAGGACTCCCACACAGGGAACCTCCACCGAGGATTTTGGGGCAATACAATAACCAGGAGTACCGAACTCCTCTCTCAACCAATACAACCTCCACCGAGGCAACACAAACACCACCTCACACAAGAGGGGTAGGCCCTTAGCCAAACAACCACAATCCACCTATTCACAAAGAGGGATATAAATCCAAACTCCACCTTTCACTAGAGGGAGCAAACCACAACCTTAACCTCTACCAAAGAGGGAGCTAACCACCAGTCCAAATCAACCTCTACCAAAGAGGGATACAACAAATAAAGGAGGGTACAACACTTGGTGGTTTCCACAACCACAAACAAATTCTTTTCCCACAAATAAAAGATCCTATAGAAAGTATAGAATGATATGGCTCAAGAGTGGAAAACAAAGTGTATTGATCAAAGAAAATCACTTGGGAAAAACACCAAAAAGATATGGAATTATAGATCAAAAACTAATTCTCAAAAGCCTATTTTCTTTGAAATAACAAACACTTTAAAAACAAATAAGGAATAGCAATTTGAACCCAAAACTTTTTGCTTAAAACAATAGAAGAGATCTGAAAATTTTGGCTCTAAAAATCTTGGAGAAAATCTCATACAAATGGGGTATATAAATCCCCAATCAAAAACTAGCCGTTGGGTAGATTATTCAGCTTTAGCGGCTGGCGGTCGACCGGCCCGGTCGACCGCCAACGGTCAAAAATTTGACCATTGGAGCACTCCGGTCGATCGCCCGGTCTACCATCCCAATCCAGAGAGCAAATGCTCTCTGGCCGGTTGACCGCCCAAGCCTTACGGTCGACCGGTCCGGTCGACCGCCCCCACCCGAGAGTGGGGTACTTGCACTCGGTCGACCGCCCGGTCGACCGGTCTAAGTGGCTGGCCAGCATGCACGTTTTGTGCACGTCGGTCAACCGGTCCGGTCGACCGTCCCGGTTGACCGCCAGAGCCTGGCAGAAGGCTATTTGGGACAAAAAAACTTGGTTTAAAATATTCTAAAAATTCCCATAAATTCCTTAAAAATTCACAAAAATAGTTTTAGCATAATGCATTGATATACAAACTTGTGTGAAAATTTTCAACACAAATTTCAAACTTTTTGAACCATTTTTGTGACTTACAAATTTTGCCGAAAATCAAAAACCGTATTTTTCCAAACTTGGATTTTTGAATTGAAAATACGCTTTGTCCAAAACTCATCCAAATACAAAGACATGATACTTAAACACTTTGAAGCATGTTGCATATGGACATAAGTCCAATATACATATAAAGATATATATCATAGTTTTTGACAATAATTCCAAAAACAAGTTTTGTTAAAACACAAAACCTAAATACATGAATAGGTATGTCAAGCTAAGTTTATTGAAGATATGAAGCATACATGTATATAGAATGAATCTAATATACATAAAATCATGTGAACTTGTTTTGAATCTATCTATTCATGAAAACCAATATCGGTTAAACCAAAAATCGAAAACCAATATCTAAAATATAAAACGTCTGTGTTGTGAACTTGAGCATATCACACTATCTATTCTTTACAAATGGATCTAAAACATAAGAACTAAACTAGGTACCGATGTCTTCTTGACGAACTCCGTCTTCAAGACGACTCGATCCAAACTGTGATCCACCGAGCTTGACTCCAACGAGTGTTATATATGATCTTGATGCTCGGGCTCTTGAATCACCATGTGAGAAGCTCCAAAACTCCTTTGTTGAAGCTAATCACCTACTAATATCTTGATTAAGAATCTAAAACTAAATATCACAAGATTATTAGCAAACATAACTACATGAGTTAATCATCATCAAAACTAGAGTGGAAGGCCTCTGGGCCAACAATATGTCCTTAAATACCCGAATAAATTATTGACTGAATTATCAATGAAATAAAGGAATATCAAGTCTGATAATTATTCAGATAAAATATAGATTTTAAATCACAATTATGAACCAATCCAACACAAGATTAATCTAGCATACAGTCCAAGTTCCTTTACAATAAGTCCGAGTCCGAAATGGTAATTATCCGTACATGAAATGATATAAGTCTAATATTTCAATGTCAAAATATAAGGTCCATATACAAATGATGCTCAAATATAAACTAATCCAGCCAATCGATAGATCGAATCCAATCACAGTCTAAGGTCCTCCAATACTATGCCTAAACCAACAGCGACAAACACCAACAATTGAAATGACATTGATACAAACTCATATCAACTGCATAAATAAGATGGACAATCATTGATGTCTCATGAAATGATTCAAGTAATCAACTGATAAAATATAACAGAAAGTCACATGAAATGATAAGAGTAACATGTAAATGCATACCGACAACAGTAAATAAAGAAATATATAAGAACAAATTTTTAAATGAAATGACGCGGTTTCAGAACCAGATCGTTGTCTGATTTTCACTACACGAGCATTTTCTGATCTACGGATCATCCCATAGATCGGTGTTCGAACTGTTAGTGTATCGGCTCCACAATGAGCACAAATTCGAACCTCGTTACGGATCCGGATCTCACCAAACTGGTTCGTAAGCTGCAACACGTAACCCAACCCATGAACTCACACAAATATATACTCGTATACATACATACACCACATACATATTTTAATTACCCAAGCACACATTACATATAATTATACATTCATTTTCACACCCATCCACTACCCACACACAACACACACATGAATGCACCCAATTATATACACATAACACAAATGCAAATAATTAAAGACACACACAATTATACATGCATCCATTTATATACATTATATATTAACATCAAATTGCATTTACATTGTAAACACACACTCACATGAAGGAAACTCATGCAACATGGGCATGGCCTAGGCTCGACCACGAGAACATTCGCAGCGGATCTCATGGAGAACATTCGCAGCAGATCTCGTGGAGATCGGTGGCTCCCTGGTGCTCCGATGAGTACTCGGGGCTCTCACGTGGCCTGACGGCGCGACGGAGGGGGCATGACATGAGGGATGATGTTGCCGCTGCCATAGGAGGCCATGGGGCTATTGTTGCGACCTGATGTATGGCCAGAGGGTGGAAGGCGCGCAGGGGTAAGGGGAGATGGAGCTCGGATGCCAAGGGGAGAAGGGCACAGTTGTGCGGGAGCTTTTGGGGGTGGTGCGGTGGCTAGTTTTTGAGGGGAAGGATGATCTCATGGCATTACTGAAGTGATGTTGTTGGGCTGTTGGTGTTGGAAAGGAGTGCTGGTGCAGGCAGCTGTGGAGAGGTGTTGTGTGTGTGACCCGGCCATTAGAGGAGAGTGGAAAAGGAGGTTGATGGTGAGGTGGATCTCCAAGATGGTGCGGATGTGCATCAGGAGAAGAAGAAACGGGAGTGATGGGATTAGTTAGTTGAGATTAAGATTATGTGGATAACAGGCTATTGGATATAATGGATAACAATAATAATTATAATAATATACATATCAACAATAATAATTAACAATAATATTTATAATACTAATTCACAACAATAGAAATAATGATAATAATTAATATTAATAACAATAGTATTAATTCTTAATCATAACAATAATAATCTTATAAAATAATATTATTAACAATTACCACTAGTAATAAAAATTAAAACAATAATGACAATAATAGTAATTAGTAATGACATAATAAATAATAATGGTAAGAATATATAATCCAAATTACCATTTAATCTCTCAAAATAATTTGTATATTTAACAAAGATAATAAGTCATAAATTAAGTTAATTAATAATAAGTAGGACAATAAGAAAAAATAAATACTTGAAAAACAAAAAAAATGTCATACTTTAAATTAGAGATATTACATTCTACCCACCTTATAAAAGTTTCGTCCTCGAAATTTCAATAAAGCAGTGAATGATAAAAATCAAGTTAAAAGAGAAGATAAATCTTCTACGTCACTCCTTACTGTATCACGGGCTCACCAAGCTTCCGCTGTGTGCTCTGATCTTTGCTACCAACTTCAATATGGAGTGATCAAACATCAAGAGACAAAATCAAAAAAATAGAATCGAAAAGAAGAATAAGAATCGAGATGGAATTCAGATTGCTCTAAAAGAACAGTTAGAATCAGGGATATCAAAAATCAAAGAGATGGATATCCAAAAAGGACGATCAATTTTCAAGTGGACTCAGTATCATCATGTGAATAGTATATGTTTATTGCAGTGTAAATATAACTGTCTCAGGTTACAGGTATGAACTAGGTTCTCTTTTTTTATGTCGAACTTGGCTCTGATACCAAGAAAACCCTATCACGTCCTGCTTCCCAAAATATAGGAAAACAGAGTCGCGATAAGAGTCGGTGATCTATATACTCGAGGAGAATATCCCGCGTATACGCGCTAAGCCTAAAATAACCTAAACAAGCTATATAATCAAAATGATAAATCAATATCACTGCAATACTACATATGAATATCCACACATGATATCAAATGAATACAGAAAAGGAATAACGACTGATAACAGCATATAGAGAATTAATATGAATAAAAAGGAAGATAAGAATACCAGAATAGGTAGAAAGAAACTCTAACCCCTCGCAACATGTTCAGTCTCATCGAACACCTGATCAATAACATAAAACATCTAATATCTAGACGTACGGATCTAGGGTCGTCAGAAGCGACCTAATGAGTGCATAAGAAAAGGAGAAGTGTTCGTGCATATAAACAGTGTGTACAAAATAACAATAGATCTAAAGCTGAACATAAAAGATAGTTGAATAATAATAACATGAATAAGTCTGGAGATAAAAGACAACTAATACAACTGTAAACAACAATTGATGTCAAGATGTGTATCCTAACATATATCACTAACCTGGTATACAATCTGGCCATATGTACAATCATATATCTATCATAACTTATATTAGTTCAGTCAGGTGAGTACAGTCCACTATAGCACATAGTAAAAGTTTATCAATATTAATTATGTCAGCGAGCACAAATTGCCACTTGTAATTGAAAAACACCTAGAGGGGGGTGAATAGGTGTAATTGCTAATCTAACAATCTTTTTAAAATTAAGATGAATGAATGATGCAACGATCTCTCAAAACAAGATTAAGAGCCGAATACCCCGTGAGATGTTCTGAACTCCTTCCTCCCAATTCCCTTGAATGGGTTAGAGGTGCGCAATGCAACCTTGTTGTATGAGAATTGATCGACAAAATATCAATGAATGAATAATAGGCAATGATGAAGAGCACACAAGATATCACAAGTAGAGGAAGCAAAAATACTTGAAACAATAAGCAATAGAGAGCAATTGAAAGTAAAGCGAAATAGAGAGCAAGAGCAAAAGACAATCGCAAACACAAGTATTTGTTTCGAGGTTCGAGCCACCGCTCTACTCCCCGCCTTCATCTCCGTGAAGGGTTTCCACTATCCACCGAGGACGCTTACAACGTCTACCGAAGACCCGAGCACCGAGCTCCACCAATTACAATAACCTCTACTGAAGAGGTGTCTCCACAAGAACAAGAAGAGGAACAAGTAACAAAAGTGATCACAACAAGATCACTAAACTCTTTTACAAACTCTCACTCTTTTACAACTTTCTTATAGAATGAGTAAGGGATTTTTGGCTCTAAGAAGTGTAGTGAGAAAACTCAGTTGTAGAGAAGATTTTTTTTGTTAGAGAACACAACTGAAAACAAGCTCAAGAAAGAGTTGGAGATGAAGAGCTTAAACACTTTTCTTTTCTTTTTGAAAACTATGAAAACTTGAGGATTTTTCTTGGTATTTTACAAGAGACTCTTCTCCTCTATTTATAGGGAGAGAAATAGGGTAAAAACAATTTATTTTAAGCTTATTTGCTCTGAAAAAGATCTCCAAAACCTCAGAAAAAGTCTGCCAAAACAGATTAAAAAGACAGATTTCAGAATTGCACAAAAGAGGAAAGAGCCGTTGGGCTTTTGCAGGCCTGGCGGTCGACCGGGCCGGTCGGCCGCCAGCTCTGCTGGCAAAGAGCCGTTGGGCTCGGGTCGACCGTCCTCTAAGAGAAAACACAGTTTTCTTTGGGCGGTCGACCGGGGCGGTCGACCCAGAAAACCCGAGAGCAACTGCTTACAGTCGGTCGACCCGGGCGGTCGGCCGACAGACGTGCACAAACGTGCACGTCCTGGCACTGGCGCCAGTCGACCGTGCCGGTCGGCCGGTCAGCCTGAAACAGGAAAAACAGCAGGATTTTTGAAGTTGGAAAATTTTGTAAAAAATGTTTTGAAGAAAGGAAAGCTAAGTAATATGCTGGAAAGGGTATACATACATGATCTAAACATGATATTTATATTTGTAAAACTTAGGGTCATGTATATATATTTACTAAGGCATAAAACAAAAGTTTTGACCATGAAAACTTGAATACAAAAACGTGTGAGTGTATCCTAGAGCCAATTTCCAAAACTCAAACTTTAACAATCTAATTCTTACATTGGTTCTAAGTACTACAAGTGCTTCAAGAGGGTTTTCACCATATGATCTTCAAAACTTGATTCTTGAGCCAAAAATGAGTTGACTTGAGTCCAAAACACTTTTCTTTAGGGAAGAACCCTTCTAGTTTGGTTAGAACCCTGAAACACACTTAAACAACAAACTTTATTAGTACAAATAACTAATATGTTTTGTAATCATCAAAACACACTAAACACGGGTGATTGTAATCTTGGGCCAATAATCTCCCCCTTTTTGATGATGACAAAACATATAGGTTATTTAAACAAAAATGGAAGAAGAGCTTGGAAAGCTCCCCCTCAAATAATGCTATGTATCAATAATGCTATGAAAGGCTAAATACATAAGGCATTGGAAACACATAGTCATTGGAAACACATAGTTTTGTCAAAAACTCAAATACATCAAAGTAATACACCATAAACAAACAAAACAACAAACAAACTTATACTTTTTCTCCCCTTTTTTGTCATACATCAAAAAGGGTTAAACAAAACAAAAACAAAAGAAATTTTTCTTTAAGAATCCATAATGCAAACATTCAACTCACCACAAATAAAAGAGAATCTAACATAATCTAATGGTTTAGTAAAAATATCGGCAAGTTGAAAATCGGTAGAAACATAATCAATATCAATATCACCTTTCTCATAATGATCTCTAAGAAAGTGATACCTAATGTCAATGTGTTTGGTTTTACTATGTTGATTTGCATTCTTTGTCATGTGAATTGTACTAGTATTATCACAAAATATTTTAACATGATCAAAGTGTAAATCATAGTCGAGGAGAGTATGTTTCATCCAAAGAACTTGTGCACAACAAGCTCTGGCTGCAACATACTCCGCCTCGGTGGTTAATAGGGCTACCGAATTTTGCTTTTTGGAAGACCAAGATACAAGACAATTACCTAAGAATTGACATGTTCCACTTGTGCTCTTCCTATCTACCCTACAACCCGCATAGTCGGCATCCGAAAAACTCTTCATATCAAATAGTCCGGTTTTCGGATACCACAAACTCATTTCAATAGTGCCCTTAAGGTATTTAATAATGCGTTTTACCGCTACTAAATGAGACTCCTTAGGACATGATTGAAAACGAGCACAAAGACAAACGGAAAACATGATATCCGGCCTACTAGCCGTCAAATATAATAAACTACCAATCATGCTACGATATAGTTTAATGTCTACACTTTTACCTTGTTCATCCTTATCAAGCTTTGTGGTTGTTGCCATGGGAGTTTTGCTCACTCTAGCGCCTTCAAGTCCGAATCTCTTGATGAGTTCCTTTGTGTACTTGGCTTGATTGATGAAGATCCCATCCTTCCTTTGCTTGATTTGGAGTCCAAGGAAATAGTTGAGTTCCCCCATCATAGACATTTCAAATTCATCCTTCATGCATGATTCAAAAGCTTGGCAAAGAGATTCATTAGTAGAACCAAAAATAATATCATCTACATAAATTTGCACAATAAGAATGTCATTTTCTACATGTTTTGTAAACAAAGTGGTGTCAATTTTACCTTTCTTAAAACCATTTGAAATCAAAAATGAAGAAAGTCTTTCATACTAAGCCCTAGGGGCTTGTTTTAAACCATAAAGAGCTTTATCTATTTTAAACACAAAATCCGGATGTGTAGGATCAACAAACCCGGGGGGTTGTTCAACATACACCTCCTCTTCAATAAAACCATTTAGAAAAGCACTTTTGACATCCATTTGAAACAATTTAAAATCTTTATATGAGGCAAAAGCTAGTGTCATCCGTATGACTTCAAGCCGTGCTATGAGTGCAAAGGTTTCTTCAAAATCGATTCCTTCGATTTGAGTGTAACCTTGGGCAACTAACCTAGCTTTATTCCTAACAACGTTACCCGATTCATCCAACTTATTCTTAAAGATCCACTTAGTATCAATTGTTGGTCTATCGTGGGGCCTAGGAACAAGGTGCCAAACTTGGTTGCGCTCAAATTGATTGAGTTCCTCTTGCATGGCTAGCAACCAATATGAATCGGCCTCGGCTTCGAGGACGTTCTTGGGTTCAACATGAGAAATAAATGCATAATGTCCACAAAAATCATGAAGTTTAGAGCGAGTGGTTACCCCTTTAGATACTTCACCTATGACGAGGTCCTTGGGATGATGAGGATTGTATCTCCAATCCTTTGGAAGTTGTTGAGTAGGCTCTACTTCAATTGATTTAATCTCATTCCCTTGAGCCTCTTCTACTTTAGCTTCACTTCCTTCATCGTCCTTTGGCTTGTCTCCCATTGTAGGTGTATCTTCCAAGGTCACTTTCTCCAAGCCTTCATCCAAAGCATCTATTTCTACAACATTCTTAACAAACAAGTTAGATTCTTCAAACTTAACATGTATAGATTCCTCAATAGTCAAAGATGATTTATTAAAGATTCTATAAGCTTTACTAGTATTAGAATAACCCACAAAAATTGCCTCATAAGCTTTAGCATCAAATTTTCCTAAATTATCTTTTGTATTTAAAACAAAACATTTGCATCCAAAAACCTTGAAATATGAAACATTTGGTTTTCTAGAAAAGTACATTTCAAAAGAAGTCTTTGAAGTATTTTTACACAAGAAAACACGATTTGATATATAGCATGATGTATTTACGGCCTCGGCCCACAAATAATGTGGTAGACCATATTCACTTAGCATTGTCCTAGCCATCTCTTGTAAAGTTCAATTTTTCCGTTCAACTACTCCATTTTGTTGTGGAGTTCTAGGACAAGAAAGTTCATGCTTAATTCCATGTTCTTCACAAAAAGTGGTAAAGAGTAGGTTAATGAATTCACCTCCTCTATCACTTCTTATTCTTAAAATTGAAACATCTTTTTCTTTTTCAACTCTTTTCTTAAAAGATTGAAAATATGAAAATGCTTGATTTTTGTGTTCAAGAAAGAAAACCCAAGTAAACCGTGAAAAGTCATCAACCAAAACAAATGCAAATCTATTCCCACTTAGACTTTTGGTTTGTGTAGGGCCAAATAAATCCATATGAATTAGCTCCAAAGGACGTGATGTCATGATATCCTTAATTGACTTGAAAGAAGACTTAGTTTGTTTCCCAAATTGACATGCGTCGCAAACTCGGTCCTTTTCAAAACTCAAGCAAGGAATACCTTTCACTATTTCCTTTGTGTTTAACCTAGATATATGGTCAAATGAAATATGGCCTAATCTTCTATGCCACAACCAAGAGTCGTCATCGAGGGCTTTTAAACAAGTAATATTACAAGACATATTAGACATATCTATCATATAAACATTACTTTCACGAAAATCGGAAAACACACAAGTATTAGAAATTCTATCAATTACTTTACAAGCTACATTATCAAAAACTACATCAAAACCTTTATCACAAAATTGACTAACACTCAAGAGGTTATGCTTGAGGCCATCAACTAAAACAACATTCTCAATTAAAGGGGATGTGCCGAGTTTTACATTACCAATACCGATGATTTTACCCTTGGCATCATCTCCGAAGGTGACGGTGCCACCTTCATGGTATCTTGATAGGGTTGCAAAGTTGTTGATGTCCCAAGTCATGTGCCTTGAGCAACCACTATCAAGATACCACAATCCTCTACGTTGTTGGGCCTTGGAAGGTACCTACATCATTTAACAAAATTGTTGACTTTGGTACCCAAATTTTCTTGGGTCCTTGAAAGTTAGTATTTCGAACCCAAACATTATGACAAGATGCAATTAATCTATCATAGCAAAAATTAGCTAAGTGCCCTTTCCGCCCACAATGTGAACATGAGAACACTCTTCCATACATAAATGCATGATGTGTGTGTGAAGTGTGAGCATGTCTTGGGGGTTTGCCACGATGTAAAGGTTGTGTGGTATGAACATGAGCATGAGCATGGTAAACATTTTTCTTAGGGGCTTGTTTCTTAGGAAACATGGCCTCTATCTTCTTCTTATCAAACGCACAATTTTTCAAAACAATTCCTAATGAGTCTATTCTTTCTTTAAGCATGGTAATCTCATTAGAATCAATTAGTGGGGACTTGCCTTTACAAGAAATCTTATACTTGTCAAAATCTTTTTGGGTGGAAACAAGAGTGGAAAGTAATTCATCTTTTTCTTTAGAAAGAGTAAAAACTTGATGATTAAGAGATTCATTTTCCTTTTTCATTTTTAAATACTTTTTCTTAAGAAAATCATAGTTATGTGATAGTTCTACAAATGCCTCTCCTAACTCATCCATGGAAAGTTCATCATTAGGAGAAGTGGAAGGGGTTACCTTGCTTGTGCTTTCATTGGCCATGAAGCACATGTTGGCGGTATCGATTTCCTCCTCGGATTCGCTCTCGGAATCCCATGTAGCTTTCATTGTCTTCTTCTTGTAGGGCTTCTTGGAGGTGGAAGGCTTTACTTTATCCGGACACTCTGCCACTATGTGTCCCGGCCTTTGACAATTGAAGCAAATAATCTTCCTTTCTTCTTTACCTCCTTGCCATCTCCTTCTTCCTTGAAATTTAGCCTTGTTGTACATCCTCCGGACGTTCTTCACAAGAAGTGAGAGCTCTTCGTCATCTTCTTCTTCTTCATCGTCTTCGTCGGAGTGTGTGGATTGACTTTTGAAGGCTATAGTCTTCTTCTTAGAAGGAGCCATGTCCTCCCTTACTTTCCTTTCCATCTCATGGGTTTTGAGGTTCCCAATGAGACCAATTAGCTCCATCTCCTCCTTGTCATTGAGTTCCTTCAAGGTGGTTGCTTTTACTTCCCATGAAGGAGGAAGAGCCCAGATGATCTTTCTTACTCTTTGATCATTGTCGATAGCATCACCTAGAGAAGAAAGTCCATTAGTGATCTTTGTAAATCTTGTAACCATATCATCTATGGTTTCATTTTCTTGCATGCAAAAGTTCTCATATTGGGACCGAAGAAGGTCTATCTTAGCCCTCTTCACTTGAGAGGTCCCTTCATGTGTAACTAGCAAATGTGTCCAAATTTCATATGCGGACTTGCAATGAATAACTCTAGCTATATCATCATCATTAAGGGATTGAAGGAGTGCATAGTGAGCCCTAGCATTTGCATCAAATTCTTTAGTCTCTATTTTGGACCAAGTGGATTCATCACCGGGGGGTGCACTAAAGGGTTTGGTCACGGCCTTTGCAACTCGACTACCTAGAGATTGCAAGAAAACGGTCATCTTAACCTTCCATATGGGAAAGTTAAGTCCATCAAACTTAGGGGGTGTCTTAATACCATCGGCCATCTTTACTAAGTGAGAATGAATGAAATGATTAGCAATATTAGGATCTCTCTAAGGTTGTTAAGCCAAGAGCCTAGTAACCAAGTTCTGATACCAATTGAAAAACACCTAGAGGGGGGGTGAATAGGTGTAATTGGTAATCTAACAATCTTTTTAAAATTAAGATGAATGAATGATGCAACGATCTCTCAAAACAAGACTAAGAGCCGAATACCCCGTGAGAGGTTCTGAACTCCTTCCTCCCAATTCCCCTTGAATGGGTTAGAGGTGCGCAATGCAACCTTGTTGTATGAGAATTGATCGACAAAATATCAATGAATGAATAATAGGCAATGATGAAGAGCACACAAGATATCACAAGTAGAGGAAGCAAAAATACTTGAAACAATAAGCAATAGAAAGCAATTGAAAGTAAAGCGAAATAGAGAGCAAGAGCAAAAGACAATCGCAAACACAAGTATTTGTTTCGAGGTTCGAGCCACCGCTCTACTCCCCGCCTTCACCTCCGTGAAGGGTTTCCACTATCCACCGAGGACGCTTACAACGGTCTACCGAAGACGCGAGCACCGAGCTCCACCAATTACAATAACCTCTACCGAAGAGGTGTCTCCACAAGAACAAGAAGAGGAACAAGTAACAAAAGTGATCACAACAAGATCACTAAACTCTTTTACAAACTCTCACTCTTTTACAACTTTCTTATAGAATGAGTAAGGGATTTTTGGCTCTAAGAAGTGTAGTGAGAAAACTCAGTTGTAGAGATGATTTTTTTTGCTAGAGAACACAACTGAAAACAAGCTCAAGAAAGAGTTGGAGATGAAGAGCTTAAACACTTTTCTTTTCTTTTTGAAAACTATGAAAACTTGAGGATTTTTCTTGGTATTTTGCAAGAGACTCTTCTCCTCTATTTATAGGGAGAGAAATAGGTTAAAAACAATTTATTTTAAGCTTATTTGCTCTGAAAAAGATCTCCAAAATCTCAGAAAAAGTCTGCCAAAACAGATTAAAAAGACAGATTTCAGAATTGCACAAAAGAGGAAAGAGCCGTTGGGCTTTTGCAGGCCTGGCGGTCGACCGGGCCGGTCGGCCGCCAGCTCTGCTGGCAAAGAGCCGTTGGGCTCGGGTCGACCGGTCCGGTCGACCGTCCTCTAAGAGAAAACACAATTTTCTTCAGGCGGTCGACCGGGGCGGTCGACCCAGAAAACCCGAGAGCAACTGCTTACAGTCGGTCGACCTGGGCGGTCGGCCGACAGACGTGCACAAACGTGCACGTCCTGGCACTGGCGCCGGTCGACCGTGCGGGTCGGCCGGTCAGCCTGAAACAGGAAAAACAGCAGGATTTTTGAAGTTGAAAAATTTTGTAAAAAATGTTTTGAAGAAAGGAAAGCTAAGTAATATGCTGGAATGAGTATACATACATGATCTAAACATGATATTTATATTTGTAAAACTTAGGGTCATGTGTATATATTTACTAAGGCATAAAACAAAAGTTTTGACCATGAAAACTTGAATACAAAAACGTGTGAGTGTATCCTAGAGCCAATTTTCAAAACTCAAACTTTAACAATCTAATTCTTACATTGGTTCTAAGTACTACAAGTGCTTCAAGAGGGCTTTCACCATATGATCTTCAAAACTTGATTCTTGAGCCCAAAATGAGTTGACTTGAGTCCAAAACACTTTTCTTTAGGGAAGAACCCTTCTAGTTTGGTTAGAACCCTGAAACACACTTAAACAACAAACTTTATTAGTACAAATAACTAATATGTTTTGTAATCATCAAAACACACTAAACACGGGTGATTGTAACCTTGGGCCAACAGTAATAGACGCATCCTATAATACGTCTACTACACGTGTCAATCAGGTTCTAAATTATTAAAATAATTGGTTGGAGACATTGTCTATACTTTAGGTAAGTCCCGCACATACACGGAACCACGGTTCAGTGCCTGACGCTGAACCAGGCCCTATCGTCAGGTAGTCAGTAACAATGCTCACAATAACACTGTGAAATAATAAACAGATGTGATATCAGTCATCCCCTAGAACTCTGCAGTGGAATCATATGTTGGATGCGTAACCTGTATCCTAAGTCCACCCAAAATACAGTTGTCTCTTCGACCAATTTTTAAGTTGTCCATTATTATTTAATTCAGTCAAAATAATCAATATCATGTTACTTAAAATACCAGGTTAGTGACAGTAATGGTACAGTATAACAGTCAACAGTAATCGTATACACGGTGAACAGTAATTAAGACAGTAAACAATATCAGTAAACATGTATATGATGAACAATAGAACGGTACAGGGTGTTACGGTCAAATAATCCTTTCCCAGTAACTTTTAGTAACATGAATCAATATAATAATGAATCCAGATACTGCTCAATAGACAGTCCCATCTAGAACTGATCAATATCCCATTAATCTATACTAGGATACAATAATAATTGATCCGTCCACTTATAGTCTCAATACGATTATCATGAATATCAAGTATCAATCCATATCAAAGTAATCTGGTACTGAAATTCAACGTCTCGATGAATCAATAATCAGTTCTCTTATCACTACCTATCTACTCTAATCTTCTGAGTTATCAATATATCCAAATCTCAATAACTAAAATACTATATGTTCAGATACATCTATCAAATTTTCACATTCCAATTCGATCAAGATCATCACACTCACTCACTCTATCAAGGTCAATCACAAAATCTCAAAACTCAAATAACATATTAAGCATATGTATCAAAAATCCACCAGGCCAGGTCAACTCAATCAACGTCTATTCCTCTAACAATATGAAATCTAAAATACCTTTACGTCTGATAATCAATCATCAACAAGATCATTAATACTCAAATAATATAATCAGGGGTAAAATTGAGAAATACTCACAGCTATAAATCCAACTAAATCAATCACATCAGAATGTTAATCAAGATCCAATATAATAGTGTAAATCCCAGATCAATTTCAACTCTGAATAAGTCCATGTACCGATCCAAGCATAAAAAATTCTAATCTTTTATTAAGGTAAGATCACATCTGATATGTCCTCAAATACCAGAATAAATTATTGAATGAATTATCACCGAAATAAAGGAATATCAAGTCTGATAATTATTCAAATAAAATATAGATCTTAAATCACAAATATGAACCAATCTAACACAAGATTAATCTAGCATATAGTCCAAGTTCCTTTACAATTAGTCCGAGTCTGAAACGGTAATCATCTCTATATGAAATGATATAAGTATAATATCTCAATATCAAAATACAAGGTCCATATACATTTGATGCTCAAATATAAACTAATCCAGCCAATCAGTAGCTTGAATTCAGTCACAGTCTAAGGTCTTCCAATACTAGGCCTAAACCAACAGGATAAATTATCAACACATAAAATGACGCTGATACAAGCTCATATCAACTACGTAAATAAGGTGAACAATCATTGATGTCTTATAAAGTAATACAAGTAATCAATTCGTAAAATATAAAAGAAAGTCACATGAAATGATAAGAGTAACATGTAAATACATACTGACAACAGTAAATAAAGAAATATATAAGAATAAACACTCATATGAAATGACGCAGTTCAGAACCAAATCGCCGTCTGGTCTTCACTGCGCGAACCTATACTAATTTACGGATCATCCCATATATCGATGTTCGAATTGCTACTGTATCGGCACCAGAATGAGCACAAATCTGAACCCCTCGTAACGGGTCTGGATCTTACCAAACGGGTCTGTAACCGCTGCAACATGTAACCCAACTCATGAACTCACACAAACATACACTCGTATACATACACACCACATACATATTTTAATTACCCAAGCACACATTACATATAATTATACATTCATTTTCACATCCATCCAGTACTCACACACAACACACACACATGAATGTGCCCAATTATATACACATAACACAAATGCAAATATTTAAAGACACACACAATTATATATGCATCCATTTATATACTCACACATTACATATAATTATACTTTCATTTTAACACTCATCCACTACCCACACACAGCACACATGAATGCACCCAATTATATATACATAACACAAATGCAAATATTTAAAGACACACAATTATATATGCATCCATTTATATACATTATATATTAACATCAAAAATACTTGCATATATTTTGTAAATACACACCCACATGAAGGAAACTCACACAACAAGGGCATGGCCTGGGCTCGACTACGGGAACGTTCGCGACGGATCTCACGGAGGAGATCGGTGGCTCCCTGGTGCGCCGGTGAGTACTCGGGTCTCTCGCACGGCGTGACGAAGGAGGCCACAACATGAGGGAGGATGATCCCGCTACCATGGGAGGCTGTGGGGCTGTTGTTGCCTAATGTACGGCCAGAGTGTGGGAGGCGCGCAGGGGTGAGGGGAGATGAAGCTCGGATGCCAAGGGGAGAAGAGCACGGTTGTGCAGAGGCTTTGGGGGGTGGTACGTTGGCTGATTTTAGAGGGGAATGATGATCTCATGACGTTGCTGAAGTGGTGTTGTTGGGCTGTTGGTGTTAGGAAGAAGGGGTGTTGGCGCAGACGGTTGTGGAGAGGTGCAATGTGTGTGACTCGGCAATGGGAGGAGAGTGGAAAAGGAGGTTGATGGTGAGGTGGATCTCGGAGATGGTGCGATTGTGCTTCAGTAGAAGAAGAAATGGGGGGTGATGGGATTAGGGATTTGATTAGGATTAAATTTAGGATTTAGGTAATATTAGGATTATATGATTATGATTTGGATTAGTTAGTTGAGATTAAGATTATGTGGATAACGGACTATTGGGTGTAATGGGTTTTGGGTTAGGAACAAGGATTAAAGGGTTAACGGGTTACGAGTAGGAATCAAAGAAAAGGAAAGCGCTACTAGAAATAACAAATAAATACAATAATATTATTACCAAAAACAATACACATAAAATAATATTAGTAATGACACATAAAAATAATATTAGTAATGATAATAGTAATTTATAACACTAAATAATAATAATTGTATTAACAATAACAATATTAACAATTAAAAATAATAACAATAATAATTATAATAATAATACATATCAACAATAATAAATAACAATAATATTGATAATACTAATTTACAACAATAGAAATAATGATAATAATAATAACAATAGTATTAGTATCTAATCATAACAATAATAATCTTATAAAATAATATTATTAACAATTACTACTAGTAATAACAATTAAAATAATAAAGAAAATAATAATAATTAGTAAATATATAATAAATAATAATGGTAAGAATATATATATATAATCCAAATTATCATTTAATCTCTCATAATAATTTGTATATTTAACAAAAATAATAAGTCATAAATTAAGTTAATTAATAATAAGTAGGATAAAAAGAAAAAATAAATACTTAGAAAAATAAATAAAAATGTTGTACTTTAACCTAGGGATATTACAAGAAACATACGACGAAAGATTGTCCAACCAGAGACTTCCACGATTATTAAATAACTTAAGCCCATCTCCCTCAATGTGATGGACCAATTCAACCAATGATCTCACCATGTTCACATGGAGCTCAAATCTCCATTCTCACATGAGCTATGAGCAGTAATCATGCCAAACATGTATGATAGGCCACTGTCTACAACAAATAAATTCTATGTTTTTTCTTTTATTTTATTCAAAAACGATATCTTGAAACATCACAATTACAAAGAAACAGATCTTAAGACATGACAATGAAAAACATTTCCATATCTCAATAGAAATCTTACTAGAACAAGAAATTTGTTGAATCTAGCGCGAGATCAAATCACCAATAAAGACGATACCTTTGACTAAAGAAATTCAAACATAAATGTACAAACAATAAACAAATCACAGAAAAGATAAGATTTAACGAGGGTCGGAAATTTGATCCATACGAGTTTTAAAACATGTAGATCACACCAATGATTTGGATCATTGATATGGATAAGGTACGATGTATTTTCATAAGTGTATATAAACTCTTATGTTCCACTCTATGTGTATTAAAAACCCTCCATATATATATATGAGATAAGTTTTAATACACCAAGAATTTAACATATGAGGTTACACCCACCTATGAAAATACACCGTGTGTCACCCATATCTATGATATGATCTACGTATTCTAAAACTCATATGGACCAAATTTCATATGCATTGAAACTTTCTAGCCCACAAATCAAGCAAATAAAAAATTGGCTTTTAAAAGCACTATAAACCATCTATTTTTAGAGAATGAAATTTGTGAGTTAGAAGGTTTCAGTACACATAAAATTTGATTCATATGAGTTTTAAACCATGTAGATCATAATCAATGCTTTTAATTATGAATATGAGTGACATTAAATGTATTTTCTGTTGGAAACTTGAAACTAACCAAGTTTTTTAGGGGGAAAATGAGATGAATTTTAGGCGGGACCTGCTGCTCGGAATACGCAAGAGATGGTTGGAATATGTTCTCCTTTCATTGGTGATGAACATGATATATTCACATTTTTAATTTGGTTTCCGAATAAATGAGATATTCAAGTCAGAAGTTGACCTAAAACAAAAACTAAATGAGACAAAAAAGAGTAAGAACTTTTTAAAAGTGGTATGCGAAGGGATGCGTCTGTTCGGTGAACAAACATGTCTATTCGGAACAATTGCCCCAATTCTGACCGAATGGATGTGTCTGTTCAAAGACAACTAGTTACGATTGAATCAACGTGTCTGTTCAGCGAACGAATGTCTTAGCTCGTAATGGTAGCGCCCTTTTCAGCTAAACAGATGTGTTTGTTTAGAAGGGTTGCACCCATTACAATCAAAAGGTTTCCTCCGAATCCTATATAAAGCGCATATTTCCACTCCAATGGATAATTCACAACTGAGAATTTCAAAACTCAATCAACTATAATGAATAATTGAGTTTTTCTAAAGATGATTGTTTAAAGTATTGTTCAGTACTTCTGGTCAAATGGAAGGTTGCATGTCAATTTTGGTTAACTGTATGTTGTTTTGCAAAGTGCTGCGCAAAACATGTGAAGGAATGTCATATCTTGGGAGACCAACATCCATTATCTTGTATGCACCGTAGTCGGAGACGTAATTATTTTGGATATTCGATTTACCCGTATCTCACTCCAAAATCTGGTTCTTATTCTGTTACTCTGTCTATTTATACTAATGTTTAATTTTGCATGAATTATTGTTAATAAAATATTTATCTTGTATAAATATTGATTGTGAAATTATTGAATTCTAATATATCATCTGTCCATTTGAACTAACATTCTTATTGCATGGATTATGCTGAATAAAGTATTAATGCTGAAATATTTATTTTAATAAATACTATTGCTAGATAATTATTGTTGAGTTATTTATCTTGTAAATTTATTGCGAATACGGGACTGACTAAATATAAATACCAATCCGATTGGTGTCTAAGGAAGGGATTTGAAAGGTGATTTTATAATTAAGGAACGTTTAATTGAATGGAAAACCTCTCACCTGATTTTCACCGACCTATCTGATTGAACCAGTTGATCTTGATCTTGATTGGATTGTCAAGACTAACAATCTCAAGACAATTATTGTATTGAAGTTGATAACTTTTACTCTACATTGAACTACAAATAATATCTGATACTTTTCAAAAGAATGTCAATGGGGCACTAAAAGCGCTGAACTAGGTTGTCTGCTCCTCTTCCTATTTCGAAGATGGAGGATGGCAATACTAAGAAGTTCGTCGTATGATATTTTCTTAAGTACTAAATGGTGTATAATAAGACTGTGATCAGTCGAAGCCATAAGTATGTTTATAATATACAAAATCAAGGTTGAGAATCAACTCATCAAAAACGTAAAGATTCTAAAATCCGATCGAGGCGGAGAATATGAATCAAATAAATTTAGTGAGTTGTGTGCTAATTTTGGTATAATCCACCAAACTACAGTACCAAACACTCCTCAACGGAATGAGATTGCTAAAAGAAAGAAGATAACTTTAAAAGAGATGGTCAATTTCATACTCGTAAGTTCTGCATCACCGCGAAACTTGTAGGGAAAATCCCTATTAATCGCAAATCAGGGTACTCCATAAGAAACTTGATCTTATTTCATTTGAGTTGTGGCATAAAAGACCTCTTTCCTACTGTTACCTAAAAATGTGGGGTGCCTTGCAAAGGTACCAGTGTCACTACCTAAAAAGGCTAAGTGAGATCTAAAATGGTGGATTGCATTTTCATAGGCTATGCCTTGAATAGCAGTGCTTATAATTTTCTGGTATACAAATCAGAAATATCAGATATTCATATAAACATGATTATCGAATCAAGAGATAGTGCGTTCTTTGAAGACATCTTCCCGTACAAACAGAAAGAAAACAATACTTCTGAGGAAAAAAAACATGAAATAATGTTCAGGGGCAAAGGACCCAATGAACCGACAATTTATGCGAAAGTTGAACCAAGGAGTAAGAGATTGAGAGTTTCTATATCTTTTGGTCCAAACTTCATAGCATATGCGCTTGAAAGAAAGTCTCAAATATTTAAGGAGGCTAAGTTTATGCTAGAAGTACAAATGTGAAAAGAAGCTAAATAGACTCTTAAACAACTGCATAAGAAGTTCTATAGTGTCATTATCAAGGATGGATTCACTATCAATAAATGTAACAAGTGCGTTTATATTATAACAGTTGAAAACGCATATGTCATTGTATGCCTCTATATAGATGACATGTTGATACTCAGAACCAATATTGAGGTTATTAATTCCACAAAAAGAATGTTGTCCAACAACTTTGACATGAAAGATATGAGGTTACTGATGTAATTTCAGAAATTAAAATAATTAGAACACCAGGTAAAATTAGTCTATCTCAATCTCATTACGTGGATAAGATGATAGAAAGATTCAAGGAACATAAGATAAAAGAGAATATAAATCTTTTTCTCCTATATATCCACCTTCAAAAGAATATAGGAACTGAAAATGACAGTTGAGCATTCTCAAATCATAGTAAGTCTAATGTATTTAATAAACTGCATTAGACCTGATATAGCTTACGCCGTAAGCAAATGAAGGAGGCATACTAGTAATCCTAATGACGATCATTGGACTGCACTACTACGAGTAGTGGGCTACTTGAAAGAATATCAATGACTATGTCTTGAGATATGGGGAGTATCCATCTGTACTTGAAGGGTATAGTGATACAAATTGGATTGCAGATTTTGAAGAATTGAAATTAACTAGCAGATACATCTTTACTCTCGAAGGCGTGATCGTATCTTGAAAATCTTTCAAACAAACTTGTATAGCCCATTCTACAATGGAATCAGTATTTATAGTCTTGAATAAGGGTGGAGAAGAAGCAGAATGACTTCGATAATTTTTTAAGGATATACTACTATGACCTGAACCAATGCCCGCCATATGCATTCACTGTGATAATCAAGTAGCAATATCTAGGGTGCAAAGCTTTGTATATAACGGTAAGTCTAGACATATCCGTCTTAGGCATAACACTGTTAGGCAGTTGCTCTCAAATGAAGTTATCTTTATTGATTTTGTATCGTCAAAGGATAACATAGCGGATTCGCTCACTAAAAGTTTGAGTTGAGATAGTAGAAACTGTGCATCGAGAGGAATGAGGTGTTGGCCCAAAGGCCCATCACTCTAGTTTTGATGATGCATAACTTATGTAATTATCGTACTAATGATTTGTGTTTAATAAGTTTCAGATTTTCAATTAAGATCTTAGTCGGTGTTTAGCTTCAACAAAAGATTTGAAGATAAGTTTTGAAGCTAGCACGTGTTGATTCAAGAGCTTGCGCTTCAAAAATCACATCAAGTACTCAAGAGGAGTCTAACTCTCTGGATCAAGGTTTGAACCAAGTCAAGAAGGAGAAGAAAATTTTCAAGAAAAGATTTTCAAGACTTGAGTCTTAGTTTGTAAGTGTTAAGATTTTGATTTTAGTTAAAATATAAAAGATAGATTAGTTGTGGATTGCTTAAGCTCACACATACACACACACAAAAAATTTATATGTGTTTTCATAAGAATAATTTTGATTTTAGAAAATACCGTTTTGATTTTGAGCTTCAAAGTAGATATCTTTATGTTTCATGAATATAGTTCATCAAAATAAATTTACATATTTTATATGTGTTTTGAATTTCATCCATACACATTGTTGATTCCAATGTTTAAAAAAACTTATTTGATATTTCTATGTCATGTGTTTGAGTTTTTGCATTTATCAAAACTCTGTTTATAACTTAATGTCAAAAACATAGATATTTTATTTTATATGTGTAATGGATCATATCCGTACACACTATACTTCAAAAGTGTTTTTTAGAAAAATCAGTTTTTCATTTAAAAGTTTGATTTTGAAAAATATCGGTTTTTGTTTAAGGCTGAGTTTCTATATCACAAAAATAGTTCAACTTGTTTATAATATGTGTTGATTTTTTATCACACAAATTTGGATTTCAAAGTATTTCAATGAACTGATTTTTTGTGGATTTTATGGGATTTTATGGGATATTAAAAGATTAAGTTTTAATCCCTTTTTATCCCTCACCTGGCCTTCTGGTGGTGAGCCAAAAGTCGGTAGACCAAGCCGTCGACCGATGTGCGCAGAACATGCACACAGCTTTGGCTTAAGCGCCGGTCGACCGGGTGGTCAATCGATCCAGAGAGTTTACTCTCTGGATCCCGGTCGACCGAGCGGTCGACTGGCCAGAAAGCAGTGCTCTCTAGTTCTAGCCTCGGTCGACCAACCAGTCGACCGACAGGTCAAGACCTCGGTGCGGTCGACCGGGCGGTCGACCGGCAACTCTAACGGTCATGACCGTTAGCCGGTCGAATAGCCGGTCGACCGGCTGGTCGACCTACAGGTCATCTGGTCTGGGGATTTGCCCCAACGACTATAAAAGGGAGCTGTTTTGGCTAGTTTTAAACAATATATTGGAGAAATTTTAGAGCCAGTTTTTTCTATCTCTCTTAGGGTTTTTCTCCACTTGTTTTTGTGCTAAAATTTTCATATCAAAAGGAGAGTTTTTAAGAGTGTTTTCCAAAAGAGATTTCTTGAGTTTTTCACCACTCAATCAATCTTGTTTTCTCACACAAATTTGAGCTTTCCATTGCTATATTTATCCTCTGGGGATCATTTGTTGTGAGAATATTTTTTGTGATCAAAGTGTAGAGATCACTAAGTTTACATCTTTATATTTAAGAAGGAAAACTTGTGGGTTCGCGGTTTGTAGAGTTCTTGAGGGTCATTATAGAAGTGCGGCCTCGACAAGCTAGTGTGCTTGCGTATGTCGTTCTTGCGGGAACAAGTGAGAGACTTGCGGGTCCAAGAGTTCTTGAGGGAGCTCGTTGGAGGTGTTGCGACATCGAGTGATCTTGCACGATCGATTTTAGTGGAAATCCTTCATAGTGTTGAAGGCGAGGACGTAGAGCAAGTGTGCTCAAACCTCGAAACAATTCTCCCGTATTTGCGATTGCTCATCTCTCTCCCCCTCACTTGTGTTTATATTTCTTACATGCTTATATTGATTATCTCTTTATATGCTTGATATATTTATGCTTAATTGATATATACTTGGGATTTTTTGTTCACACTTGTATTCAACCAAGAGAGCCATAGTGGCACCTCAACTCTTAATCTAAAGAATCTTGAGGAGATAGTCCAAAGCCCTTCACCGGGAACTCGGCTACACTCTTGTGTTACACTTTGTGTGTTTGCATAATAGTTTTAGTTTGCACAATTAGTTTTAGTTTCGCATTAGTTTTGCATTTGATTAGCTTGTCATTTATTCACCCCCCCTCTAGGTGATTTACATGAGAGGCCTAACCATACCGAGTCAGCTAATGAAAACCTCACTTCGCGATTGAAGATTCCAAGGACTAAGTTCAAGAAGAAAAACTGGTCATGATTGACTTTGCGAGTAACCACTTAGGAGTTTGACTCCAACTCATTTTTATGGTGCACCCAAGTGCTTTGTACAAAAAGGGCTTAGGATAAGCTTAACGCTTTTAACGATACCTATAACTTGTTATCGAAACAAGTGAGGTAGAGTAGACTATTCTTAATGAGACGATCACCTATGTGAGTATCGAGTTGAGTCGTCTTTTTGGGAGTTTTTGTGGAGGCTGTGATTCTCTAAACATACTCTCTGAAATCAAGAATGTCCAGGGCCTAAATGAACATAATCGAGGACCGAAATTGATTTTGGAAAGTTATTGTGCGAGGCCAGTTGACTTGTATTACACAAACAACTGACAGTTTAAGACCTAGTTCGCTGATTGGCCAATAAATCTAATAAGGCTTTCGCTATGGAAGGTTAAAACTTAGTTCATCTATCTTGATGTAGTTTCTTTCCTAAAGTGCCTTTCACTTAAAGTCAGTCTCATAATGTGTTTAATTTCCTGAATCTTTATTCATTATAGGGGATTGTTGGAAACTTGGAATTAATCAAGTGATTTTTTTTGGGGAAAATTTGGGCTAAATTTTAGGCGGGACTCGCTGCTCGGAATGCACAGGAGATAGTTGGAATATGTTCTCCTTTCATTGGCGATGGACATGGTATTTTCACATGTTTAATTCTATTTCCGAATAAATGAGATATTCAAGTCGAAAGTTGGCCTAAAATAAAAACTAAATGAGATCAAAAAGAGTAAAATCTCTTTAACCCAATAGTGAAAGTGATATGCGAATGGATGCGTCTGCTCGGCGAATGAACATGTTTATTCAGAACGGTTGCGCCCGTTCCGACTGAATGGATGTGTCTGTTTAGGGACAACCAGTTACGACCGAATGGATGTGTCATTTCTGAAAGTACACCTAGAAGGGGGGTGAATAGGTGTAAGGCTAATCTAATGATCAATGATGCGGAATTAAAAACTTAATGCAACACACTTAGTGTAACCAACAAGTGTAGCCGAATTCCCAGTGAAGAGCTCTGGACTAACTCCTCTGAATTTCTCTGAATAAGAGTTGAGGTGCTATATGAAGCGCTCGTGGTTAAACACAAGTGAGGCACACACACAATCAATACCAAGCATAAAAGTATGATGAACAATATGAATGATGCAAGGCACAATATAAGAGAGAGAGTTAGAGAAAGTGGATCAAACGCAAACACCAAGATATGTTTCGAGGTTCGATCACACAGCTCTACGTCCCCGCCTTCACACAGAAGGATTTTCACTAACTCGTCCACACAGGACTTCCCACACAGGGAACCTCCACTGAGGATTTGGGTAAATACAACCGAGAGTACACAACTCTTCTCTCAAATACAACCTCTCACTAGAGGCAATGCACAACTCAAATCACCTCTACACATAGAGGGATAGCCACTTAGCCAAACAACAAATCAATCTCTCATTAGAGGGATTAGGCTCAAAGCCAACACCAACAACAATCACCTCACACTTGAGGGATTCCAACACAATCTCCTCCTCTCACTAGAGGGACTCAAACACCACTTCCACTATCACCTCACACTTGAGGGGTGTAACGCCCCGATCCCGGCGGGTACGGAGACGTTACTGCAACGTATATACGCAGGTCAGAAATACCCTCACGTATATACGCTAAGCATCAGTACAGGCAAGAATCAGAGTACGGAAGAAAATGGTGCATTATACATTCCAACACATGAGTACAATTACAAAGTTACCACCAGAGGTGATCCAATATTACATGAATGTTACATTACTGATATGCGCAATTGCGAGATTACAAAGAGATGTACAAGTATGAACAGTACACAGGCACTCACGAGTTTACAAAAGGAAAACTCGAGAGGCACACAGGGGGCCTGGAAGGATAGAGCTCTGGATGATCTGCTGGAGATCCACGCTACCGCTGCGCTTTTCAGGTCAGCAAATGGGATTCTACAAGCTCCAAGCTCCATGACCTGGACATGAGAATCCAGGGGAGTCAGATGGAACTCCCCAGGCGAGTGGTGATACAAAAGCCAGATGGCGTGCAAGGATAAGCACATGTGTATCGATAAAATCGAATCATAAATAAGCATTGAAAATCGTGTCGTGAGCATAAGCATGTATAAGCAGGTAGATATATAACAAGTGATATCAAGCAGGAACTGCTCATGGAATAATAAGATAGGAGCAGTAGACTGATGGAATGGAACATGGGTAATAAAACAGGGTATGAGGAGCTAATGAGATAATAATCATAAAGCCGAAAATCTGATGTAAAATCCGATGAAAGCATTCGTGGCAAATCACACAACGGTCATAACAGAATACATAACAGGCATAACATGAATCATAACAAGCATAACGGGAGTTCATAACAGGCATAACAGGAATAGTTGGCATCTTTTATTATTATTACTCGTCTGACCCATATATCTAGGTATGTGTCCTGGTGTACATCCCAACACACATACATCCATATATAAGCAAGCCGAGGTTGGTTACTGGAAGCTGATGAAGAACTGATAGCTCATACTTATAGTAGTTCCCGTCCGCCCGGGACACAGCCATTTGGGGGCCTGAAATCCCCCTAACGCGCATCTTCTGGGGGCCTGAAATCCCCCTAAAACGAATCGTCAGTTTTGGTATTCCACTACTATAAGCAAGGCACCATACCGGCATTCATCACTTCCTCCCATTCCCCGTGCAAGTTATCCTTTGTAAAGAGTAGGAACATAACTGGTCATAACAAGAGATCAGGTACAGGCAGGAGATGGCCCTACAGATTCAAGAGGTGGCCCCCACAGATTCAAGAGGTGGCCCCCACCACGTGTGTGGTGTGGCACTTTGTTCCATGTGGCACTTTGCTCTGAGGGGAATGGATTCTAGAGGTGGCCCCCCACAGATTCAAGAGGTGGCCCCCACCACTTGTGTGGTGTGGCACTTTGCTCCGTGTGGCACTTAGTTCCATTCAGGATCCGCCGGGAACTGGTGGTATAACATGAGCCAGTGTCAAGTAGTAGCATGACGGGTATCAGATGTTAACACATCATTTGTCAGGTGATACAAACAGGTGTTAATTAGTAGCATGTAAATGACAAGCATGAAGCAACGGTATGGCAAGTATTAACATATCAGGAAATACATGGCATGATGATAGAGTAGTAGCTGAGCACAACCAAGCGGAGCTGAGCAAGCTGGAGGCACAGACAGCAAATAGTATTTAGCACTGGAGCGTCTGGCAAGGTTACCGGGACAACTCGGCTTAAAGTGCGAGTAGGAAATCCGGCAGCATCTTGCCTAAACGAATCTAGTGATAAAGCGCTGAACGCTGATCATGATAACCAGGCGGAGCTGAGAGACCTGACGGTCCCAATCACTTCCCTTTCGAGATAGTGAGAGACCGGAGGCTGAAGGACGGAGAGACCTGACGGTCCCAATCACTTCCCTTTCGAGATAGTGAGAGACCGGAGGCTGAAGGCTGAGGGATCAAGAACGCTCAGGGTTTAAGCGCACTCTCGGTGGCTACCAGCCATCCCAGGAGTGGGCAGAAACCCAGAATTCAACGACCACGAAGGGTCGGCCACGCATAGTATAAAGCAGTAAAATACATATAAATATGGAATAAAATACATGTCGACCCGACAAGGCGGGGAAACCCAAATGGAGGCGAGAGCGAGGACACTCGCTTAAATCTCTGGAATAGCTGAAAACTCTGAAATCCATGGAACTCGCGTACGCGCCATAAATATAATAAGTGAAGAGGAGAGAGAAAGAGTTAGAGAGAGAAAGAGAGAGGAAAACTAGAGAGAGAAGTATATGGAAGAGAGAGTGCACAGGGAGACGCGGGTTTTGAGAGTGAGACGCGGGAGTCGCAGACGCGGGAATCGCGTCGCAAAGGTGCCACAAACGCAGGGTTCGAGACCCGCGTTCAAGTCAGGACACGAGAAGAACGCGGACGCGGTCATGGGTTCCGCGTCGCGTTAGCATGAGAAGAACACAGACGCGGGCATTAGCTCCGCGTCGTGCAGACATGAAAGGGACACAGACGCGGGCATGGACTCCGCGTTGCGTCGGTACAAGAACGCGAAGGCCGCGTTTAAACAGATGCCAAGAACATGAAGATCCGCGTTAAGGCGTTGCCTGGACGCGGGGTTGAGATCTGCGTCAGCAATATACAGAGAGGAGAGGGAGAGAGAAGGGAAAGGTGCTTGCTTTGGTAGTGGTGTTATTTGGTGGAGGAGTTGGATTTTGATGGAGTAATGAAAAAGAAGGTGAAGGAGGTGATGTTTGGAGGTTGAAGTAGTGGAGATGGAGGTGGTGTTGTGATGGTGAAAGTGATGGTGGAAGTGAAGATGGTGGTGGAAAATAGTAGAGGTGATGGTGATGTTAGTTGTTGTCGTTGTAATCGTCACCGTAATGATTACCGGAATAATTGTGAACGATTACCGGAATAATCATCGGAGATATTACCGACGAAGAAGAGCTCGGCCCCAATCCAAAGGAGGTGGCCGGCTCTTGATGTGGTGATGGGGTGGTGGTTTTGTGGAGGGTTTTGATGATGGTGGTATTTTTGGAGAAGGTAAAGGAGAAGGTGGAGGCTTTGGTGGAGTTGTTGGAGTTTGTGGTGGTTTACATGGAGATGGAGGAGGAAGAAGATGAAGGTAAGGAGTTGGAGAAGTTGTAGTGGTTGTTGTTGTGGTGGAGATGAAGGAGGAGTTGGTGGTGGTTAAGGTGTTGGTGAGAGAAAAATGAAGTGGAAAGATGAAGGAAAGGTTTATATAGGAATTGGATTTGTGAAGGTAATGTAAAAAGTGTTTAGAGAGGGGGTTTTTTGTAAAATGGAGGGGTTAGGTGTCTCTCTTGGCCGGCCATGGTGATGGGAGAGAAGTTTGAGTGGTTTGGGATATTTTGGAGAAGATATTTTTGGAGGAAAGGAGATATTTTTGTAGAAGGTAATAGAAGAATGGAGAATTTTGTAGAATTTGGTGGAAGGAAAAAGAAGGAAAGAAAAAGGAAAAAAGGAAAAGAAATTAAAAAAGGAAGATATTCTCTTGAAAGAAAAAGTGAAAATAATTAGAGTAGCGGATTCCCGGGATTTAGTTGCGGATGCGGAAAACTTTCGGAAAAATACCGAAATCGTCCGAAAATCAAGTATCTCGGAACGACCCGCAAAAATTCTCAAAAATCAAAAATATTATTCTAAGCATCATGGTAAAATACATTTTAATAAATTCTTTATAGTTTTTAAATTAAAAATCCTGGAATCGGCCGCCAATATCGGTCGACACCAAATCTGGCAGAAATCTGATAAATTCTGAAAATTCCCAAAAAATGAATTAAGATAGCAAATATTATTCTAAGCAAATATGGGAAAGCGGTTTCTCAAAATTTGACTCCATTTGTAAATTAAAAATTCAGGAATCGGTCAGCGGTGCTGGTCGACACCGGTTTTGAAGATTTTCCATTTAATTCAGGAAAATTCCAGAAAATCATAGAAAATCTAAAATATTGGAAAATGATGTTTGAAACTAAAATCGGTCAAATCTGAATACCGGAAAGACCAAATTGATCAATTTACTAGGATCGGGTTCTCGGTTCAGACTAGGGCTGACTCCGAGTTCACGAATCCAGATCCACAACAAAACGATCATATAAATAATTCATAATACAAAACAAATACAGGAAGTAAATAGAAAAAAATACGATCGAAAAATCGGAATACGCAACTAGGTACGTATTCTGGGAGCGGGGTGTTACATTCCATCCACCTTACAAAAAATTGCGTCCTCGCAATTTCGATAAGGGGTAAAATGAACACAAATGGGACATGGGTGGAATTTATACCATTTCAAGATATGAAGTACTATAGGTAGGGCTCTCAAGTTGACGAAACAGTAATCAGAATATAGATATCTTCTGCACCTCTGGCTGTATAAGTTTTTGAACGGTACCAAATAATACTGATCTGATGTCGTTATTTTGCAATAGAGTTCCAGTTGTACTGCATACTTTATAACCCTCCGAGCATAAGCCAGAATATTGAAGATAAAGAAGACCGATAATACCAGGCATCAATCACTCTGAAAGATATAGCCGAGAATGTAGAATATCCGTAAGAATTCCGACTACTGACTTCTGAAAGATAATCCGATTAGGATCAATTCTGAGAATACCCGAGCACCATAGAGTCAGCCGAAGAGATCATATAATAGCTTTATTCAGAGCCAGCCACTACCTCTCTAGTATATCCATATCGTATGTTGGTATAAAGGCTTCGAAAAATCAAAACAGGGGAAGATGGAAGTAAGGAATCAAAGGAAGGATGATCAAGAATAGATAACTCTGTACTTGTAGTTGGATTGTATAATCAGGACTCATGCAGTCCAGTTGCAAATTTCTTTACTATTAATTTGCCGTCTGGACGTACTGAGGATGTAGAACCTAGGCTCTGATACCATCCTGTAACGCCCCGATCCCGGCGGGTACGGAGACGTTACTGCAACGTATATACGCATGTCAGAAATACCCTCACGTATATACGCTAAGCATCAGTACAGGCAAGAATCAGAGTACGGATGCAAATGGTGCATTATACATTCCAACACATGAGTACAATTACAAAGTTACCACCAGAGGTGATCCAATATTACATGAATGTTACATTACTGATATGCGCAATTGCGAGATTACAAAGAGATGTACAAGTATGAACAGTACACAGGCACTCACGAGTTTACAAAAGGAAAACTCGAGAGGCACACAGGGGGCCTGGAAGGATAGAGCTCTAGATGATCTGCTGGAGATCCACGCTACCGCTGCGCTTTTCAGGTCAGCAACTGGGATTCTACAAGCTCCAAGCTCCATGACCTGGACATGAGAATCCAGGGGAGTCAGATGGAACTCCCCAGGCGAGTGGTGATCAAAAGCCAGATGGCGTGCAAGGATAAGCACATGTGTATCGATAAAACCGAATCATAAATAAGCATTGAAAATCGTGTCGTGAGCATAAGCATGTATAAGCAGGTAGATATATAACAAGTGATATCAAGCAGGAACTGCTCATGGAATAATAAGATAGGAGCAGTAGACTGATGGAATGGAATATGGGTAATAAAACAGGGTATGAGGAGCTAATGAGATAATAATCATAAAGCCGAAAATCCGATGTAAAATCCGATGAAAGCATTCGTGGCAAATCACACAACGGTCATAACTGGAGTACATAACAAGCATAACATGAATCATAACAAGTATAACGGGAGTTCATAACAGGCATAACAGGATACATAGTTGGCATCTTTTATTATTATTACTCGTCTGACCCATATATCTAGGTATGTGTCCTGGTGTACATCCCAACACACATACATCCATATATAAGCAAGCCGAGATTGGTTACTGGAAGCTGATGAAGAACTGATAGCTCATACTTATAGTAGTTCCCGTCCGCCCGGGACAGCCATTTGGGGGCCTGAAATCCCCCTAACACGCATCTTCTGGGGGCCTGAAATCCCCCTAACACGAATCGTCAGTTTTGGTATTCCACTACTATAAGCAAGGCACCATACCGGCATTCATCACTTCCTCCCATTCCCCGTGCAAGTTATCCTTTGTAAAGAGTAGGAACATAACTGGTCATAACAAGAGATCAGGTACAGGCAGGAGATGGCCCTAAAGATTCAAGAGGTGGCCCCCACAGATTCAAGAGGTGGCCCCCACCACGTGTGTGGTGTGGCACTTTGTTCCATGTGGCACTTTGCTCTGAGGGGAATGGATTCTAGAGGTGGCCCCACAGATTCAAGAGGTGGCCCCCACCACTTGTGTGGTGTGGCACTTTGCTCCGTGTGGCACTTAGTTCCATTCAGGATCCGCCGGAACTGGTGGTATAACATGAGCCAGTGTCAAGTAGTAGCATGACGGGTATCAGATGTTAACACATCATTTGTCAGGTGATACAAACAGGTGTTAATTAGTAGCATGTAAATGACAAGCATGAAGCAATGGTATGACAAGTATTAACATATCAGGAAATACATGGCATGATGATAGAGTAGTAGCTGAGCACAACCAAGCGGAGCTGAGCAAGCTGGAGGCACAGACAGCAAACAGTATTTAGCACTGGAGCGTCTGGCAAGGTTACCTGGACAACTCGGCTTAAAGTGCGAGTAGGAAATCCGGCAGCATCTTGCCTAAACGAATCTAGTGATAAAGCGCTGAACGCTGATCATGATAACCAAGCGGAGCTGAGAGACCTGACGGTCCCAATCACTTCCCTTTCGAGATAGTGAGAGACCGGAGGCTGAAGGACGGAGAGACCTGACGGTCCCAATCACTTCCCTTTCGAGATAGTGAGAGACCGGAGGCTGAAGGCTGAGGGATCAAGAACGCTCAGGGTTTAAGCGCACTCTCGGTGGCTACCAGCCATCCCAGGAGTGGGCAGAAACCCAGAGTTCAACGACCACGAAGGGTCGGCCACGCATAGTATAAAGCAGTAAAATACATATAAATATGGAATAAATACATGTCGACCCGACAAGGCGGGGAAACCCAAATGGAGGCGAGAGCGAGGACACTCGCCTAAATCTCTGGAATAGCTGAAAACTCTGAAATCCATGGAACTCGCGTACGCGCCATAAATATAATAAGTGAAGAGGAGAGAGAAAGAGTTAGAGAGAGAAAGAGAGAGGAAAACTAGAGAGAGAAGTATATGGAAGGAGAGAGTGCACAGGGAGACGTGGGTTTTGAGAGTGAGACGCGGGAGTCGCAGACGCGGGAATCGCGTCGCAAAGGTGCCACAAACGCGGGGTTCGAGGCCCGCGTTCAAGTCAGGACACGAGAAGAACGCGACGCGGTCATGGGTTCCGCGTCGCGTTAGCATGAGAAGAACACAGACGCGGGCATTAGCTCCGCGTCGTGCAGACATGAAAGGGACACAGACGCGGGCATGGACTCCGCGTTGCATCGGTACAAGAACGCGAAGGCCGCGTTTAAACAGATGCCAAGAACGCGAAGATCCGCGTTAAGGCATTGCCTGGACGCGGGGGTGAGATCCGCGTCAGCAATATACAGAGAGGAGGAGGGAGAGAGAAAGGGAAAGGTGCTTGCTTTGGTAGTGGTGTTATTTGGTGGAGGAGTTGGATTTTGATGGAGTAATGAAAAAGAAGGTGAAGGAGGTGATGTTTGGAGGTTGAAGTAGTGGAGATGGAGGTGGTGTTGTGATGGTGAAAGTGATGGTGGAAGTGAAGATGGTGGTGGAAAATAGTAGAGGTGATGGTGATGTTAGTTGTTGTCGTTGTAATCGTCACCGTAATGATTACCGGAATAATCGTGAACGATTACCGGAATAATCATCGGAGATATTACCGACGAAGAAGAGCTCGGCCCCAATCCAAAGGAGGTGGCCGGCTCTTGATGTGGTGATGGGGTGGTGGTTTTGTGGAGGGTTTTGATGGTGGTGGTATTTTTGGAGAAGGTAAAGGAGAAGGTGGAGGCTTTGGTGGAGTTGTTGGAGTTTGTGGTGGTTTACATGGAGATGGAGGAGGAAGAAGATGAAGGTAAGGAGTTGGAGAAGTTGTAGTGGTTGTTGTTGTGGTGGAGATGAAGGAGGAGTTGGTGGTGGTTAAGGTGTTGGTGAAGAGAAAATGAAGTGGAAAGATGAAGGAAAGGTTTATATAGGAATTGGATTTGTGAAGGTAATGTAAAAAGTGTTTAGAGAGGGGGTTTTTGTAAAATGGAGGGGTTAGGTGTCTCTCTTGGCCGGCCATGGTGATGGGAGAGAAGTTTGAGTGGTTTGGGATATTTTGGAGAAGATATTTTTGGAGGAAAGGAGATATTTTTGTAGAAGGTAATAGAAGAATGGAGAATTTTGTAGAATTTGGTGGAAGGAAAAGAAGGAAAGAAAAAGGAAAAAAAGGAAAAGAAATTAAAAAAGGAAGATATTCTCTTGAAATAAAAAGTGAAAATAATTAGAGTAGCGGATTCCCGGGATTTAGTTGCGGATGCGGAAAACTTTCGGAAAAATACCGAAATCGTCCGAAAATCAAGTATCTCGGAACGACCCGCAAAAATTCTCAAAAATCAAGAATATTATTCTAAGCATCATGGTGAAATCCATTTCAAAAAATTCTTTATAGTTTTTAAATTAAAAATCCTGGAATCGGCCGCCAATATCGGTCGACAGCAAATCTGGCAGAAATCTGATAAATTCTGAAAATTCCCAAAAAATGAATTAAGATAGTAAATATTATTCTAAGCAAATATGGAAACGGGTTTCTCAAAATTTGACTCCATTTGTAAATTAAAAATTCAGGAATCGGTCAGCGGTGCTGGTCGACACCGGTTTTGAAGATTTTTCATTTAATTCAGAAAATTCCAGAAAATCATAGAAAATCTAAAATATTGAAAAATGATGTTTGAAACTAAAATCGGTCAAATCTGAATACCGAAAAGACCAAATTGAGCAATTCACTAGGATCGGGTTCTCGGTTCAGACTAGGGCTGACTCCGAGTTCACGAATCCAGATCCACAACAAAACGATCATATAAATAATTCATAATACAAAACAAATACAGGAAGTAAATAGAAAAAATACGATCGAAAAATAGGAATACGCAACTAGGTACGTATTCTGGGAGCGGGGTGTTACAAGGGGTAACAACTCAATCACCTCTCACTAGAAGGATATCACAAAGATGGAAGGATATAACACTTGGTGATCACAAAGACCACAAACCAAATCTTTTCCCACAAAACAAAGATCCTAATAGATAGGATAGTAGATAAGCTCAAGTGTGAGAAAATAAAGAGTTTGAAAATCAAAAACACAAAGAAAAACTCTTGGAAAAACTTCAAGAATATAATGGAAATGAAGATCAAAAATCAATCCCAAAGACTTCTCCTTTTCTTGATTTTTCCAACTCTTTAAAATAAATAAAGATAAAATCTTTAAGCTTAAAAACTCTTTTGAAAACTTGCTTTAAAACACTTGTAAAGGCGGGAAATTTAGCTCTTGGAATTCTTGTTAAAAACCAACTCAAATGAGGGTATTTATAACCCATTTGAAAATCTGCCCGTTGGCAGCTGAAAAGGGCCAGAATGCCTTTCTGATCGACCGGCCAACGGTCAAAAATTTGATCGTTGAGCCCAACGGTCGACCGTGCCCAGAACCAGAGAGCAACGGCTCTCTGGCCGATCAACCGCTCGGTCGACTGAGGCTGGAAATAGAGAGCAGACTCTCTGCCCGGTCGACTGCCCGGTCGACCAGAGGCTTTTTCAGAGAGCAGAGCTCTCTGGCGGTCGACCGGCCTCCCCAGCTAGGCTGCGTGCACGCTTGTGCACGTCGGTCGATCAGCCCCGTTGACCGCCCACTGCTACGGTCGACTGGCCTGGTCGACCAGCAGCCAGCCAGCCAGACAAGTTTGGGACTTAAAAACTTGAGTTTTTATTATCAATTAAATCCAATAAAATCACATAAATTTCACAAAAATCAGTTCTTATAATATCTTTGATATACAAATATGTTTTTTGTAAAAATCAAAATATATTACAAACATTTTGAACCATTTTTGTGACTTGGAAAAATTACCTTAAACCAAATTCTGTATTTTTCAAAAATAGAATTTTTGAAATGGAAATCCGATTTTCCCAAAACTCATGTAAATACAAAAACATGATATTTAAACAACTTTAAAGCATATAGTATATGGATAGAATCCAATATACATGAAAGATATTATATCTATATTTTTGACATTAAATCCAAAAATAAGTTTTGTTAAAATACAAAACTCCAAACACATGACTAGCTTGTCAAAATAAGTTTCTCTAAATTGATGAAGCATATATGTATATAGATCAAATCTAATATATATTAAACCATGTAAACTTGTTTTGATTCTATCTATTTATGAAAACCAAAATCGGTTAAACCAAAAACCAAAACCAAAAACATGAAACGTGTGTGTGTATTGTGAACTTGAGCATATCACACTATCTACCTTTAACACAAGATCTAAACAACCTATACTAAAACAAACCGAAGCCTTCTTGTCTCCAAGCCGACTCGATCCAAATGCGATTCCCCGAGCTTGACTCCAACGAGTGCTAGATATGAATTTTGACGCTCGAGCTCTTGAATCACTATGTGAAAGCTCCAAAACACCTTTGTTGAAGCTAATCACCTACTAATATCTTGATCAAATATCTGAAACTAAATATCACAGGATTATTAGTAAACTATAACTACATGAGTTAATCATCATCAAAACTAGAGTGGAAGGCCTCTGGGCCAACAATCTCCCCCTTTTTGATGATGACAAAACTCATGGAGTTTTATATGCATGGATTAAAGTTAAGCTTCATAGAAGCTCCCCCTTAACTCCTGCATAGGAATAAACAATAAGATATGTAATAAATGCTCTTGATACCAATTGATAAAGAGTGACATGTATGCATAGATATCAATAGAAAAGCACAATAGACACAATAAATATGCATATAAAACGTGCTCTGATATTAAATGAAAATATAAAACGTGCTCTATCAATTAATTGAAACAATGCTATGATACTAATGCTAATTGAGACATTTTGAATCAATTTTTAATATCAAAACATGCATATAAAACACCAATATTTCTCCCCCCTTTGACAATTATCAACAAAGGGGTACAAGCAATAAAAAGGCATAAAAATATTTTTTTCCTTTTTATGCATAAATCAAAACAATAAAATATACGAATAGAGAAGATGTGAAGCTTCCCTTGCTTATAATCAATACAAATCAAAACATTATGATACCAATTGAAAAAAAATATATCAATTTAGTGCAAAGGTATACATAGAAACATCATGATACCAAATGATGATACCAAATGAAAATAGACTAAACATTTTGAAGATACCAAAAAAAAATTTGATACCAAATTGAAAGATATAAACATATAGGTACACTTGATTGTAAAAATATGTACCAATTGAAAATATTTTATACTTTTGATACAAATTTGAAAAACATACACCAATCCTTTTAGCAATATTCTTGAAAATGAAACATATATCCATTTTTTTTTTAAACACTAAACACATTTTGCAATAGAGATACCAAATAGAGAATAATATCAATTTAACATTTTGGATACCAATATTGAAAATGAACATATATCAATTGAAAATAATTTTCATCAATCGAAAAGATTTTTCATTAGGAGCATATGATACCAATTAAACAAAAGAAATCACTATCATTTTTCAAAATAAAGAGTGGGATTAATATACCAATATAAACAAAACCAATGAAAGGTAAAATATGAATTTTCTCCCCCTTTATGAAATACCAAATAAAATGATACATAAGCTTGTATAAGATACCAATTGAAAAATAATCAATTGAAATATAATAGTTATTAAGGAATCAAGTTTAGTATAACCAAAATTTATGCTCAAAGATATAGAGATATAGTAAGCACAAAATAAGACAATAAATATATATATAAGTGTATGAAAATTTAAATACCAATCGAAATTGATACAATTTGAAGTTTAAGCATACATATATAAAAACATATATGAGTATACAAAATAAATGTCAATAGTGATACCAATTGAAAAGATACAATGATACTAATTGAAACTATAATTAGAATCAAGTGTATAACTCATATTTCCTACCACCCATTTCATACACATGTTTTAAGTAGATTTTCAATAATGAGCATACAAGGCATGGTCGCCCAACCAACCGCCCTTCGATGGTGGGGTTTTCAAAAATAATTTTGAAAATAATATAACACGTTTGAAAACTCTACCATATGAAGAATACCACAACTAGTTTAATGATAAACTTGTAAATTAGTACGAAATCTTTCAAGTAAGGAATAAAACTAAATTATACTTGATGAAACATGAAAATCACATGATCAACAACACTCAAAATCTATAAGGCACAAATCATACTCATGAAAGCAAAATCATGAGAAAACATCAAATAATGTGAGTGTATAAGTTTTGTGTGAAAGACATAGTCATGAAAATAAGCAATTAAGCTCAAAGTGAAATTCCTTAAAACATGAAAATCATCAAAACAATTTAATCTTCAAGGCATATGTATGTCTTGTACAAACTAGAGTATACATACATATCCAAACATGAACAAGTCCACAAAAGTATATGCATGAAGGCAAGTGGCTCAAGGATGTATATGTATAAATAATAATTTAGACAAAATAGACATATACATGAAGTTTAATATACACATGAAAACATGTCCAAAAATGGGAACACAAATCAAATGCATGAATCATCTAAATTAGGCTATACTAGTACATCTAATGGGTACAAATGAGCATTCAAGCACAATATATAATAATCTATTTGTGGCTCACTAGTTGTACAAGTATATATCCAAGTTTTAATGAAAACTAACATCTAAACATATAGTCAAAACATGAAGCATAGAAATCAAAACAAATATATGATCATTATGTAAATGCACATGCATTAGATATATGATATACACAATAGCTAAAACAAATGTGAGAACACAAAATATGGGTCCATATTAAACATGGGTGATCTCAAATACTAATCATGTATATCATTAATCTAATAAACATGGCATATGGCATAATGAGTATTAAAATACGACATGCTAAAAATCAACAATATGAAAAGCATGCAAACTGAATGAGGAGTAAGAGATCGTTACCAAAACCATGAGGGCAACTCTCCATATCTCCAAACTATGGTGGTCCTTCCACCAAACTCCCCTTGAAAGTGATGCATCCAAATTGTCCTCTTTAAGCTCGGAACGCATCCACCTCAAGGCACCATTACTCTCACGTCAAGTGAGAGCCCACACCTACATCAAATAAAATAGGAGTGGTCTTTGGTACCCGTACTCTTTTGGGTCCATGGGGGTTAGCACCTTTCCTAACCCAAACAAACTTATTTGCTAAATTAGAATCATGTATTCTATCATAACAAAATTTAACAAGGTAGCCCTTACGTCCACAATGTGTACATGTGTACATATGAGCATACAAAGTGTTTTGGTGTGAACGTGGGAAGCATGTGTATGCCGTGGTTTGTGTGCATGCATAGGAGGAACTTGTTTCTTTCGAAACAAAGATTCCAAACGTGCTTGGTTCATGACACAATGGCTCAAAGTGGAGCCCAAACAATCAACACTCTTCTTAAGCATACAAATATCATTTTCAATCATGAAGAAAAGGTGCATGCAATAGGTATGCTAGATGATGAAGCAACACTAGCATGGCAAACATAAGAATCAAAATCAATTTTCAAAGTTTTATTTGCATTTAAGCAATCTTTCAATTCTTTTGAAATCAAATCAATTTTGTTTTTAAAGAATTATTTTCTTTTACAACAAAATCAAGTTTTGGAGACAATATCTCATTTTTCTTCAAAACCTTTTCACAATCATTTTTACTTTTCAAAATTTCATTTTCTTTTAAGGCAAGTTCAAGTTTGAATTTGAATGAATCCCTTTCATTTGAAATCTCCACTTTCTCTTGCAAAACAATATCAAATTTTGAAGACAAGTTCTTATTTTCTTTTGTTACTTACAAGTTTTCTTTTTCAAAATTTTATATTTTTCAAGGAGGTTCTCACAAACAATAGATAACTCTTCATTTAATGCATCGGCATCCATACTATCAAGATCATCAAAAGAAGAGCTAGCACTATCTAGTTGAGTATCCGAATGTACCTCAAGGGAGTCATTCCTTTGGACCATGTAGCATCGTTGTTCGGATTCATTCTCACTAGATTCCTTCTCCATTATGTAGGGCGTTTGAAGCTTGGGAGAAGTCAACGTGTTCCATATTGCAAAGGCGGAATCACAATTAGAAACCATCATAAGGTATTCTTTGCTTAGCGTGCTTCTAAGTGCCTCTAGGGCTTGTGCATTGGCCTCTATATGCTTGCTATTACCAAGATAAGATTTCTTGGTAGCGGCAAGGAAAATATGTGGACCTAGGGTTTTTAGGTACATGGACATCCTAGCCTTCCAAACAACAATGTTGGAAGTATCAAACATAGGAGGGGTCATATAGTCCATGAGTGTGTGTAAACAATATAAGTGTGCAAATGGAAATCTAGATTAGCAAAACCAAGATCGCACTCTTAGGTGGTTAAACCTAATATCAGGAGCGTAGGCTCTAATACCAATTGAAAGTACACCTAGAGGGGGGTGAATAGGTGTAAGGCTAATCTAATGATTAATGATGTGGAATTAAAAACTTTATGCAACACACTTAGTGTAACTAACGAGTGTAGCCGAATTCCCAGTGAAAGGCTCTGGGTTAACTCCTCTGAATTCCTCTGAATAAGATTTGAGGTGCTATATGAAGCTCTCATGGTAAACACAAGTGAGGCACACACACAATCAATAGCAATCATATAAGTATGAATGAACAATATGAATGATGCAAGGCACAATATAAGAGAGAGAGAGAGAGAGAGTTAGAGAAAGTGGATCAAACGCAAACACCAAGATATGTTTCGAGGTTCGAGCACACAGCTCTACGTCCCCCTTCATACAGAAGGATTTCTACTAACTCATCCACACAGGACTTCCCACACAGGGAACCTCCACTGAGGATTTGGGTAAATACAACCAGGAGTACACAACTCCTCTCTCAAATACAACCTCTCACTAGAGGCAATGCACAACTCAAATCACCTCTACACTTAGAAGGATGGCACTTAGCCAAACAACAAATCAACCTCTCACTAGAGGGATTAGGCTCAAAGCCAACACCAACAACAATCACCTCACACTTGAGGGATTTCAACACAATCTCCACCTCTCACTAGAGGGAGTCAAACACCACTTCCACTATCACCTTATACTTGAAGGATAACAATTCAATCACCTCTCACTAGAGGGATATCACAAAGATGGAAGGATATAACACTTGGTGATCACAAAGACCACAAACGAAATCTTTTCCCACAAAACAAAGATCCTAATAGATAGAATAGTAGATAAGCTCAAGTGAGAAATAAAAAGTTTGGAAATCAAAAACATAAAGAAAAACTCTTGAGAAAACTTCTAAAATATAATGGAAATGAAGATCAAAAATCAATCCCAAAGACTTCTTCTTTTCTTAATTTTTCCAACCCTTTAAAACAAATAAAGATAAAATCTTTAAGCTTAAAAACTCTTTTGAAAACTTGCTTTAAAACACTTGTAAAGGTGGGAAATTTAGCTCTTGGAATTCTTATTAAAAACCAACTCAAATGAGGGTATTTATAACCCATTTGAAAATCGGCCCGTTGGCAGCTGAAAAGGGCCAAATGCCCTTCCGGTCGACCGGCCAACGGTGAAAAATTTGACCGTTGAGCCCAGCTGTCGACCGTGCCCAGAACCAGAGAGCAACGGCTCTCTGGCCGGTCGACCGCCCGGTCGACTGAGGCTGGAAACAGAGAGCAGACTCTCTCTGATCGACCGCCCGGTCGACGGGAGGCTATTCCAGAGAGCATAGCCCTCTGGCAGTCGACCGACCCGGTCGACTGACCTCCCCAGCTAGGCTGCGTGCACGCTTGTGCACGTCGGTCGACCGGCCTGGTCGACCGCCCACTGCTAAGGTCGACCGGCAGCCAGCCAGCTAGACAAGTTTGGGACTTAAAAACTTGAGTTTTTATTATCAATTAAATCTAATAAAACTACATAAATTCCACAAAAATCAGTTCTTATAATATCTTTGATATACAAACATGTTTGAGTAAAAATCAAAACATGTTACAAATATTTTGAACCATTTTTGTGACTGGAAAAAATTGTCTTAAACCAATTTCTGTATTTTTCAAAAATAGAATTTTTGAAATGAAAATCTGATTTTTCTAAAACTCATATAAATACAAAAACATGATATTTAAATAACTTTGAAGCATATAGTATATGGATAGAATCCAATATACATGAAAGGTATTATATCTATGTTTTTGACATTAAATCTAAAAATAAGTTTTGTTAAAATACAAAACTCCAAACACATGAATAGCTTGTCAAAATAAGTTTCTCTAAATAGATGAAGCATATATGTATATAGATCAAATCTAATATACATTAAACCATATAAACTTGTTTTGATTCTATCTATTCATGAAAATCAAGATCGGTTAAACCAAAAACCAAAACCAATAAACATGAAACGTGTGTGTATTGTGAACTTGAGCATATCACACTATCTACCTTCAACACAAGATCTAAACAACCTATACTAAAACAAACCGAAGCCTTCTTGTCTCCAAGCCTATCAGAGCCTAGGTTCACACCTGGTGTGGGTAACCACCTGGGTCAATACTCGGGCTCTTACCAACAGTACAATCAGATTCAGATTCAAGCTAGTCTGTATCTGAATTTGGGATTCCAGCAACGAGTACAAGAATACACTGTCATTGACATTTCAGTCCTTGCCTCTTTTGTATTCCTTCTAGTTGTCAACCAGAATATCTGAATTCCTTCTCGTTTTCTTTTCATCTTATTGCTTCCAATCCGTTAGAGTTGGTTCGCTCCAATACTTCTTCATCCCGAGTTCCTTAGAGATATCAGAGTGCGCAGCGGAAGTGTCGTGGACCCGTAACATTTCAGTTTTGGGGTTGAAAATATTGTTCTCACACCTGATTTGAAATTTCGAAGGACGAAATTTTTTTGTAAGGTTCGGAGAAATGTAACCCCCTAATCCCTGGTGTACGTATCACAGTATCAGTACGTGATACGACTAGAATATTGATTTAACCTTTTTGGTCATCAGATTGAGCCGATATCAGTTTCAAATATCATTTTTTAATATTTTAGATTTTTCAAGATTTTCTGAAATTTTTCTGGATTATCTCTGTAGTCGGTGTCGACCAATACCGATAATCGGCTCTACGATTTTTAATTTACAAACGGAGTTGTATTTTGAGAATCCGCTTTCACCATGCGTCTTAGAATCGTATTATCTATGTTAGGGTATTTTTGGAGATTTTTCTGAATTTATGAAAAATTGGGCCAAACCGGTGTCGCCCAACACTGGCGACATCTTCCAGGATTTTTAATTTGCAAACCAGATAAAATTTTTTTAAACTGTTTTCATATTACATCTTAAGATAATATTCTCTATTTTTTATAATTTTTGGGCACCGTTCGGAGCTGGTCGAATTTTGGGCCAATATAATAATAATAATAAAATATTATTTTTACTCTTCATTTTTCTTTTCTTTTCTTCTTCCTTCTTCTACACGTTTCCCCCACCGCCATTTTCCCACCGCCTAACCCATCCACCGCCTCTTCTCTCTCTCTCCCTTATAAAAATCTCTCCCCTCCTCTCTCTACCACTCAATCTCTCTCTCTCTCTCACTCTCTCTCCTCTCTCTCTCTTCTCTCTTCTCTAACTCTCTCTCCATAGCCCTCTCTCTCTCTCCCTATCTCATGCTCTGTTCCAGGCCAGGGGCGGGGCTTGACCCGCGCCCGCGGCCAGACGGTCAGTGGCCGCGCGCCGCCGGCCCCTCCTCCTCTCCCTCTTCCTCTTCTTCTCCTCCTCCTTTTTCTTTTCTTTTCTTCTCCTCCTCCTTCTACTGTCAACTCTCTTTCTCTCTCTCTCACCCTCTCTCTCCCACTCTTTTTCGCGGCCTGAACCGCCGCCGCCTCGCCGGCGGCCGGGACCGCCGCGGCGGGTCCCCCTGCCGCCGGCCAGCAGGGCTGGCCGGCTTGCGCGCTCAGCAGCAGCAACAGCTGCTGCTGCTGTGTTTCCTTTATTGGGTTTGGGTAAAACCCAAACCCATTAACCCTATTGGGTTAATCAAAAACCCACTACCCTAAACCCAATAACCCGTTACTCATTTAACTTAAGTATTGGGTATGGGTTGTGGATCTGGACCCGACCCGTTAAGAGCCAAACCCGCATCCAAACCCATTAAAGGTAATTTTTCAGAAAACCCCCTGCTACTATTTATTATTTGTATTTAAATATTTTTATGACATATTTAATCCCATTTTATTACTTTTAGTACTCGGACGATATCGGGAGCATCCGGACTCCGATTTGGACGATTCTGGATCCGTTGCGATCGTGGGAAAGAGAGCTACCTGCCTATGGCTAATTTGTGAGTGTTTTTCTTTTATAAATTATATTTTATCATGTGTAGTGACATTGATTGATATATCTTGATTATGGATAAAATACGGTAATTATTAATTATTAACTTGTAATTATTGGAAACTCATTGTAATAGGCATAAAGGTATTTCCTGATTTAGTGATGTAATAATAATCACAATAAATACGGACATAGACAACTCAGACACAGTCATCATACCGGCACAGCCACTGACACGCGGACCACTATTTCACCATATTCTTGTACATCATTATTTCATGTATTATATCACAGTTAGATAACTATTGTCACATGCTACTGATCCACAGATACGCTATGACACTACACTGTCACTAAACATGCATGCTAGACACCGTTACTGTAATTCACAGGACATGGTATTACATGATACACGGACTTCCGTTATTACATGTACTAGTGCTACGCAGATATGTTACACGGATTATAGCTACACATCTATGTTCCACTAATACACGGATAAGTACCGCATTTCATATTATTGTTATCATCATTACACGGATACTGTAGTTCACTATACATGATATTAGACACTGACCATTGTTATTACATGACACGTCACACTCTTATTTCGTATTCATGTCCCACCGATATATAAATGCACCACTACACGGATACCGTTATGAAATATATTGTTATCATCGTTACATGGATTCTCGGCATATCACTGTTACACATGCATATATGGTTTCTCTATTCTTGTCATATGGATCCCCGTGCATATTACATGTATTATTGTGCCATGATATCTCCGTATTCCTGTTATATGCTTGTTTCCTGTTACTGATATTGATATTCCCGTTACTGGATACATGAGCTGTTGATATGCAATGTGTGGACTCCCACAGCTATTGTTTCCCGTTTCCCGTTATCATGTTTCGTGCTATCAACAGAGCTCATGTTATATTATCGTATTACATGTACCATGTCCCGTACTTGTTCCTGTTATACTGTATAGCGAAAGATAATAAAGATAACTTGGGTATGGGGGAGATTTGACGGTTGACTAGATCTTGTCGGGTGGATGTCTGGATCCATTGTTTGTCCTACTGCAGGGGACGGGGTAGTGCTGGCTACCGTCTGTTACTCATGAGCTCCCGTTTCCCGTTATTGTTTTAGCTCATTGAGATCCCGTTACATGTTACAGTCCTAGCGGGCTGGTCCTGGTCTCAGCAGCTAGGGATCTGATAAGGCCTTTGTCCCGGGTATGCACGGGATACACCCACCTGACTAAATCTCCTCGACCATGGGTTTCCAAGTAACAAAAGACAACAGTATACACAATGTAAGATCCCTAGCTAGTAATACAGTATTTTCAGTTTCTGAAGTATTTATTTTGATTCACTGATTATTTTTATTTAATCAGGTTAATTTATTTATCCTGTGATTATTATTGTTGAATATGCAAATTATTTTCAGATAGTATATGATTCTTCCATTATTATTTATTGTTATTCTATTTAGTGTATCATTATTTATTACTAGTGCTCAGTAATTATTATTAGTGTTCTACTATTTTTGTAATTTAGTATTGCAAGTTGTTATTGGTATTATTAATATTATTATTTTGGTTAGGTGATGTTACTACTAATGTTGGATTATTATTTTGTAGTGGTATATTTCCCTTACCCTTGATTCCTATTCATGCCATATTCTCTTGTAACCTTGTTCCTACCCGTTATCCTCCTTTACATCCAATACCCGATTACCTATTTGGATCCAACCCGTTGGCATGCCCGCTAGCCTAAACCCGACACTTATTACCTAGTCGGATCTTAACCCAATTGGATCCTAATTCAGTATACCCATTAGACCCAATACCCAACAACCTACCCTCCTATATAAACCTATCTTAACCTAACCCTAAACCTAATTAACAAATCCCTAATCTAATCCCCTTCATGCTGTAGCCGCACCCCTCCTCCTCCTGGATGCCGAGCACCAGCAGCCTCCAATCTCCTTGGCGCACCCCCGCTATCCCCATCTCTTGCCGTGCCCGAGATCCATCTTCCCTCCATCCGAGCAGCAGCAACCCATAGCCGCCCCTTGCTTTCCCCCTCCCCTGTTGACAGGCCGAGCACCCAACCAGCGCAGCAGATCCTTGCGCGCACAGCAGGCCGAGCCCAGATCTGTACCAGATCCGCCAGCACCTAGGCCGAGCATCACCTGCAGCCGCCTCCATATCCAGCAGTCCCCCTTCCTCCTTGCGCGGGCCCAGCAGACCGGATCCACTCCCAGGACAGCAGCGTTTCCAGCAGCAGGACAGCCTCTTCACCAGGCCGCGCCACCACAGATCTGCGTGCCCAGACCAGATCCAGCAGGCCGCACAACGCCTCCTCCCTTGGCTGCACCAGACCACGGCAGCAGCCATAGGTCAGCAGCCCCTGATCCCCTGCCCTTCCCCTTTGCTGGGCGCGCGCATCCAGTGGCAACAGCCTGGCCGGCCATCACCTCCCCTGGCAGAGCCCAGCAGCCTTGGCCCTCCTCCTCCCTTGTCGCGCACAGTAGATCCGGACCCAGGCCAGGCTGCCTCCTTCCATCTCAGACCAGCCCCGGATCCAACAGAGCAGCAGGCCGACCACGGCAGCGACTCGCCCGGTGACGCGCACAGCAGATCCAGAACCAGACCAGCAGCGCAGGCAGCGGGCGAGCGGCGATTCCAGGCCCTTCCGGCGAGCGCGAGACCTCCAGATTGCTGTCAGGTCTTCCCCAGGACCCTGGCTACCGTCTTATGCAGTCCGACAGCGAAGACGGCGCCACGGCGACCGTAACGGCGACTCGCCCGGTACCGTGCAGATTCCCCAAGGTGAGTGTCTCTTCCTCCTCCTCTCTTTTATTAAGTGATCGCAGCTATTATTTTATATGTGATGTAATTGTGGAGTAGAATACCTAGATTACATGTTTATGTGTGGAGATCGCCGAGCACGAAGGTGGAAAGTCATCTCCCGTTTATTTTACATGTTGGATGTATAGGAATATGATATGCATGATTCTTGATACATGATAGAAACCCCCCCATGTTTGTCCTATGTATATCTAGAGTATTGTTGTAGACATGTCAGGATGTAGCATGAGGGTAATTGAGAAGATGTGGAGATTGAGAATATTGTGCAGGATCAATTGCAGTATCAGGTTGCAGGCAGATTAGTCGACTTACCCATGTTTATAATCGACTAACATCCCTGTTAGTCGACTAACCCCAGAACCCTAGTCGACTAGTACAGCTTCCAGGTTATGTTGATTCTCTGTATTTTCCTCTGCTGGTCGACTTGATCACCTTTATAGTCGACTTGCCTTGCCCCTAGTCGACTTGGACTACCTCTATAGTCGACTAAGAACCCTTCTAGTCGACTACATATTTTCCCTAGTCGACTTCAGTGAGTCTGTCAGCTGTGTATGGTTACTTGGTGGATTGTGGACTTCACCCATGAGTTATGTAATGGATATAGATGGATATTGGGGGAATGACTTGACTTAATAGACCTTAGATACATGTATATGTTATGGTACATAGTGTTGAAGATATCATGATAGAACTTATATGCATGAATATGTTGTGATATCGAGTGTTGGGATATTATGACTGATCATAATAGAAGAGGGAATTGTGAAGTCTTATGAATCAGATATAGTTTGTCAGAGAGAGTAGACTAGTACTGATTATGGACATATGTTAGAACAACAACTATTGCATCTGATTACTCGATGTGTATTGGAACAAGATGATTATAGAACTATTGGGATATGAATTGGTTGTAGTGACTTCGGATTGATCTGGGACTTATGATATTTACATTGAATGATGATCAGTTATTGAATATGACTTATTTAGTTGAGTATTTGAGGACATATCAGACATGACTGGATTAGTTGAGTTGTGCTTTAGATTGATCTTGAGTTAGAGGATTACCCAGAATCTGTATTCCTTATATTGGAGCCTGATTTATATTGAGATGAGATTGACGTTGTTGGCATTGGAATTTGTTTAGATGATATGATGTTGATGTTGAGTATCAAGAGTAGTTATTCTAGACCATAAGTTAATGGAGGATGATTCCCTTATTTTGATATGATTCAGTATGTGTTGACTTGATATTCTTTTATTGGTGATGACTCATTCAGATATTGATATGAACTTGCTATGATGTTAGTTATTAGTTACTTTGAGAGAATGAGCTATTGTGATAGTAATCTATTTGATATCAGTGATGCTGTACTTCGGAGTTACCAATTATCAGTTTGTTACTTAATAGTGAGATACTTGTTGGTGATTATAAGATGTTCATGTTCAGAGTTTACATGAGTTGTCAGTGATACATTGTGGTAGTGATCAGTGATCATGTATTTCATTGTTGATATGAGATGACAGAGATCAGTTACTAGTTATAGTTGTCAGTGAGACTAGTTGTCTGTATCACCTTTGTGTTAGTGGCTATATCTCCAGTATCTTATTTCAGATGTCAGATATTAGTTGTCAGCTACTCAGTTATCAGATATCACAGTTGTCGGATATCACAGTTGTCAGATATCACAGTTGTCAGATATCAGTTATTAGTTACCAGTTGTCAGATTATCAGCTAGTGTTGACATCAGCAGTTATTGGAGATATTGGTTACTATTACATATTAAATAATATTGATTGCTTATTAATAAAAGACACCATAACCCGGGGAACAAGAGGTAATTGCCTGATGATGTATGTCGTGTATTTTGGAAGGATTCTTATGGTACCGAGTTGTGGGTTCCAACCATGGGGAACCAAGGTAATACTGGCTACCTATTCAGTTGTCAGTTGTCAGGGCTATGCCCGGATTACGGCGCCACACTAGTTGTCTTTTCGTGTGGGGCTGTGGTCTTCAGTTGTCAGAGCCTTGCGGCTTGTCCTGGTTCAGTGCCAGGGGTGTTAGACCGTGGTACCGGGCATGCACGGTACTCTTCCAAAACACATGCACTACATTGGCAGGCAATTACAACAACGATAACTTTATTTGATATGTGGGAAAACGGCTGTGGTATGGGACACAGCTAAGTACTACATTAGTTAGGTTAATAATAACCAACCAGACTAGTGACATATAGGTCACACATTTAGATATCAGTTGTTAGTTTACAGTTGTGATAGTTGTCTTATATCTTTGTTGATATTGATATCAGATATGCTTCAGTTCAGATGTTTATCATGTCATGATATTTAATTATCTTATATCTGCAGTTGTTTATCTGTTATTCAGTTGTGCTATATTTGCAGTTGCTCTTATTGTTATTTATGCACATGTTCTTATGCACGAGCTATTTTCCCTTTTACACGCACACTCACCATGATCGCGTTCTGACGACCCTAGATTTGCACGTCCAGATATTGGACGGTTTGTTTCTAATGTGCAGGTGTTCGTTGAGGCTGTACGCTTCGCGAATAGCTGGAGCTTCTCCCTATTCTATTCTTGGTACTTTTATCTTTCTAGCCTTCGTATCATTTCCTGTTACTTGTTATATCAGTTCGGTTGTTATTCCAGTCTTGATTCATATGATATCATGCGTGGTTGCTCATATGTGGTATTGCAGTATTCCGTATTCATTACAGTTGGGATTTATTATAGCTTGTTTCAGGTTACTTAAGGCTTAGCGCGTATGCGTGAGGGATTTTCCTTGCGTATATGCGTCGCCGACTCGTGTCGCGTCTCCGCTCCAGCGTTTTTTTTGGGAAGCGGGGCGTGACACACAATAGTGACATCGGGAACACTTGTTATTTGGTCACTCTCTCGTTTGGATAATGGTACCCGTAGGCCATGTCCGGATGGGTTCGACTGAAGTGCGGGCTCCAGTATGAACTGCCAGTGGTATGGGACACTGGAAGAGATTGATTAAAATACCAGGTGGTACTGATTGCTACTATTGTATAAATATCATGACGTGCCTGATACATGTGTATACTATTATTTAATTGTACTTGTTACTGTTCCTGATCATTTATCCGCTATCATGTTATATGTATACTGTGTATACACTGCATTGCATATCTTCTGTTTTCTGTGTTTGCATATACTACTCATGTACAAGTATACACTGCATTACATATATTCTGTTTTCTGTATACCTTGCAGACATCATTACTGTCTATGCACAACACTGTATTATGGCTATATTGCATATGCTCATCTGCAGGTTCACTTCCATCACATCACCACTAGCATGTTCATTTCTATCACGTCATCACTAGACAGCAGTTATATAAACTGGATATGACTATAGACATGACCCGATAAGAACATGCTAGGTAGTGAAAGTATTAAAAGATGACATGTTTATATATTTCTACTGCTTATTATATGCTTATTATATGGTATCACTATTACAACATCATGTATTATATATTAGTATCGTGCTTGTATTACTATAGTATATATTACTGCTTCCTTCATTTTACCACTCACTAGGTCGCTTTCTGACGACCCTGGGTTTGCGTGCCCAGGTTGGAGATCCGAGTCACCATATTATCAGATAGTGCCTTGGAGTTACATAGGAGATTCCTCATCGAGACTATTCATAGGTATCTTTATGATTTATTGCTGTTATCTTATTTATCCCTGTTGTTCTATCTGTTATGATCACTAACCTCTTTCTACAGATATTCTTGTACTTATTTCCTGCTGGAACCTTGTGTATATGGAGATTATGTCCTGTACTGAGGATTAACGTACGCGTGAGGGTGTTTTCACCTCGCGTATGTACGTCGCCATAACGTCCCCGTACTTGCGGGATCGGGGCGTTACAAAGCCGACTCGATCCACACGCGATTCCCCGAGCTTGACTCCAACGAGTGCTAGATATGAACTTTGATGCTCGAGCTCTTGAATCACCATGTGAAAACTTCAAAACACCTTTGTTGAAGCTAATCACTTACTAATATCTTGATCAAATATCTGAAACTAAATATCACAAGATTATTAGTAAACTATAACTACATGTGTTAATCATCATCAAAACTAGAGTGGAAGGCCTCTGGGCCAATAATTTCGGCGAATGGATGTGTCTGTTCGTAACGGTTGAGCCCGTTCTTACCAAACAGATATATCTTTTCAGAAGGTTGCACCCATTACAACTGAAGGGTTTCCTCCGAATCCTATATAAAGTGCATATTTCCACTTCAATGGATAACTCACAATTACTCACAAGTGATAATTCCAAAACTCAATCAACTACAATAAATAATTGAGTTCATTAAAGAGGATTCTTTAAAGTACTGTTTAGATTTCAGAATTGTGTTTGAAATCTGATTTTTTTGTCCGTGTGTCCTTTCCTGTTTTTGATCAGATGGAAAGTACATGTCAACTTCGGTTCGACTGTACGTGATTTTGGAAAGTGTTGCGCGTAACACATGAATTAGTGTCGTTTTTTTGAGACCAGCATCTATTATCTCGTATGCACCGTAACGGGGGATGTAATTGTGTTAAAGAGATTCATTTTACGCTTACCTCGCTTCAAAATCTGATTCTTGTCCTGTTACTCTGTCCGGTTTATACTAACGTCCAATTTTGTACGAATTATTGTTAATATCTTGTATAAATATTCACCGTGAAATTATTGAATTCCAATATATTTTTTGCACGAATTATTGTTAATAAATATTTATCTTGTATAAATATTCTTATTGCATGAATTATAATGAATAAAGTATTCAAACTGAAATATTTATTTTAATAAATATTATTGCTAGATAATTTATTATTGAATTATTTATCTTTTAGATTTATTGCTAATACGAGACTGACTAAATATAAATACCAGTTCGATTAAGTGTCTAAGAAAAAGATTTGAAATGTGATTCTGTAATTAAGGAATGTTCAATTGAACGAAAAATTTTCTACTTAATTTTCATCGATTTGAGTGGACCGGTTAATCTTAATCTCTTGTTGAATCGTCAAGACTAACATTTTCATGAGTGGATATAGGGTCTGTTTGATTGTCGTAACTGGCCATAATTCGTAGTTGTAATTGGTAAAGTCTTTTACAATTGTAAATGAGTTACATGTATGTAAATTTTACGGTGTTTGGTTGGTAATATAAAATTGTAAAGTGGGAAAGTGTATTGTACTTTACGGTGTTTGGTTGTTGTAATGTATAAGTCGTAAGTGAAAAAGTTGACCACAAAATTAACTATTTGGTGATTTTAAAAGTTTTAATACTGCAAATAATTATTTATAAAGTTAAATATTAAAAAAATTTAATATTAATATAAAAAAATAATACAAATTTGTATGACCACAAAATTAACTGTAACTGGGCTGTAAGTGAGTGGTAACTGGGTTGCAAGCGAGTGTTAGTTGAGTTACGTAAGTCTTTTACGAATTACGGTCCAAACAAACGCCGTAATTGTAACTGGGTAATAAATCATTTACAAATTACGGAGTTTTACGCGAAACAAACGGGCCCATAAGCTCTTTCCGTTAGGCCATCGGTGTATTAAAATCTTTCCATGAATAAAATATGGAGTGAAAGAAAAATGCATGGGACCGTTTGACATGGCGATCACTTTCCCTCCCTCAATTCTCGCCGTCCCTCGCTCCTCTCCCCTCCCTCGCCCCCGCTCTCTCTCTCCCGCCCTCTTCCCCCCCCCAAAAAAAAACCCAAAAAAAAAAAAAAAATTCAAATTAGACAAAAAGAGGGCAAATTCGTTTATCAATCCCCACATGCTGCTGATGCTGCTTCCCCCAATGCGCGTTGCAATCATCAACGGCATCGTCCTCTGAGGGCTTCCGATCTCTGCATCGCATTTGGGGCTTTCTGTCCCGCGATCTCAGGATGCGGGCGGGTCGGTCCGGTAGGTGGGCCCCCCACATTCTCCTCCTTCTCCTTGTCCTCTCCGCCGCCGCCGCCCGATCCCAGGGCGATGAGGAAAATGAGGAGGAGCCCTCCGGCGGAAATGAGGGGGGCTTTTCCGATGACGATGAAGACACGCCCAACTGGATGAGTTCGGATTATTTCAGCTCGCAATTGTTCTCTAAAATGTTGAACTTTTCTGACTCCTTCCAGCCGCAGCTCAAGAATCAGCTCAGCTACTGCATCAAAGATCCGTGCGAAAAATTTCTCTTTCTATTCTATTTTTTTGTGATTTTACTCCGTTTCTTGATTTGGTCTTGATTTCTATATTCTTTTTCCCTGTTTGTTTAGGGATAAGGAGCTGGATGCAGCATTCAATTTCTCCAAAGATCCCACCTTCTTGACCAATTGCTTTAAAAAAACTAGTAAGACCAAATTTACCTCTTTTTTTGATTATTAACCGAACAATTTACTAGTGTAATTAGATTTTATGACCTTGGACTCTGACCTAATATTAATCACTGTCAAAATGCGGCCTTTATTATTTCAATTAGTGAACAAACATGTCAAATTATATTTAGTTGTGTAATTAATGATTGTTATCGAGGAAACAAGTGCATGTAATGGACAAAAGGAGAACAATGGAATGGATGATTGATTGACATCATGAGAAAGACAATGGATGTTTAGTTGTAAGTATGAGCAACTGAGGTGTATTTGATGCGTAGATTGGGGACTGTTGTGCTGCTTAAGAATGGAAGGATCGTAATAGCTGAAAGTGTTGCTCGGCTAGGGAGAACTCAAATGGAGTATGAATGAGGTTGTTTTCTCCAGCTGTGGAAACTGTTGCAACAAATCGGCTCTCTAATACCAATTCTTACTCTCAGGATCGACATTTGCGGAACTTGGCAATATAATTAGTACTTGCAAAAGAAAAACTTATTGTAAAGCAAACTAGTAATACCTAGACAAAACAACAATAAGAAAGAATACGGGAATTTAATGTGGTTCGGCTCAAACTTGCCCTACATCCACGGGGAGAGAACTTAAGAGAGCTTTTTAATAACTTGATACAAAGATATCTATCCTCTTTTGATATAACAAGAGTATTCACATTTCTCCTTAATTTAGACCTAGACTACAAGAGTATTACCTTATCTCTATGCATCTTTACCTTGCTCCTCTCTTTCTTGGCTTCCTTTTGATCTCCTTGGCGCTCTCAACTCTTTTCTCCTGGAGATTAGATTCAGATTAGCTTGAGATCAATGCTGGATTACAACTTTTATTTATAGAACTTTACAAAACAACTCCTTGACCATTGGATGCTTGAAGAATCTTGATCAATCCTATTAGGAGTTGATCTCCATGATTTAGAAGAATTTTAGATCCTTTAGTCTTTAGAAACAAACCCTTTATTGAATAGAAACTGAGTTATATTCGTACTCCACCAGAAAAGAAAATCGGCGCCTGAAAAGGAAACTTATTCTGCTTCAGAAAACACCCCTATTAGTCGACAAGTACATATAATTAGTCGATTAATTCTTGAAATTAGTCGACTAATACCCTTATGTAGTCGACTATTGTAAACTGCTCCTCTATTTCTGCTTCTGCATCTGTCCTAGTTGACTAGTATTTCTGATTAGTCGACTAGTAGTCTTGTTAGTCGACTATAAGTCGACTAATTTCTCTTGATCTGCTTCTTTACTTCTCTCCAAGCAATCATCTTCTTCTCCAACTTATTTAGATTTTCTTGGATCATCATCTTCTCTTGAAAATAAGGTAAAATCCTAACAATCTCCATCTTGACTTACTTTTCAAGCCTTTAGTGGGATTTAGATTACTACCTTGATTCTTTTCTTAGTTGTAATCGTGTCGTCAAACCTTTAACTCTTGACCCCTCTCCCCTGGGCCTTTAGCTGATTTACTGCCATGACTTGGGCCAACTCGAGTCTTGCCCAGATGCACTCTTACTCTTCCCGCAACACTTTGATCCAGTTCACGTCTCGCTACAGTCTTTCTTGAAGCTCCAGCTCGCGATGAGCTCCCTTCCAAGCTTATCCTTGAAATTCCACCTCGAATCGAGTTCGTTCCTTCAGCTTGTATAACCTTTCACACTTCTCTTCTTTCAGAATTATCCGGTCTCCTTGGCTAACTGTAATGATGCCTTGTTGCTCTTGAATTCGGCATCCTTCTTCGTCGAGCACCCCTATGGACATTAAATTGTAGCGTGCCTCCGAGACATACCGGACCGCCTCCAGAGCACACACCATCTCATCTCTTTCTGTAATCTTGATTGTTCTAGTGTTGATGACCTTGCAAGCTGAGCCATCGATCGTCTTGACAGTTCCTTCCTCTTTTGCAACCAAGGAGTTGAATAACTCCTTTTAAGAACATACGTGAATCGTACTACCCGAATCAAATATCCAACTTTTACTTTGAGAAGTGCTATCTTCGTAGGAAGCCATTGATACTTTGGTGTCCTCTACACCACTCAATGTTACGTCTGCCTCTGCAGCTTGCCCCTTCTTCTTCAACCACTCTTGCCGCTGATGCTTGCAGTCATTCTTCTAATGACTTTTCCTATAACAAAAGTGACTGACTTTGACGAGCCTAATGTCACGCCCCGCTTCCTAAAATACGTGGAAACGGAGTCGCGACAACAGTCGGCAACGTATATATGCGAGGAAAATATCTCACGTATACACGTTAAGCCTTAAGTAACCCAAAACAAGGTATAAATCCCAACTATAATAAATTATAGTTACTGCAATATCACATATAGGCATCCACGCATGATATCATATGAATTAAGAACTAGAATAAAGACTGATCTGATATACATGAACTCAAGAAAAGAATAGAAATAGGAATAATAAGAGGCAAGAATACTAGAATCAAAAGGGAGAAACTCCAATCTCCTCGTGAAGCGTACGATCACACGAACACCTGAACAATATAAGAAGATGTCTAATAACCTAGACGTGCGTATCCAGGGTCGTCAGAAGCGACCTAATGAGTGTGTGAAAAGAGAAAGGTGCTCGTGTATAATAACAACATAAGCAATAACAACATGATAAACTGAAATAAGGATAACGAAATAATCAATATCAAGAACAAAGTTATGAACCATATATAACTAATATCATGATAAAAGGAAACCATTAATATCAAGAGGTGTAACCTATCATATGTCACTAGTCTGGTATACAATCCGGTCATGTGTACAATCATATGTCTATCATAGTTATATATATGTACATTCAAGTGATTACGGTCAGTTACAATATGCTATAAATAATTTATTATCATTTATTATGTCAGCGAACACCAATTGCCACCTGTAATAGACACATCCCATACTACGCCTATTACACGTGTTAATCGAAGCCTTAAATTTATTGAAACTGATTGGTTGGAGACATTGTCCATACTTTAGGTGCGTTCCGTACTTACCCGGAATCACGGCTCAATCACCTGGCGCTGAACCAGGTCCTACCGTTAGGTAGTCAATAATAATAACAATAACAATGTGTTGATAACAATGACAATATGAACAATACGGGATGTCAATCATCCTCCGGAACCTACAGTGGAACCGTATCTCGGCTGCGCAACCTGTATTCTAGGTCCACCCAAAATACAGACGCTGTCTCCTTCATTAATTTTCCCAATCCCAGTGTAAGTTGTCAATTTACATTATTATTTATAACAATCAATATTCATGTTATTTCGATTACTGAGACGATACAGTGACAGTAACAATATCAATGATTTAACAATAACAATGTGGACAATATTACCATGTAAACGGTAGGACGATAGAATAATATATATATTACAGTCTAATAATATTTTCCCAGTAACTTTCAATAACATGAATCTATACAATAACGAATCCAGATACTGTTCAATAGACAGTCTCATCTAGAACCGGTCAATATCACATATACATCTACACTAAAATACAATAGTAACTAATCTATTAACCAAAAGTCTCTATACAATCATCGTGAACATCAAGTATCAATCCGTATCGAGTAATCTGGTACAATAAATCATGTCTCAATATATCAATAATCAATAATAAATAATCAGTCTCTCCCTATCAATCTACTCTGATCCTCAAGTCATGAATATACATCCTCTGAGTCACCGGTATATCCAAATCTCAATAACTGAAATACTACATGTCCTGATATATATAATCAAATTCTTATATTTCAATTCGATCAAGATTATCACACACTCTCACTCTATCAAGGTCAATCACATGATCCCAAAGTCAAGTAACATATCAGATATATATCTAAGATCTATCAGGTCAGGTCAATTCAATCAATACCTATTCCTTAAAACCAGATCCATCCAACTATAGCCAAGATCATAACTAAAGGGTAAAGTCCTCAATTCATAAGAAATCTAGAAACAGTCGGAACTAAAGATAGTCGACTAGGGTCGGAAGCAAGTCGACTAATATAGAAGATTTGACTGGGTTAGTCGGCTAGCAAAAAGGATAAGTCGACTATAACAAGTGTAAGTCGACTAGAAGAAGTATTAGTTTACTAAAAGAAGGGCAAGTCGACTAATATACCTGCCTGTGTGTATGATCAAGGCTTTATAACAATTTCTTAAAGTACACGAAAATGGTAGATATTACACTCGTTATCATCAAGATATGTCACCAAACAATATGATTGAAAATCACTTCACATAGTATAGTTCTCTAACCTCTTTCAATGATCCATCAACCTCAAAATCAACATGTATATTCATTCTAGGATTTATCATAACTATATTAGTTACAAGGTCAAGTCTGGTCTACGGCATATCAATACTAGGTCTAAGCCAATAACGGTCATTGCCAACCATGAAATGATACCGATACAAGCTTATACCAATTACACAATTAAGGTGAACAATTAATAATGTCTCATGAAGTGATACAGCAAGTCAAACGGGTAAAATATAATATAAAGTCACATGAAATAATACGAATAAAACACAATAACGGTAAAGAAGAAAATGACAGAAGAACAAACACTCACATAAAATAATATCGAAATACTCAATAAGAAAACAAAGAATACTTACCTGGACTTATCACGAGTCCGATAACCAATTCGAAGAATCTACATTAAATACATATGAATTTTATATAAGATATCGAATTTACATTTATTGAATTTTACATGATATATCCTATTTATTCAGTATTTTAAATTAAATATGGATGGTCGAGATCTTAAAACAAGTTGTAGGATGATACACTGGGTTTATAATATTATTTATATTTTATTTACTGATTTTGTGGGGTTTAAATGATTAAAAACATGCAATTTCCTTAACGGGTCTGAATATTGAAGTAGCGGGTTTCAACTTTGAAGGCAGTGGTTCAATCCAATATGATCTACAATTAATCCCAAATTTTTCAGTAGGGTCTAGAGATTATCTAGATATTTATCCATATTTTAATTATTTTTTCTGATTTTTATCTAGTCTATAAAATTATTTTCAATAAGTTAATAGGTCTGTTTTTGTATTTGGGTCGGATTAAATTAATTAGAAACAAAAATCTGTGGGCTGGACTACAATTGGGCTTCTGAATTTGGGCTCTGAATTTAATTCTCTCTCTGTTTTTTTGTTTTTGTTTTCTGGTTTCTGACCTGGCCCAATGAGCCAGGCCCAATTCATTTTTCATTCATTTTTCCTTTTTATTTCTTTGCTTTTGTGCTGGGCCAATGATGGCCCAGTCTTCTTTTTTTCTTTCTTTTCTTTTTTTTGGGCTTGGCCCAGTGGCGGCCCAGACTACTGGGCCTGGTCTATTCGGGTGCGGGTCTGCACCCGGGTCGGGTGCAAACCCGGCTGCACAGACCTGGCCTGGGTCTATGCAGCAGTTGCTGCTCTCGGCCTTTGACCGAGAGCAATAGCCCTTTTTTTTTTTCTTTTTTTTCTTTTTTTAATATATACATTTAAATTTATATATATGTATATGTGTGTATGTATGTATCTTCTAAAAATTTTTATTAATATATTATTACATTATCCAATTTATTTTGTTTATATTATTGGATAGATTTTCAGTTTTATAAAAGGGGATTTTTAAATCATGACATGTTATTAAATTTTAATTCATATAAATTGATTTAGATCTAAGGGAGATTTAGGTTTCTAAAAAAAATAGAATTTTAAATCATGATATTTCAATTAAATATTTTAATCTATAAAAATTAAATTTTTACTTACTTGAATTTAGTCTGCTTCTCAATCTCCACGCCTCCTTCTCAACCTCCACAGACCCGTTCCCGTCACGATCAACTCCAACTCTAAGGAGGGTGAAGAGAATGAGAAATGATGGGTTGGGAGTTCTTTCTGATTGTCGTTCTTTCTTCTTATTCTTGTAGGAGAAAAGAGTTACGGTAACATAATAAAATAAAATCTTTTAGGCTAGGATTTTAGAGATGTGAATCCAGGTTGTTAGGATAAGATCCTTAAAGATCTCTTGAGATCTTTCAGTTGAAAATTTGAAACTTAAATTGGCTTTAGATTTGTTTAAATAAATTAGACTTTCAACCTAACCACACGCCAATGTGGCATTATGGTTTAGGTATTGGGATTTGGTAAAAAGATAAGGGTCCAAAACATTGAATAAACCATTTATGCACAAATTTATATTTTATTATTTTTACTATATATTTATATCATTTTTTGTTAAATTTTTATTTATTTTATTTTATTTTAGGTATGAGGTAAATGAGTTGGGGTTTATTGGATAATAGGATTATGGGTTGGAAAAGAAGATCAATTAAGAATAATATCAACAATAACATAATAATAATAAGACTAATAATAATGTATAAATAAAATTTATAATACATACATATATTGGTATAAATGCAAATAAAAAACATATGCACTTAATATGTATGCACATATATCTATACACATGTATAAAATAAATTAATCAATAGGTAAATCCAACTATAATTAATACAATATTATTAGTTAGGGGATATTACACCCAGACTTTTCTTTCTCCTCTTCGTTTCCTTCCTGTGACCACCAACCCCATCCTATCTGCTCCTCTTGATTTGGTCTTTTCCTAATCTCATTAGATAAGAGAGTTGACGTGACCTCCTCCAAGATAAAAGTTTCCTTACCATAGAGTATGGCGGTGACGATATGATCATATGACTATGGAAGCGAACTGAGAAGTATTAACGCCTTGTCCTTTTCGTTGATCTTAACATCAACAGGTAGAAGCTCGCTGATGATCTTATTAAAGAAGTTTAAATGCTCCAACACCGCTGTCTCTTCGTCATGCGTAGCCTATATAATTGTTTCTTGATATACAAATGTTAGATTAAAAACTTAAATATTTCATGAATATGAAATCACCTATCATGGATCTAGAATCAAATACATCTCAAGAATAATATATAAATAACTGTACATACCTGAAGCCATCAGTAAGGTTGATGAAAGATTGATGAAGATCCCTTTGTCTTTCTTCTTGCAAACCCTAATTTGTAAACTCCTTCTCTCTGTCTCCTTCTCTTTGCACAAAACCCCAAAACTGAATAATGATGGACACACCCAAAAAAAAGGGGTGGGGGTTTGTTTTCCTATAATGGAGGAGAGAAGAGGGTCTACAATTGCAAGTAACCATATGTGATAAAACCACCCATCATGGCCCTTTCTATCCCATATAATTATTAACCTTATACAAATGTAACCTTTATATTTGGGCATACATAAATATCAGTTAGGCTATGATTATGGAATCCAATTAATAATAAAAGGTTAGTGGGCCACTTAATGTGAGACTAACATTCTCCCACTTGGACCACTAGCCGATTACATTAAAACTTTAGAAAACAAACAAAAAGACTCATTTTAAAAACATTTGACTCCATTGGATTCCATACTGAAAAACTTTGACACGTGATCACGAATTTTAAAAATAATAACTGATAAGCCCAAATAATGAGATACTGTAATACTGCAATTAGCTTGGATCACCAATGTGAGTTATAGCGGTTATACAACATCTATGTCATACTCCCTTCTACGTACCACAACATTGATAACCCTCACTAATAGAGTCTATAACCAAAACGACCCCTGTAATTTGTCTTGTCAAGACTTTTTCTGTTTAACAAACATCCATACATAATATGTGCACACATAGTTGGATAATAGGAAATACAGAAACAAACTTTTATTTCGCAAAAGTGTCAATTACATAAGCACCAAACATACATTACAGATTACTCAAAAGATCCATTCTAATAACATGTTCTTTGAATGTCTTTGGAGGTAATCCCTTGGTCAATGGATCAGCAACCATTAGAGTGGTACTTATATTCTCAATTGACACCCTTTGTTTCTGAACTCTTTCTCTAACGACTAAGTACTTAAGTTCCATGTGTCTGGAACTACTAGAGTACTTACCATTCTTAGAGATGAAAACGACTGCTGTATTATCACAAAATATCTTCAGCGGCCTGACAATAGAATCAACTACACCAAGTGCTGAGATGAAATTGCGTAACCATAATGCATGATTCGTGGCCTCGAAACATGCTATGAACTCAGCCTCCATCGTGGATGAAGCAGTGATAGACTGCTTTACACTCTTCCACGAGATTGCCCCACCTGCTAGCGTGAATATAAAGCCTGAGGTAGACTTTCTGCTATCTGGGCAACCAGCAAAATCTGAGTCCGAATAACCGATCACTTCCAACTGATCTGATCTCCTATATGTGAGCATATGATCCTTCGTCCCTTGAAGATACCGCATCACTTTCTTTGCCAATTTCCAATGCTCCATTCCTAGATTACTCTGGTATCTTCCTAACATTCCAACAGCAAAACTGATATCTGGCCTGGTACAAGTATGTGCATACATCAAGCTCCCAACTGCTGACGCATAAGAAACTTTCTGCATTTGTTTCTTCTCTAAGTCATTTCTTGGACACTGACTCCCACTTAATTTGTCACCCTTCATGATGGGTGCACAACTGGCTGAACATAGTTCCATGTGAAATCTTTCCAAGACTCGATTGATATAACCTTTCTGAGACAGTTCTAATAATCCTCGAGATCTATCCCTGAAGATCTCTATGCCAATGACATAAGCTGCCTCACCCATATCAACCATCTTAAAGTTCTTGGTAAGATAGTCTTTGGTTTCATACAGTAAACTAACATCACTACTGGCTAACAAAATATCATCCACATACAGAACCAAAAAGATAAACTTGCTCCCACTGATCTTCAGATATATACACTGATCAACAGTGTTTTCTTTAAATTCGAATGAGGTAATGGTATCATTAAACGTTATATATCATTGCCTGGAAGCTTGTTTTAGTCCGTATATGGATTTCTTTAATTTGCAAGCCAAGTGTTCTTTTCCTTTCTTTGCGAACCCTTCAGGTTGCTCCATGTATATTTCCTCATCTAAATTTCCATTCAGAAAAGCTGTTTTCACATCCATTTGATGTAACTCTAAGTCATAATGAGCTACAAGGGCCATAATGATTCTAAAAGAGTCCTTCTTTGATACTGGAGAGAAGGTTTCTCTATAATCAATGCCTTCTTTCTGAGTGAAACCTTTAGCCACAAGTCTGGCCTCATGTCGTTCGATATTGCCTTTGGCGTCGCGCTTGGTCTTAAAGACCCATTTACACCCGACTTTCTCACAGTTACTAGGCAATTCGACGAGATCCCAGACTTTGTTTTGGTCCATAGATTTCAACTCCTCATTCATAGCATCAATCCATTTGCTAGAATCATTACTTTCAATGGCTTGTGAAAATGAAATTGGATCTTTATTAATCCCAATATCGAAATAGGTTCCTGTAGATACACCACATAATCATCTGAAATGACAGATCTTCTTTCCCTTTGAGATCTCCTCAAGGCTGCCGGTTGTGGTGATTCTACAACATTTTCAGTGGCGATATCCTCATGAAGTGGTGAACCATTATCATTATGTTGTTCTGGTGACTCTGCTTGATGATCAAGCTGAGGGACAACAATTTCTCTTGAAGGAAAGGGTACTGGGATATTTACCCTTATCACCTCAAGATCCACCTTTCTTGGTTCATCACTCCCACTAATTTCGCCATTCTCAAGGAATCTGGCATTACCAGTTTCAACAATTCTGGTACTATGGTTAGGACAATAGAATTTGTACCCTTTAGACTTATCTAGATAACCAATGAAATATCCAGATATGGTCCTGGAATCTAATTTCTTTTCATGTGGATTATATATTTTAGCCTCTGCTGGACAACTCCAAACATGTAAATGTCTTAAACTAGATTTCCTACCAGTCCACAACTCGAAAGGAGTTGTTGAGACTGCCTTACTAGGAACCCTGTTCAAGATATACATAGCAGTCTTTAAGGCTTCATTTCACAATGAATTAGGTACATTAGAGAAGCTCATCATGCTCCTAATCATATCCATAAGTGTCCGGTTTCGCCTTTCAGCAACTCCATTCTGCTGAGGCATACCTGGCATTGTGTATTGAGCACAAATGCCATGCTTTTCTAGAAATTTGGCAAATGGGCCAGGATTCTGTCCTGACTCATCGTATCTTCCATAATACTCACCACCTCGGTCTGATCTCATGATTTTAACTTTTCTATCTAATTGTCTCTCGACTTCTGTAATGAACACCTCAAGGATGTCAACAGCCTGAGACTTTTCATGAATTAGATATACATAACCATAACGAGACAGATCGTCTATAAAGGTGATAAAGTATCTCTCTCCCGTAAAACATGGAATAGAGAGTGGTCCGCAAATGTCTGTATGAATAATCTCAAGAAGCTCTTTGCTTCTTGTGGCACCTTTCTTGGTGTGTTTGGTTTGCTTTCCTTTTATGCAATCCACACACACCAAAATCAGTGAAGTCTAGGTTATCCAAAATCACATTCTTCACTAATCTTTCAATTCTATCCCTGGAGATATGCCCCAGTCGTCTATGCCACAAGATAGAAGATTTTTCATCAATTAAGCCACGTTTAGAACCAACATTCGAATGCAGATTTAAAAGAGATTGTGCAAACTCATAATTCAAGGAAATTTTATACAAACCATCACATAAAATTCCATGTCCAACTGAAATTGAATTAAACATCAAATTGAGTTTTCCACAACTAAATAAAACTGAATATCCAACAACATCTAATTTGGATAAAGACATTAAATTCCTAGAAATCGAAGGTACATAAAAAGTGTCTACAAGATCCATCTGATGACCCGTCTCTAAGAGTAGTCGATAAGTTCCAACAGTCTCGACCTCCACTTTGAGACGGTTCCCCATAAAGACAAATCTTTCACTTTCCTTCGGTTTCCTGGTTGTAAGAAATCCCTGCATTGAATTAGTTATATGAGTTGTGGCTCCAGAGTCAATCCACCAAGTATTAGAAGGAATTTCAGCAAGATTTGATTCATAACATACAAAAGAAAGATTCATACCTTTCTTTTCGAACCAAGCCTTTCTCTTGTTGCAATTCTTCTTCACATGTCCTTTTCTGCCACAAAAGTAGCATTTGACAGTGAAAATCTTTCCATGACCCTGGCTACTTTCCCCAGGTTCACTCCCTTTCTTTGGTGGAAACCTCTTGCCTCTTCCATACTTTCCTTCTTATGTATAGCTCCTTGAGTTACTGCCAACACCGAGTGATGTCCTTCTTGCCTCAGTCTCACTTCCTCTTGAATGCACATATTAGTCAGTTCATTCAGATTCCACTTATCCTTATGAGTATTATAATGAATCTTGAATGGTCCGAATTGAGGAGGAAGTGAGTTGAGGATGAACTGTACCAAGAAGGATTCATCTACTTTCATTCCCAGTGTTCCTAACTTTGCAGCTTTATCAGTCATATTGAGGATATGTTGTTGGACTCCTCTACTACCATCATATTTCATGGTAGTTAACACAGCCATAAGAGTGCCAGCCAATGACTTATCAGCAGATTTAAAACGGTCTTTTACCGCAGTTAAAAGTTCTGAAGCGTTAGCAGTCTGAGGGAGTGAAGTTTTGATGTTATTGGCAATGGTCATTTTAATGAACATGAGACTGAGTCTATTCGACCTTTCCCAGGCTTTAGCATGACTAACTTGATCTGCTGTACTTTCAGCAGTGATTTCCTCAGGTTTCTCAACTAGTAGAGCCATGTCAAGATCCAGTACACCCAGTGTGAATTGGACATGTTCAAACCATTCAGAAAAGTTTGTACCATTCAGGGCTGGAATGCTAGATGCATGAGAGTGAAGGGAAGTGGGAACGTTCACTGAAACAAAATAGGACATAGCTCACATTAAGGCCTCGAATCAATACAAAAAAAACATTAAATTTTATGAAGATGAACTATTGATATCACTTTGATTTCTCCTTTGGGCGAAACCTAAGCATATCCAGTGTTCACTCTACAGGTGAGACCTTTTATCACCTATGTAGGTCTAATATAATTTATGCCACTTAGACAGTAAGTCATGTTACCTTTGGGTATCCAATTCTACACCACTAAGTTGCATAAATTACACTATCCTACCCGGTTCGTAATTATTTGAAAGAGACTTTCCTTTGGGCCAGTCCCAATCTCCTAACTATAACCGCCACCAAGAATATTATTGACTTTAATGTCACCGTTATTGACAAATCTTTTATGTAGTTGTATATTCATAAGGCTCACTAATGTAGGTCACTTTGGCAACTACTAAATCAATAAACCGTATGAATATAAAACTAACCAATAATATTCTCTAACCTTTTATTTGAGTTATTCTATAACACTCCAATATTGTCACTTACCAATTCAATCAATATTAACACAATAACATTAAATTTGTAACATACATTTATGATTGAACTAAACAAGTATTAGTCGACTGGACAAGGTAGATAAGTCGACTAAGCACAAGTCAAGTCGACTATAAAGGAAGTCCCAGTCGACTAGGGTCAAGTCAAGTCGACTATAAAATAAACTATTAGTCGACTAGGCAGAGAAACAGAGAACCATACAGCTTCAGGTCAATTTATTAGTCGACTAGGGTAAGGATTAGTCGACTATATAAATTATTAGTCGACTACTAAAATGATCAAGTCGACTCCTGTAGTGATACAGAGAGTTATTAATTTTCTGGGAGGAGACCTAGTCGACTAATGGATCGGGCAAGTCGACTAACAGTCGATAAAACAGAACACTTATAACTGTTTATCGACTGAAGCCATAAAAATCAAAATTAGGGTTTCTAATACTAATTTTGATTCCAGATTTGCACAATTAGAGGAATATGAATAGAATTTTCTTTTGAAACAATTAGACAAAACCTCTTTAAAAATTCTACAGTAGAATGATCAAAATTTCATTTTGAAACAGTTAATCAAAAAACCCTAATTTATGAATTTTTGATCTCAACAGGAATTGTTCATAATTTTAATTCTGAGATGCATAGATTCTTAAACGAAGCTCTGATACCAAATGTTAGATTAAAAACTTAAAGATTTCATTAATATGAAATCACCTATCATGGATCTAGAATCAAATACATCTCAAGAATAAATATATAAATAACTGTACATACCTGAAGCCATCAGTAAGGTTGATGAAAGATTGATGAAGATCCCTTTGTCTTTCTTGTTGCAAACCCTAATTTGTAAACTCCTTCTTCTCTCTGTCTCCTTCTCTTTGCACAAAAACCCCAAAACTGAATAATGATGGACACACCCAAAAAAAGGGGTGGGGGTTTGTTTTCCTATAATGGAGGAGAGAAGAGGGTCTACAATTGCAAGTAACCATATGTGATAAAACCACCCATCATGACCCTTTCTATCCCATATAATTATTAACCTTATACAAATGTAACCTTTCTATTTGGGCATACATAAATATCAGTTAGGCTATGATTATGGAATCCAATTAATAATAAAAGGTTAGTGGGCCACTTAATGTGAGACTAACAACAAATTATTGGAGAGGCTTTTCATCATATAGAACATTTCTAACCTTGACCACATTCTTGAGCTGTTTCTTCATCCACCACGTTATACATCACCTCGTCTGCGAGACATAGTTGGATCGTGCTTGTTGCCTTTAGATCCATCTCCTCCCAATCTTCATCTGACGTACCTACAGGTTTTGATGACTTAACCTGTAAGGTCTTGTGAAGACCCTGTTGTATCAGCAACGTCTTCACCCTATTTTCTCATAAGCCGAAGTTTCTTTTGCCATTGAACTTCTCGACCTCAAACTTTGTTGGAGAACTTCCTATCTTCGACATATCGCCCTTCGTCAATGTTTAGCTCTGATACCAATTGATGTAACAAATCGGCTCTCTAATACTAATTGTTACTCTCAGGATCGACGTTTGTGAAACTTAGCAATATAATCAGTACTTGCAAAAGGAAAACTTGTTGTAAAGCAAACCAGAAATACTTAGACAAAAGAGCAATAAAAAAGAACACGAGTATTTAATGTGGTTCGACCCAAACTTAGTCTACGTCCACGGGGAGCGAACATGAGAGCTTTATTAATAACTTGATACAAAGAGATCTAACTTTTCTCTTGATGCAACATGAGTATTCACCTTTTTCCTTAACCTAGACCTAGATTACATGAGTATTATCTTATCTTTATGCATTTTCACCTTGCTCCTCTCTTTCTTGGATTTCTTTTGATCTCCTTAGTGTTCTCCACCTTTTCTCCTTGAGATTAGATTCAGATTAGCTTGAGATCAATGCTGGGTGATAACTTTTATTTATAGGATTTTACAAACTAACTCCTATTTGGACTATGAGATGATCTTGACCATTGGATGCTTGAAGAATCTTGATCAATTCTATTATGAGTTGATCTCCTTGATCTAGAAGGATTCTAAACCCTTTAATCTTTAGAAACAAGCCCTTTATTGAATAGAAACTGAGCCCATTTGTACTCCATCAGAAAAGTAATCCGGTGCCTAAAAAGGAAACTGATTCTGTTTCAGAAAATGCCCTTATTAGTCGACTAGCCCATATGATTAGTCGACTAATTCCTAAAATTAGTCAACTAATATCCTTATATAGTCGATTACTGTAAACTGCTCCTCTGTTTTTCATATCTTGCCTAGTCGACTAGTACTTCTGATTAGTCGACTATAAGTTGACTAACTTTTCTTGATCTGTTTCTTTTTCTTCTCTCCAAACAATTATCTTTTTCTCCAACTTATTTGAATCTTCTTGGATCATCATCTCCTCTTGAAAATAAGGTAAAATCCTTACAGAAACAACCTTTAGTCGAGCTGACATGTACGAGTGTGGGACTTATTTGGTGAAATTAAGGTCTTGCGAACTGATAAGAAGTAGGTGTAGAAACACGGGAATTTTTTTTTAAGAAATAAGGATGAAGTTATTTAATTTCTTTAGCTTGAAATGTAACAGTAATGAAATGAAGCGCGCCAATAAAGAAAGTCTGGACACAGATGGGAGGAAGAATGAAAAGCATCTTTTATTTTCTGTGTGGATATAAAAAAAAAGCTTAATGGCTGGTTTATAAAGATTCATAGATCTATTCTGTTCTAGATACAGCAAAGATTGTAGACTATGTTTCTGATTGGTAGCATATGAGTTTTGTTTTTGAGAAATAAGGATGGGATCATATTGATTTCCACAAGGAAACATTTCATTGATAGTTGAACTAAAACGTAACAGCAGTATCAAAAAAATAGGTTACACACAATATATCAAAATTACAACTGTGATCCCTTTAAACCCCCCCACCCCCCCAGAGAGAGAGAGAGAGAGAGAGAGAGAGAGAGAGAGAGAGAGAGAGAGAGAGAGAGAGGTCAAAATCAAAGCAAGGGCATGAGTCTCTATCCCTTCAGTTGGTAGAATATGAGTTTAGTGAAGGGGACTTGTGCACCTCATGTTGAACATGATGTTTCATTAGATACTTATATTAAATATAATTTTCAGACATGTTGATTGTACAAACTTGTAACCTTTTCGTGCCGTGGAGAATTTCAATTCTATTTGTAGTTACATTTGGAAAAGAATCATATTCACTTCCTTCTATAACAGAAATACTAGGAATACTCCACGTTCCGTGATAGAATACTAAAATTTTTATACACAAGCTCACATGCTAGTCACGCTCGCATATGTGTGGCATTAATTATCCCAAGGCACAACTAGATTATTTATGACCATCTATCAAAGTGTATTGAGTAATTAATTTGGATAATCCATTAACATTCGTTTTGATCTACATGTTGTGGAAGTGCTATTAGAAAAAAAGAACTTTGAGTGCCATTTGCTTATGCATCAAGTGGTGGCAAAATGAATGATTGACTAATAATATCACTGAAGAGGTCTTGTGATTCACAAGTTATGCTGTCCTAATGAACGACCCATTCAGTTCATCATAATCAATATGCCTTAAAACATCTAAAATTGAAACACCTTATGTTTTGAGGAAATAAACTCATGAACAATTTCTAAACTGAAGAAGTATTGCTATTCACAAGTTAGGCTGTCCCAATGAATGATCCATTCAGTTCATCTTAATCAAAAGGCCCTAAAACGTATACGATTGAAACACCTTATGTTTTGAGGACTGATAACTCATGAACCATGATTCTTTTAGATCTTTTGTTGTAAAATTGTTCATTTTACAACCACTTGATGCATTGACAAAAAGACCTTCAAAATGCATGTTTTTTACTTGTAGAACCTCCAAAATATGTAAATGAAACTAAAGGGAGTGGATTATACAAATTAATTTCATATCATTCACTTTCTTATGTTGGCATAACAAAGTTACGTTGATAAATCCACTTTTATACCCAAAGAGTATTAAAGCCGCTCTCATATACGGAGTTCTGAACTACTTTCAGTAGCATCCAAGATGCATATACGTCCACTTTGAATTGAATCATACACCATCAATTGAAGGTCCACACTATTGGATTTTATCTACCACTATCCATAAACTATCTAAAAACAAAATTCTGAATGTTTTTAACATGTTTTGCCCATACATCAAAGGGTAAAAACTAGCAATCTTACTTTTTTTTTAAGTGTTGATTTTTTAAAACCTTCAAAACATTGTTTTGAATAGTTTATGGGTAGTAGATCATATTCAATAGCGTGTATTTTCAATTTGTTAGTGCTTCATCTAATTCAAAGTGAAATATTCGTATATTAGATACTTCTGAAAGTAGCCTAGCTCATCTCTCTCTCTCTCTCTCTCTCTCTCTCTCTCTAGCAACGCAGATCCAAAAGTAGCTTAACCTACCACAGGTGTAATCCTCTTTTTTTTTTAGCTATGCTAATGAAATGGTAGAACTTCAGGATGTTCTCAAACATCTGTCCTTTTTTTTTGGAACTTCCTTGAATTGTAGATGAATTTTGTGCTTTTCTACATAATGATTAAGTTCTTGGAGTTGCCATTTTATTTATGTTAATATGCATTGACAGAGGATCTTGCACGACGTTTATGTACCGCAGCAGAGGTCCAATTCTACTTCAACAGTTTTTTGCAAAGTGGGGGCCCACAAAGTTTCCTACCTCCTAATGCAAACTGTAACTTGACTTCATGGGTTTCTGGATGCGAACCAGGCTGGGCATGTACTGTTGCCGGACGTTCGAAAGTTAACCTCAAAGATTCCAAAAACACACCGTCGAGAACTCTTGACTGCCTTCCTTGTTGTGAGGGCTTCTTTTGTCCACAGGGTCTTACTTGCATGATACGTAAGCATATTACTGCACTCTCTTAATGATTCATTCAGCATTGAACTATATCTCTTCTCATAATCTATTTACTGATGGTAGTTTTATTGTTATTAGTTTGATTGCTAGTACACAGTTGCTACTCAAGGGAGTTTGGGGAAATATTATTCATTTTCTACTATTATGGAACTGAAAATTGAATCCCTTGCAAACTGTAGTTCCTTGATGCTGTCATATTTATTATTGATGATATACATGAATGTTCGACACATATCTTTTAATATACCTTACCACATATTTCCTTGAGCTTTTTCTGGTTATTTAAATTATTGTCATTTTGCAGAAACTTGCAAATGGATAAAGCTGTATAATCTTTATCCTGCTTGCTGAGAGTTCTTATTGTTGTTCTACAGGAGATTAAATACTATATACCACTGAATTTTTTTTCAATTTTTTTGTTACTATAGTTCTACAGGGATCGCAAGGACATATTTTCTTAAGCCTTCTCCATTGTTAATTGTCATAGTTTCGCCGGGAATATTTATTGATGTATTTTCTTAAAATGCTCAAGAACATTAATCTGGAATATAGTTTATTCTTATATGGTCCTGCAATTAAGGCCGACATCAATTATTTTACAAGCAGTGGAAAAATATAATGATCTATGCTCCCTGTGCCAAAATCATTTTCCTATTTGACAGTGTACCTTTTCATTTCAGACTAGGTTATGAAGCATATAAGTAGCCCTAAGTGATTGCAGAGCTCTATTGTTTTTTTGGTGTTCAAGTAGGAAGGCTGTACAATGACTAAGGAGGATTGAGCTAACCCAAACCATGGTTTAAGATCTCAATACCAATATCGGCCAATGTTTTAGCATCATTATTGTCTATATAGGCAATATCCGCCGAATAATGTATTGGGTACCTCAACACCCAATACAATATTGCCGATGTATTTCGGCTAATATCAATCCATGATCCAAATGTTCCATGTGGAAAAAACTACCATGTTATGTCAAGTGAATTGGAAAAGACACATGCAAAGTTTTGGGTGTAACTTACCATCATCAACATTCACTAGATTCATTGCTTCATATGTCATGAAATGCATGGAAGTGGATGTACAAGAATAAATCTAGTTTTATTTAGCAATCTATTGTGGACAGGATCTAGAAAGGAGCATTGAACTAGTAAAAGCAAATGAGCAACGGAAGGACATGAGAATTTAGCAAGAGGGTCTGGAACAGAATACAAGCGCTAAAGAAGTGTGTTTAAAAGTCTATAGATTAAAAAGATAGGGGATGAAAACCTAATAGAAGTCAAGAATCTGTAATAGAAGATAAGATGAAAATGAATGTCTTTTCTCTCAAGGCATGGCACAAAGGCCAAGACGGATTTCCCTAGACAGTTGGATTTATAGTAGATTAGTAGGAACAAACTCTCTCCTTTTGTGTTATATGTATGCATGCATGCATGTATGGATATATCTATGTACATAAGTAGAGATTTTTCCTGAGAACAAACTTTAAGTTTCTATCCACCTGCCAAATTCATGATCGGCCATCCTAATAGAGATCCACGATATTCATCTTGATCTATACTATACACCACGAGATACCGTGAACTGTGTTTTTCAGATTTCTAATGCATCTATGTAAAGGCTTGCAAAATGAATGGCTGTTTCAACAGAACAGAAGGGATCATTTGATGGCTGTCTTATAAGCTTTTAAAACACATGATTTTTTATTTTAGTATGTTTTATCAAGTGTAGTTCAAGATGAGCAAGTGTGAACTACCCATGTGGCAGCCTTTCATGTAGTTTTGGTTGGTGGGTAGGAACTTAAAATTTGTTCCTCGTGAACAATAAAGCCGTTATGAGGGCCTCTGTATTTTTGTCAGCGTATATCTTTATATACTGTGTGCTTGTGTGAGCACGCATGTGCGTGCACATGCGTGTGGGGGTACGGAGGCATGTGCGTGTCTGTGTGCATATGGGTTTGCGTTTGTGTGTGCGTTTGCGTGTATGTTTTAATGATACTTCTCCATAAATTTGAATTTTGATATTAGTCACGTACTTACTAGGAGTCCTGTTTACATATTCAATCCAACCCCCATTAACCATGATCAATATTGGTTTGAGAAGTCTAAATTGTCCCCACCAAAGCCCGTCACCCCCTCCATCTCTTCCTTCCCTTTCATTTTCAGAACTAAACCTAAATCCAATCTATTTTCCCACTCACTCTCCATCTCCTCCTTTCTAACTCAACTCACCTCCCCCCTTCAACCATCATCACCAAAATCAGCATATTTTAATCCTCTACAGCATAACCAAACTTGTTTCCCACGCACTCAATTGGTTTAGACATGGGACTGTTTGATAGGCATGGCATTGATTTAGGATTAAGGCCGAGGATAATATACTTTTTGCTTTGTCAATTCAAACTTATTTTTGATAAGGTCATGAAGCTGAAGCTTTGTAATTATTGGTTGAGGTATTGAAGATAGGAAAGAGGTGAATGAGTAGTTGTATTCAAATAAAAGAAGGGGAATAGAAATGAGGAAGGTTGAAGACAGGTGTATAAAGGTAAAAAGCCATTAACCATTAGGGAATGGGGTGCCCAACATTCTCTGGACATCTTCAGCTTTTAACTTTAATAGCAGACAGCCTGTATGTATGCCTTATGAGCATCACATTGGTTTATAATCAACTCAAGGTAGGCATAATATCATTAATTTTGGAGTAATGCCCTTTATTTTTTGGAAAAACAATTTTTTTTCCTTGTTCTGGAATGTTACCCAATCAATGTTACATTACTAGTATATTTTGCTGACCACGTATGATGTATGACCATTCTTGATTGCTGCAAATCTTGTCTCAAATGATGTCGATCAAGTAGTTAACCTTAAATATTTAATCACATCCTGCTTTTTATATGTAATTTGATTGTGCCATGGTGGCTAGAATACAATACGTTTCCCTACATGAATTTCTTCCTGTCCAAGTGGTTTCTGATTTTCTTCATCTCCAATGAAGCTTGTCCTCTTGGTGCACATTGCCCGGTTGCAACTTTAAATAGAAATACTGGTGTTTGTGAGCCGTAAGTTGATTTTATTCTTCCTGGATATTTTTTATTATTTCTTGTTTTGATATGACATGCCTTAATGAGTATTGCTAGACAAATTATGCAGTTATAATTACCAGCTACCTCCAGGACAGGAAAACACACATGTGGTGGTGCAGATATGTGGGCCGATGTTATAAGCAGCAATACAATATTTTGTCCTGCAGGATTCTATTGCCCAAGCACCATTGAAAAATTACTTGCACTAGCGGGTATTGCTTTTGTCTTATCTTCCAATTGTCTTTCTTCGTAATCCTATCTCTTGTAGTTTGCATGATTTTTCATAAAAACGTACACTAATCATTTACAATATAATTTAGCATCTTATTGGAAATATTTTTCTTTTTTATTTCTTTGCAATTGTTGCTTGCTTATGGCCTTATGTTTTGTATGTTTCAGACATTATTGCAAGATGGGTTCTATTTATCAAACAAGTAAGTTCAGACTGCTTATTCAATCCCCTATGCACAGGCGCACACACGCGCACACAAACTCCTCTTCATTTTTTTTCCTCTGAGAAATATGTACAGCTAGTGCTCTATTCTGCTTGACGTGAGTGAGATATAAAATCAAGTCTGTCTCATCGCAGTGGCAAAACGACGTTACAGATGGATGTATGCTTTATTTCCAGAGCCACCCTTAGGATACTGCAGGAGTGCACACATAAATACACATAAACCAATGAATACATAAACATGCATATGGGCTTCACTATGCATTTCTTGTTCACTCCTAAAGGTAGGAGCAAACAAGCAGTGATATATGCTCACTGTGGTTTTACTTCCCAGTTCCCACTACCCCTTTGAGAATGGGATAGCCCAAATTCCATATCCAGAGCCACCCTTAGAATACTGCGTGAATGCATACATAAATACATATAAAACCAATGAATATACACACTTGCATATGGGCTTTACTATGCACTTGTTCACTCCTAAAGGTAAGAGTTAACGAGCAGTCATATATGATCACTGTAATTTTATTTCCCATACCCATTTGAAAATGGGACATCCCAAATCCCCACGAAAACTGGGTTGAAAGATGTGTTAATTCTTATTTCTTAGAATTGAATTCAAATAACTCTTAAATCTCAACCAAATCTAATTTAAATAAAAATCTCAAATCTACTAAATCTAAACCTTTTGTTTCCCCATTATTCTCCCCGGCTTGAAAATATTCATCCCCTATGAATGTAGTAGTAGGTACAAAATAAGCATGATCGGGTGAAATTGAACCGCATCACGAATTCTTAATCAGGCTAAGGTGATGGTCGAGAAATCAACACTGATGCATCCTGGCTGAATCAAGGTGGTGGAGGTGGAACTGGCTTTTGTGGCAAGCCACTGAAGTTGGCGGTAATTTGAACAAGATACGTGCAGTATAAGAAGGCAACTCAGCTCCATTAAAAATTAACTCACATATCAAGGCACCAATCTCCGGTGAACCTATCTCATGTAAAAAGATCTGCAACGGGTCGTAAACATCAGACGATTTTAAAGATATAGCTGTCAAAGATGGCTCCATGGTAAGCTCCATTGGAAGATTTACAAGAGTCTCAATAAGAGACTTTCACTTTTGGCTCTAATTTTGCCTCGTCAACAGCTTCTGAATCGGCTCATCAACATGTCTGGGCCGACGAGGACAATAAACTTTTTCAACCAATTTCATTTGAGCATAGGGGCACTTTTGTTCAGAAGTCAAAATAAAATAAGTGAAGAAATTTTTAAGATTGTTTTCTCACTTCTCATACCCATAATTATCATCAGAACTTTGAAAACATGAAATAACTGCATACATATCCCGTTTAACTTCCTTTTCATTACCATAAGTATATATGTATCTGCCACAAAAGTAAAATCCCATGATGAAAATTTAGTACATAAGTTCAAAAATTATTCAAGAATCTCAATGGCTCGAACTGAGGTCAAATTTGGCTAAAAATATAGCCTGAAACGCTGATCTTCTGCTGCAGGAACAGTACCGACATCAAACACGGGCTTGTGAAGGTCAGATCTGCTATCCAACTATCGTGAAATCTTTTCGGTGGCTCCGAGACTTAGTCACGCATCCAACGATTCAGACAGAACTTGAATCAGTCTCTGAACGGGTCTGAAATAAACTCTAGACTGTTGTGCGCTCTGCAGTGAATAGTAAACATGAACAGTAAAGTTATTGTTCCCGAAACAATAAAGATTTTTTTGAAGTGAATTTTTATGGAAGGAAAAAAGTAGAAAATTCGGCTCTGATGCCAAATTGATGTGGAACAGAGGGGGATTTAGAGTTTGTGGTGGGGATTTTGTGAAATTTAGGAAGAACAAGAGAGGAAAAAAATATGATCGCGGATCGAATCTTGGCTTTACCGCCTATGATTCAATCCATGGGGATCCGAACCAATACCAAAGCAAATAACTTATCAAAATTTTCATATTAATAATAATTAAATCTCAAAGTCCACTACATGGCTATGTATAGCTTACAATACGTGCACTATACGTGTAATTATTGATAACATCAAATCTAGCCACATTTAAATTCAAATAGCTCCTAAATCTCAACCAAATCTATCCAAATCTAATTTAAATAAAAATTTCAAATCTTCAAAATCTAAACCATTTGTTTCCCAATCACTTTTGTCACACCCCGTTTCTCAAAATACGTGAAAACGGATTCGCGATGAGAGTCAATGACATATATACGCGAGGAGAATACCCTACGTATACACGCTAAGCCTAAAGTAATCTGAATAAGCTATATCAATCAATTATGAAGGCATGATAATATTGCAATATAATATATGAATGCCTACACATGATAAAGGAAAGAAATGACAACCGAATGCGATATAGATAAATTAGAAAATAATATGAATAAAAGTACAGGACCGATAATCAAGAAGAGAGAGACTCCAATTTCTCGTAACGCATGTAATCCTCTCCAAATACCTGATCAGTAATAAATAACCACAGATCTAGATATGCAAATTCAGGGAGTCAGAACTCTTAGTGAATGTGTAAGAATAAAGGAGAAGGTGTACGTGCATATAACTGTGAGCATATGATGATAAGATTTACTGGAATAATAGGTGATATAAATAAAGTAAATAAATAGTAACGTGGATAGCACATAGTAGAGTATATGTCAAGTCAGATGTACAATCAGGTGTCAGGTGTCTATCATAACATGTATATATCAATGTCAATGTAAGATTCAGTTTTGTTATTAATTATGTCAGCGAACACCGATTGCCACATGCCATAGACGCATCTCATACTACGCCTGGTACACATGTCAATCAGGATCCTATGTTATTGAAACTGATTGGTTAGAGACATTGTCTGTGTTTTAAGTGGGTCTCATGCATACCCGGGACCACAACCCAGACTCCTGGCGCTGAACCAGGCCCTACCGCAAGGTAGTCAGGTAACATGTATAACATGTATAATAGGAACAAGACTGGGGTGTCAGTCACCCCACGGGAACCCTGCAGTGGAACCCTCTTTCAGCTGTGTAACCTATATCCTAGGTCCACCCAAAATACAGACGTTGTCTCCTCCATCAATTTCCTCAATCTTGGTGTAAGTTGTTTAATAATCATGTTATTAATTTATCAAGATTATTTAATGTACATGTTACCTATATCATTGGGATAACTCGGTGATAGTCACGGTAATGTCACCATGTGTGATCAGGATACCAGTATAACAGGATATATAGCAAGTATAACAAGAGAGTGTTGTTACCCTATAATAATATTTTCCCAGCAACTATGGTAATATAAACAATATAGTTATCAGGTAAATGTCAAGTATAATCAGTCAAATTTTCCAGGTAAATCATAATATTCGGGATGAGTAATGACATTCTGACATGAACAGAATAATTTAGGTAAAGTATACAATCAACTCAGATCCTGAAAGTTATCCATATATCTAAGTCCCAACATATAAAATACATACTCATCTATATCTAACAAATCATCACTATCCAATCCAAACAAGATCATAACTAAGGAGTGGGACATCCCAAGCTACATGAAATCTAGAAAGTTTCTATATTCAAATCTCGATATCAATAAACATTATTACTCAAATAATTTATCAATGAATGGATCCAAATAAAATACTTGCAACTAATATCCAAAATCAGTATTATATGATAGATCAAAATCAAGATATGGTATTCTCCTGTATGATTAGAACCCAGCTATCATTGATCTCATCTAAATGCAAATCAAGATCTCATGTAAATCTCAAGTTGAACTTTAGGTCCATATATAAATTCAAGCATCAAGAGAAATCAATCTTCTAAATAAAGTAACATCTTATTTAATCCATCTTTATTGTATAAATGAATTCCCGTCTGAAACATCATCAAATAAATGTCCGGTAAATACCTCAAATAAATCTACAAATATGAACCAGGCCAATTTCAAGATCAATCCAAGTCACATTCTAAGGTATACTACAACTAGTCTAGAATCAAAAGTGGTAATCCTTTACATACGTAATGATGCTGATAAACGCTCATATTCAACTAAATAAATAGTGTAAGTACTCACCGATGTCTCATGAAAGAATACATGTAATCATACTGGTAAAATATATTAATCGGTCACATGAAATGATACAAATAGCTACATGAACACTTACTGGCAACAGTAAATAGGAAAAATATATAAGAACAAACACTCACATGAAATGACGTGATTTTGGATCCGAATTACCGTCTAGTCTTCACTGCATGAACCGGTGCGGATCTCCGGATCATCCCATGGGTCAGTCTTCGAATCACTAGTGTATCGGGTTCACAGTGAACACGAATTCGGATCGGGTCTGAGTCTCACGAGCGAGTCCGTATCGCTGTACCGCGCAACTAAACACATGAACTCACACGAACATGCACCCATATACAAACATATATACATGATTATTCACACGCCAATGTGTGTGTGTGTGTGTATATATAATCATGCATCCATACGCATATATACTTATATACATACATATATATACTCTCACATTTAAATACACTCATACACACATGAACTCACGCATGTCCACGCCAAAGCACTAACACATGCATGCACATAAAAACACAACACACATACTAACATAATACATACATACACGTTAATTAGAAACACACCCACACTAACACATTAACATACTTATAAACCCACACACACTTTTCACGTAAACACACACATTATTAATACACCCATATTATTAATAAACACACAATAAAAACACACGCATTATTATCACATAATATAAATGTACATACATATATATGTATATATCCATTACACCTATTAGCCAACACACATTTATATACAAAATACAGAGAGAGGAGGAACTCACGAAAGGGGCTGTCGGCCATGGTTGTAAATCACGAAGGAGGACGCGGAGGCCGCATAGGCTGTCAACGGCTCGAGGATCTTGCTGTAAAGGATGCGCGTGTGCTCGCCGACAGAGGAGGAGGACTGACAGAGAGATGGGATATGAGGGAGTCTTCAAAGGGCCAATGAGAGGGAGCTGGTTGGTTCAGTTGGGGCTTGGCAGGCCAGGTGAGGGCGACCAGAGAGGATCGTCAGCCAGCATGGAGGGGGAGTTGATGCGTGGGGAAGTGGTCCGCTGGCTTGCTTGGGTGCAGGTGGCAGGCACGAGTTGCTCGGCCTGGAGGAGGAGAAGCATGGCAGAGGGAAAGATTCGGTGATGGAGTGGTGATGTTCACGCAGAGGAGGGCACAGTGAGGGGCATGCGGAGATGGAGGGAGCTCGGAGAAGAGCATGAGATGCAGCGGAGATCGGGAAACCAGAGGCGGAACCTGAAAACATTTTTGGGGTGGGCTGCAATTTTTTATAGCATATGCTTACAAATTATATGAATTTGCCAAAAGAATAAAACAATATTCTCTACTAAATCAAGGGCGGAATTAGGAATAAATTTGCCAAAAGAAATTAGAATAGAAGGAGGTTTAATGCAATATATGAAAAAGAATTAAAATAGAAAGGAGTTTAACACAATATATGAAAAATGGGCAGGGCTGTAGCCTAGCCCAGCCAACTAATGGGTCCGCCCCTGAGGGAAACAACAACGTTGGCTGCGTGAGGGAGGCGCTGTTTGGCACAAGGCTAGGCCATGGAAGGAGGTGGGTGGCGCACGTGGAGGTGGAGGAGGCGGCTGCGAGCTTGGAGTGTCGGCTGTGAAGAGGAGAAGAGGAAGGGTTAAAATAGATTAGGTTAGGGTTATGATGATCAGAGATTATATAGGGATAGATATGGGTTTGGGTTTGTTGGTTTAGGGTCTAGGCTAATGGGTTTTGGATATATGGTAATGGGTAAAGGGTAAATGGGTTTTGGTTAAAATGAATTAGAAATAATAGGAGTGGGTTGTGGGTCTAATGGGTATTGGGTAATGGAAATGGGCTATGATGAAATAGAGAGATAATAATAATGAGAACCATAATAACATTAATAATAATAATTAATAATAATAACAATAAAAATAACAATAAAAATCATAATTATAAAGAAATAATATTAGTAACAAGATTACTATTAATAACAATCATTAATAATAATACACATGCAAAAATACCAAAATTGGTGATAATAACAATAACAACAACAACAATAGTAATAATTAACACTAATTATAATAATAACAATATTAACAAAATAATAACACTAATAAAAATGATAATAGTAATCAATAATATTTAGTGATAATAACTCACATAATAAATAATAATTAAAACAAGATACATGTAAACAAATTGAAATATTATTATTTATTATTAAATCTTGTATTTTAAAAAGGGGGATATTACAACTTTTCTTTTTGAATGTTTTATAAGGTTAAGATTCTAATTTTATTAGATTCCTTTATCAGCATCTTTATTAATTTTGATTCCAATTTGATGAGTTTTTAAAAATTGTAGTGGAATTCTTATATGATATGAATTTATATATAACTTTTTAAGTTTTAATTTAGTTGGGAAAACTTTATATTTATCTATTTTAGGTGACTTTATATCTATCTAGTTAATAGCTCAGATCTAATTATATAATAGTATATTTGTAGTTATTTCATGAGAAAAAGAGTAGGAAAATAATTAAATATTTAGAATCAGTTGATAATTGAATATGAATTGTTTTAATATATATTTTTAAGCATAAATTAGATTTAGATACAATTTGATATATGGTTGAGCATATAAATTTCAGTATGAATATTAAAAATATCGAGAAACCTCCTACCCTTCTCTTTCCCTGCTCGCCTCTCTCCCTCCCTCCTCTCCCTTCAAAAACAAGTACTACATGTTTTTCTTCATGCAAAATTTTTATAGTTATAGATCCACGCATGGGTGCTATACTGAAGTTTGTTTTAACCACCCAGTCTATTTTTTTCTTTGAATGTTTATTAACTTAAAATTTTAAGTTGATGGCTGTCCTAATTAAACTGAGGTTTTCATTTGAAGGGTTTTCTCTTAATAGATTGAAACACTAATTTCATTCTCTCCATTTTATATTTGTGTCTCATGGGTCTTTATAAAATATAACTTTTTTTGAGAAAATTTCATAAACTTTTCAAATGCCCCTTTTCAGTTATAGTCGTGGAGATAATTATTATTTTTAAAATAAGTTCAAAGATAATTAAGTATTTATAGTTATGTAATGATTTGTACAGTACAAATTTTCCACTCTTAATAAGAACTTTTCTAACTTTGACTTTTGACTAAACCACTGTAGGAAAAATAAGCATGATTCTGAATTTTTTTTCTTTAGGAGTACATGCATATAAGTTGACACACACAAAGACGAAATTAAAGCAAATATCGGGTGTAACTTAAGAGTTTCACACAAAATTCTACAAATATGCGACGAGTTACAAAAATTTGTTACTTGAACCATTCATTATGATCTGCACATCCTAGAAACCCTCATCTTCATCATGTAAGCATTTTCCCATTAAAATGTGTCAGCAATGGAGCAAGGAATATATGGAAAAGGAATTTATAGACAAGAAAGCAAGCTATCTGCCTCAGAATGTCACTTGGTCATTAGTAAATCTAGCTTACTGTTCATATAATTGAAGGAGCAACCTCCAATCTCTTGAACACAAGGAAAGAGTCTAGAAGAAGTGTATTTTTTACCCCTTTTAACTCCTTATACATCCATATCACGACTAATCTGGATGGGTCGTCATATATTTCTGTTTCTAATAGGTCTGTGTAAACTCTCATTTTACACCTTGTGTGTATTCTATACATACACATATCCATGTGTGTATGAAAAGTGTAACTAAGGTGACTCCTTAGAGGACATATCTAAAGTGAGGGTTAATATTATAGGTGGACCATCATATAGATGATCCACATCGTTTTAAGTGATATGCAAGCCCTAAAAATACTATGAGAGAGTGATCACATAATTTGATTATCTTTCATAATTAAGAATTACTTACTTGCTCTGAAGGAATAATTAAGCTTCCTTCTGCCACTCTTTCTTGCTTTAAGTCTTGTGCGGATAGATTAACTTTGAGCTGCACTAAATCTCAAAAAAAGGATATTTTTACTACTCTTCAAGTGCACATAGCGCAACATATTGCGTGCAGTGTTTTAAATGTTAGCCGACATTTTGTTTTCAAGCCCTCACCGTCACGACTTCCCCACCCATATTTAAAATGGTGTTTTGAAAATGTCGGCCGACATTTCGGAAAAAACTCAGTATGTTGATTGATCTTGAAAGTTAGAGCAATTGAGAAATTTTAACAATGGATTAGTGAATATATGCAAAATGTTTAAGTTGTATACCTATCCTAAACATATTTATGTAGTTTTGCATAAGTTGTATATGTGCTAGCTTGATAAGAATTTTAAAATTACATTATTTAAGACATTTAGGATATATATTTGTTATCCGTCACGATGTCCGAAATTTACTAGATGGCCCCGAAATATCTCCGAAATCCGACATCCGATTACGACATCCGACATTTCCCTGATATCTGACATTTAAAATACTGATTGCGTGTAATTGTAAAGAAAGGTGGGAGTAACTAGACTACTGACCCCTTAGGAGTGTGTGTTCTCTAGACTAGGAAAAACACTTGATATACATGTGAATTTTTTTATGTTACAACATAAACAAAAATAAAATAAATAAAGAACTTCAAAGCTTATATAAAAAAAGAACTTCAAAGCTTTAGAAGAATGCTGACTAACATATGCGTTCGCCAATTACCAAAATGAAGTTAGCATCAATGCCTATCTTATTTTTGTGAAAGCAACGCCTATCTTATTTTTGTGAAAGCTTTATAAGATTAAGATTCAAAGTTTATGGACTCACTTTATCAGAGTTTTAGTTATATTTAGTTCTAATTTGATATGTTTTTCTTTAAACTAGACACAACTTCTAGTTTATAATGTGTTCATATCTGTATTTTCTAAATTTAAAAATTTTATTTGGAATAACTTCATATCTATTTCAAACATGATTTAGACCTATCAATCCAAATGTTCCTTATCAAATATAACAGTAAACATGTATTTTTTTGAAAAACATGTAAAAAGAACTAAATACTTAATAATTATATCTGAATATGTTTGATTAGATTTAATATAATTAGATTTGGATGACATGTATGAATTGGTTTGATGGCATGTAAATCAAGATAGATGGCATTGATCATTGATTTGGTTAATGGTTGGGCCATCTCATCTAAGGCTACAAACAAATGTGGATATTTCTGCGGATATCCACATCTGCATATGTAATTATTGTGGATTCGGATATGTCAGATTCGGATGGAAGTTTTCAAAACAATGTGAAGATACAGGTAGTATTTTAAAACGCGGATGCAGATACATACATCTACATATTTACAATGATATAAATATATAATATATTATATATATACTATACATTATTTTAATAATCATATTAAGTTATTATCTATAGCTTATAACTTGCCAATGAAGTAACTAAAATCTTTACTCTTAAAATTCTCTCCGACTCTCACTCAAATTCTTAGCACCCGTGAGGCTATGAGTCACGATCTAGGGCTTCTCTCCGGCTCGCGGTGGATAACGAGCGGCAGCGGCGAGAATCTCTTGCTCATCCCTCTTTCTTCCACTTGCGTCACTTGCGGCCAGCCCCTCTGTCCCTCTCTCTACCTCCCTCCCTCTATCAATGCACTGGCGGCAGAGGCGTCGCCTGCTGTCGACCATCCCGTCCCTCTCTCCGTGGCTCTCTTAGTTCTCTCCTTCAGCATCTCTCTTTGTCACTCTCTCTTTCTCCTCCCTCTCTCTATGTCATCCTCCTTTCTCTAAGTCTGCCTCCTCCATGATCTCTACTCAATACTATTTGTTTACATTGTTAATAATTATTTATTATTCAATATTTTTTGTTATCTGCTCAATATGCTTTGTTTACACTATTAATTAATAATAATTATTATTTAATATTTTAATTTGGTAGCATATCTATAATAGTATCAGTTTTCCACAATACTGATTTGTATCTGTATCCCATTCTAACGAACCGTATCCGATATCCGATTTTGGTAGATATGGATATCAGTTTTCATATCCGATAATATCTGTATCCGGAAGTTAGAAAGATGTGGATATGGTAAATGCTATATGTGATCCGCTTGCACCCATAATCTCATCTCACCTTCTCACTATATTGCTTCCCTATATATATACATACATATATACATAGACACATGCATAAAGATAGACACACAAATAAACATGATATATAATCTGGGCCGGACTTACACTGATCCAACTGCGAGTGTGGGCATATGTCCACATTTTTTTGCAAAAATTGAAACCCTATAGAATCCTTAAAGTTTTTACATAATATTCCTCTAATGTAAGACTGTTTTGCTAATGGAAAAACTCTAGCTCCGGTGGTAAGGTTTGGGAATGGGATATTGGTCTATGGTTCAAGTCTTTGGCATATACCTTCTTTTTATTTTTATTCTTTTGAATTACCGATACACAAAGCAAGGCAAAATGCATAACTGTGTTATCAGTGCATTTTATTACAATTTTCGCCTGTGAGAAAAAAAGGAACATAAATTGCGATTTTCCTAATCAAATTTCCATTATCTGATCTTATGATAGATTTTACCAAATCTATATCCATGTCCATCTGAGAAACATATTTTAACGTTCACAATTTAGAGTTTAAATCTTTTAGTTATTCTTTTCTCCACGTGCATCACATGTGTAAAAAGTGTAGTGTTATTCCATTATGCCCCCACTGAGAAAACTTCTTTTGACTGCCACTGTATAGAAGTCTGATGAAGCTCTATATTGACTTCTGGATCAAAACGACTACCAAACTCAACACCAAATAAAATCTCAAATCAATTCAGTTCATTCTTTAACCTGAACTCTGAATTTACATTCCATGTTTTCAATGTTATTGTATCTTCTCACCCTTCGCTTTTCTCTTGTTTCCTGATGGTTTTCTATCCAGCAGCTTCTGATGAGCTTCCCACTTCAGGATTTGACTTTGTTAAGTTGAATGGAAAATGCTAAAGCTACTCATCTGACCTGAAAGGTCACTTGAGGCTGGTAGTCCATATCTTCCCTCAGAATAGGATCTCAGCTGAGTAGGTTCCTTTCTATCATCAAGTGTTCTACTTTGAATTGTTGGATCCAAATGTTGTTTCTCTTCCTGTTGTGTTTCTCCAACCTTTGTTAACCCCTCCATACTATCAGTAATATTCTGCACATTTAAGAGCTTCAGGAGTCTCAATAGATTTTTCATTTTCGTCTTCATCTTTATCGCTTATATATTTGATTATTTCATAATGTTGAGAAGAGGTTTCAGTCTGTAAAACCAGTGGTCAGTTTGAGTACCATGTGTTTTGCCCTTTTGGCACCAAAACACGAACAGTAGGGCATTCATAAACCAAGTGGCGAAAAGTAATAGAATCGAGCAATGAGGTGGAGACCATTCCAAAGTAACTTGTATGTTCTCAAATCTGCCATCAGCAAGTTTCATTGTAACTTCTTTAGGCATCAGTTTCATGGAGATACCTCAATAAGACACCTCATGGAAGCTAGCCTATCTCTATTTTCGATTGCAGCATCCATACAAATAGATTTACAAATAGATTCACTGCCAGACTTGAAAGTCTACTAATAATCGTATCAGATCATTACCAAAACACACACACACACACACACACACACAGTCACGCCCCGCTTCCCAAAATGCATGAAAACGGAGTCGCGACGAGAGTCGGCGACGTATATACGCGAGGAGAAAAATCTATGTATACATGCTAAGCATAAAGTAATTTGAACAAGCTATAAAAAGTCTACTATAATAAATCAAAATCACTGCAATATTACATATGGATATCTACACATGATATCATATGAATACAAAAGGGAATAATGACTGATAGCAATGTATAGAGAATTAAGAAAACTACAGAATCAACAGGAATAAAAAAGGAGACAATAATATCATAATGAGTAGATAGAACAACTTAAGTTCCTCGCAACATGTCCGGTCTTTTCGTACACCTGATCAAAAAAGTAAAACATCTAATTCTGGACATGCAAATCTAGAGTTGTCAGAAAGCGACTCATGAGTGTGTAAAATAAAAAGGAAAGGTGCACATGCATGTAATGTGTGAGTAAAATGAAATGAAATTATAAAACTATAACAGGTAAGAGACAGTATGCATATCATCAATGAACAATAATAAAAATTAATTTGTAAAATGTTAGATGTATAACCAGGTCATGTGTATTATTGGGTATCTATCATGGTATACATGTATCAGATGTCTATCATATCATATACTAGTACAGTCGGTGAGTACAGTTAATCACAGTGCATAATAACAATTTATCATTTTTAATTATGTCAGCGAACACCAATTGCCACCTGTAATAGACGCATCCTATACTATGCCTACTACACGTGTCAATCGGGATCCTAAGTTATTGAAACTGAATGGTTGGAGATATTGTCCATGTTTTAGGTGGGTCCCGTACATACCCGGGATCATGACCTAGATGTCTGGCACTGAACCAGGTCCTACCGCTAGGTAGTCAGTAACAGTAACAGTACTTATGTATCACTGTGGAACAATACTCATACTAGCACTATGGAACAATAAATAGATGGGATGTCAGTCATCTCCCGAACCTTACAGTGGAACCGTAAGTCGGCTGCGCAACTTATATCCTAGGTCCACCCAAAATATAGACGCTGTCTCCTCCATCAATTTTTCAATCCCAGTGTAAGTTATCCATGTACATTATTATTCAATTCAGTTAAATCAGTTAATATCATTGTTTTAAATATCGGCTGATATACCAGTTTATCGGCCGATATACTGGTATTTTATCCAAAACGATACGGTAAGTGTAAAAATTTATCGGATATCGTTTTGGACTGATATGGTCCGATATATCGCCACGTGGCCGATATATCGGCCGATATCTGAGATAAAATATCCGATATATCGGTCGATATAGTTACTTATTTGAATAATTATTATTTTTTTGCTCGATAGATTATTTTATTTAAATCTATGTTCATTGTGGTATTTCAATGATGTTTTTATATGATGTTTGGATAATAACTTATTTCTTTTAATAATATTGACTATTGATATATCAACCGGTATTTAGTACCATATCACGATATATCACTCGGTATCCGGTATCCGATATATAATTTTGCCGACCGGTATATCGTTGATACCCGATATTTAAAACACTGGTTAATATCCATGTTACCTAGAATACTGGGACGATACAGTGACAGTAACAGTACAATATAATGGTAAACAATAATCGTATACATGGTGAACAATAACAGGAATAGTAAACAATATCAGTAACCGTGTATACGATGAATAATAGGACTGTACATGATTGTTACGGTCTAAAATGCTTTCCCAGTGATTTCTAGTAACATGAATTAATACAGTAACAAGTCGGGATACTGCTCAATAGACAGTCTCATTTAGAACTGATCAACATCTCATCCAGTCATGCTAGAAATAACAGTAACTGATCCATCAACTCCGAATCACAATAGTCATCTCGAACATCATCTATTAAGTCTGTATCTGATACCGTAATCCATAAGTCCAATAAATCAATACTCAGTTTTCTCATCCTATCAATCAACTCTGATCCCCTAAGTCACCAGTAACTGAGATCAAATAGTAACTGCTATCAAACTCTGAATATATATTATCATCGATATCAGTGAAATCACACCCACAATAATTCATCTGTATAACAGAAAATCAACAATAAGTAGAAATCAATCATGAAGAGCAGTCTACTGATATTCTTGAGATCAACTAAGTCAATAGATACCGAAATAAATTAAGAGTAGAACATCCTCAAGCAATATGGAATCTAAAATACCTCTGTCTGATAATCAATATCAATAAGATCATCAATACACAGACAGATTAATCTGTGAAATCCCAAAATACTTACAACTATTGATCCAGTTACATCTATCTCATCAGAACACTATTCAAGATCCTCTGAAACGAATACCAAGCTCGTGTCAATCAACTCAGCAGTATATCTTTCCTTTACATGATCAATATATTCATCTTTTAAGTCACGATATATTCAAGTCTCAACTTATAAAATATATAATCATCTATATCTAACCAATCATCACCATCTAATCTTATTAAGATCATCATATATTTCCACTTCCTTTAAGCTCTATCACAAAATCCAGAAATCCAAGTAACTAATCAGTTATGTATATACATGCACCAGGTCAGGTTAACTCAATTTACGCCTACTCCTCAATCCAAGATAAAGTCCACCACAATCAAGTCCACTGATCAAATTCAATGTACATAATATAAATCTCAGGTAAACTTTAACTCTAACCAAGTCAATACCAATCCAAGTATCGGTAAATCGGTCTATCGATAGGCAATATCAAATCTAACAATTCCTCAATGTCTACAGGGATTTTAGTCGGAATAATCACCAAACAATTTGTCTAACAAATATTACGTGAAAATAGGCCACCTATTCTCAAATATGAACTAAACCAGCCAATCAATAGATCAAATCAAGTCACTATCCAAGATGTATCAATATTAGGCCTAAGCCAACAACGACGAACTACTAACACATGAAATAACGCTGATAAATACTCAGATCAACTAAATAAATACGATGAAAGCTTACTGATTTCTCATGAAGTGACACAGGTTATTATACTGGTAAGATAAAGCAGATGGTCACATGAAATAATACGAATGAATGCAGGAATATCTACTGGCAACAGTAAATAAGAAAAGGATATGAGAACAAACATTCACGTAAAATGACGCGATTTTGGATCCGAATCGCTGTCTGGTCTTCACTGCACGAACTATACGAATCTTCGGATCATCCCATGGATCGGTTTTCGAATCGCTGGTCTATCGGGTCCATGACGAGCATAAATCCAAATCTCCCGTTAGCGAGCTCTGATCGCACGAACGAGTCTGGATTGCTGCAACACGCAACCGAATATTCAAGGACACACGTACACATACATATATCAACACGTACTCATATGCATACATGCATACATACACATTCACACACATATAATATAAATACACATACACACATGCATGCACATACACAGTACGCACACAACACACACCCATGCATGCAAACAAATTTATAAACAAACACACCTAATGACATGCATATAATACATGAAAATACACATGTAACCATATTTACAATTTTTACCCAACACAAATATAACACACCCTCACATAATGCATAAAAAGAAAGAAATGGAAAGAGAGGGGAGGACTCATGGCCGGCCATGGGGGGAGGCTCGGCGGGATGCACGGGTGATGGCGGAAGCCGCAGAGAATGTCGACGGCTCGAGGATCTTGCCGGGAAGAATGCGGGTGTGCTCGCGCTCGCCAACGGCGATCGTCGGTGACTCACGAAGAGATGGAATATTGCCAATGGTATGACTATGGGCACATGCCGCGGACCCCGCAGGGTGGAGACGGAGAAGGCGGAGGCTGCGACTTGGTTGGCTGCTATGAGGGAGATGGGTATCAAACATTCTCTGTGCCAATTTGAGTAATTCTCTTTCTTCGTCTTCACATGTGCTAAAAGCATTGCCTGTAACTCTGTAAAACCTTTTGGAAGTCATTGTCTGCAATTGCAAGGACAAGGCTAGCATACCCAAGCTTCTAATCGTCAGGAAGATGCTTTATTTGCCCATAATTAAGTAATGCAACCTCTGAGTCCTTGCAGAGGAGAATGTTCCCAGGATGTGGATTGCTTTGCCATAGCTGCAAGCTTACCACCAGGATCTATGCCCCTTCAATCTCCTCAATTACAAACTTCACCATCTCTTCTTCTTGAAGTGTAAACTTAACATTTTGCAGCAATGAAGTAATCTGAACCTCTAACTGATCCACAAGAACCCGGATGCTATCCAAATCTGAGACCGTGACATAAATTCTAACCTGCACATTGTAGAGCACCTCTTGTTGCCTGTAAACAGATTGGAAGGCCTGAGAGAATTCTTCAGTAAACGGACGGCCCGCCGCCTTCTGCTGCGTTTGCGTGGGTTGCGGGTGGCCTGTGGGGGCTGTGCTGGATGGAGGGTGCAGGCAGGAAAGGGGGTCTCACAGCCATCAGAGGGGTGAGGAAGAACGGCCGTGGGTCAGGTGTGGAGATGGAGATAAAATAGATAGATTAGGGTTTGGTTTAGGAGGAGATTAGAGTTAAGTTTTAAGATTGTAAAGTCGGGATTAGATTTGATTAGATACGATTTGAATTTGTTAGTTAAGATTAGGATTTGAATGGGTTTGGGTTGAATTTGGGTAATGGGTATAGGATCATCAATGAGTATGAGTTAATGGGTTGATAAAAGGTTAATGAGAAAAGAAAAAGAATCAAGGAAAAGAAAAAAATACTACTACCACTAATAATAAGTATAATTAACATTAATAACAATAACAATAATACTAACAATAACAATAACAATAATAATATTAATAATAAGAATATTATATAATAAACTTAGTAACAATACTACTTGTAATAATAATAGACAATAATAATTATAATACTAAAACATAATAATAACAATAACAACAACAATAATGATAATAATAATAATAGTAATAGGAAAATACTAGTTAGTACTTAAAATGCTAATAAGTAATAACAGTAAATATATAAGGCCAAATTACCATTTAATCTGTAAAATAATTTGTGTATTTAACAATGAAATAAATCATAGATCAATTAACAAATAATAATGAAATAACCAGTAAAACAAAAATAATTTCTTAGAAAAATAGAAATATAATATTATTAACTAGAGATATTACACACACAACTCTATTGTAGGTACACCTAGAGGGGGTGAATAGGTGTACAAGCTAATTTAGGACAAATGATGCCAAATTTAAAAACTAATTGCTAACACACTATGCGTAACCAAAAGTGAGCCCGAATTCCCCGTGAAAGGCTCTGGAACTGGTCTCTAGATTCCTCTATATTAAGAGTTGAGGTGCTATTAAAAGCTTTCTTGGTTCAAACAAGTGTGAGCACACAAACAATACCAAGCATGATGTGATATGAGCAATATAAAACAATGCAAGATATAAAGAGAGATAGAGTTGAGAGATAGTGGATCAAACACAAATACAAAAATATGTTTCGAGATTCGAGCCACTGCTTTACGTCCTCGCCTTCACACAGAAAGATTTCCACTATGTCTACATATGACCTTCCATAAAGGGACATCTACTGAGAAATTACAACTCAACACCGGGAGTACACAACTCCTCTCTCTACAACACAAACTCCTACACAAGAGGTGGGCACTAAGCCAAGTACAAAGTAAAGAAAAATACACTTGGTTATCACAAAGACCACAAATAATCTCTCTTGGTGATCTTAAAGATCACAAATAATTTTTCTCACAAAAACAAGATCCTATAAATTGGTATAGAATTGATAGCTCAAGTGTGAGAAAACAAAGTGTTTTGGAAAAGAAAACACAAAGAAAACACTTGGGAAAACTCAAGATAAGATATAGAAATTTTGGACAAGAACTAAAATCTCAAAACTTGTTTTCTTTTGATTTTTCAAAAACTTTGAAACAAAATAAAGATAGAGAATTTTGGCACAAATACTTTTTTGAAAACTTTGTTAAAATACTTGAGAAGGTGAGAAAAATTGCTTTAAAAAATCTTAGAATAAATAAGTCAAGGGAACCCATATTTATAGGATTCCCAAATTTAGTCGTTGGGGTCCAAACATGTCCAGAATGACCTGTCGGTCGACCGGCCAACGGTCAGATTTCTGACTGTTGGGGATTCCGGTCGACTGCCCCAAGGCAATTTGCCGTCAGTCGACCGCCCGGTCGACTGAGGCCAGAACTAGAGAGTAAACTCTCTGGTCGGTCGACCGGGGTCAGATCCAGAGAGCTCGACCGGACGGTCGACCGGCCCTAGGCCAAGGCTGTATGCACGTATCTGTGCACATCAATCGACCGCCCGGTCGACCGAGATCTAGTCCGGTCAGTCGACCGCCAGTGGTTACAGGCTGGGATTTTGGATTTGAAAACTTGGTCTTTTTAATACCTATAAAATTTCATAAAATCACATAAAATCCACAAAAATAAGTTCATGTAAATACTTGAAATACAAATATGTTTGATCAAGAATCAATCCATATTACAAACGATTTGAACTATTTTTGAGGCATAAAAAATTAAGCTTGAAGTCAAAAACAGTATTTCAAAATTTGTTTTATTTTTGTCTTCAAGAGTTTTTGAGAAGACTTCAAAATGAAAAACTATTTTTCAAAAACTTATATAAATACAAAAACATGATATAGAAACACTTTTGAAGTAAAGTGTGTATGGGGATAGGATCCAATACACATGGTAAATGATATATCTATGTTTTTGATAATAAATTCAAAACTACGTTTTGTTAAAAGACAACTTGAAACACATGAATTAAAATCATAAAAATAAGTTTTTAGACAATATGAACTAAACAATGTATATGAATGAAATCCAATATACATTAAACCATGTAAAACTTCTTTTAATTCTATCTATTCATGAAAGCTAAAGATATATTCTTGAAAATCCGAAGCTGGTTAAACCGAAACCAAAAACTATTTTAACTTGTGTGCGTGTGAACTTGAGCAAATCAAGACTAAGCTATTCTTACACAAGATCTATAACAAAACAAAACAAAACAAATTGAAGTCTTCTTGTAAAACTCTTTCTTCAAGCCGACTTGATCCAAACACGATCCAAAAAGCTTGACTACAACCGAGTACTAGATGCGATCTTGACGCGCGAACTCTTGAATCATCATGTGTTAGCTCCAAAACTGGCTTTGAATCCTTTGTTGAAGCTAATTACTTACTAAGATCTTGATCAATATCTGAAACTTATTAAACACAAGATCATTAGCAAACTAACCTTCATAAGTTAGTCATCATTAAAACTAAGGTGAAGGGCCTCTGGGCCAACATCTATAACAAGCAACTACCCATTCAAAATATCAGTCTACCATCAAAACGATATGGCCTTTCATGCCAAACTCGATCACAATTGTTAGAGAATTTAGATTTTAGAAGAACTCATTTCCATACTGAAAATCTATGATTTATCTTTTAGACTTTTACATTGCATGATCTCTTACCATATGCTTTCATATGAAAAAAGCAGGGCTTTGTCCAAGTACGTATCCACCATGAATCTAAGTTTTCCTTCATATCATTATCATGAACAGCCACAAGTTCCTTACATTCTCTCTTGTTGTCTCAAGGAATCGAGCCTAACATTGGAATCCAAAACTTCAGTGCCTGTACATATGGCAGACTGAAAAAATGCATAGCCTGCAAACATTGGGACATTAGAAGACCATAAGAACCAAGTTGCAATGTACAACTCCACCTTTTTTAAAACATGGGAAAACCATGACAATAACAGACCACATCTAACCAGGTTACCCTTTGGACCAGCCATGTAAATATTTCAGCCTCACAGGTTTTGGGAAATCATACCTTTATCTTGTGGTGGTTGATTGGCATGGAGGGATTTTGACAACTGGATCATTTACTGGTTGTTTTTGGTGGCCTTGGTCCAAGAATGAGGTCCATCCTCACTGTGTCAAGGAATCGGAAGGGAGGCACCAGTTTGTTAACAACATGGGGTTGATTTGCCCCTAGAGCCTTGGCACTTCTTCAAGGGTATCTTTGTATAAAGTTTGTTTCCACCTATCAAACTTACATGGCCTGCACCCAATTTGTGATTCACACCATTCATCTTGACACAGACATCCAGTGACATGTCTGGATAAAAAAAATAAATGTGTTTTGAAAGCTTCTAGAAAATCCATCTAACACTCCCTTTTGTCTTGTATTAAAAGTCTTTCATTTCAAAGCAATAAATTGATGGATTAGAAATCTCCAAAGCACATAAGTTTCTATCCGCAGTCCGCACAGTGGCACACGGTAATCTCAGTACCCAAGAAAGCCAATAGTGTGCATATCCATCTGTTTTAAAGTTAACATCTTCTACTTGTACTAAAAAAGGACTGTTTTGTTACTGGAAAACTGAGAATTTTCTTTATGGGGGACAGGAAGAGGGAGGAAGAACACTGTAACCCTCCAACTTCCTAGTAGACCTTGAGAGCTTTCCATGGGAATTGACTGATGTTGCATTCTATTAAGCTCTCTTGCTTGAAAGTTTTCAGGGGGTTCTCATCTTGTCAGAGAGCCAAACTGCAACTTTTGCTGTATGTCAACATAAATTTGTTTGACTTTTGTTCGACTTTCATATTGTTTCAAGCAACCAAACACACCCTAAATAGAATTAAAAGTTATTTTGATTGTGTTAGCTTGTACACTGCAGCACCCAACCCCACCCCCCCACCCCCCCCCCCCCCCACCCACCCACTCACAAGCTGGCGCGCGCGGGCGCGCACACACACACACAACACACACACCCAAAAAAAAAACACACCACCATCACCACTCTTGGTTAAATTACTTTTGATTATATTGATTATAGTTCATATATATGTGCAGAATGCTTTAATAAGGGCTCGTGTAAGGCTAAATCTGCCAAACAAGATCTCATTGTATTTGGCATGCTGTTGGTTGTAAGTAATTTTGCTTTATTTATTTATTTATTTTATCTTGGTAAAATGTTGACTTGCTACTGATACATGCACATATATATATATATATATATATTATATATATTATATATATATATATATATATATATATATATATATATATATATATATATATATAGAGAGAGAGAGAGAGATGATAGACTTGTACATATTCAACCCATCACAATACTGGAACAACTGGGAAAAAATATTCACTATTTTTTTTAAAGATATTACTGTGATAGCAGTAACTTTGCTTAGAACTGTTATTTTTTTCTGTTGAAATATTTGATGCGAAACCCATGGCCACCTTGATTTACTACATTGTATACTTGACTAGTACTATGCAATGCCCTCCCTTGAAATCCACATCTTACCAATCAATTTTTGTTGTACGTTTTAGATTTTGGTAGATGTAACAGCCAACTCATCGATCTGAAACTTTGTGAAAATAATATGTTTTTCCGTCGTTTGAAACTTTAATGGTTATCTACATGAATGGGGGCGTAAATTTTAGAATAATATTTCTGGAAGGAGTTTGTGTATAGTGTAACTCACTGACCTTTATTGAATTCATTTTAACAAATTTAAGATTTCCCTGGAAATAAGTATTTTGATGTTTATTTGAGTTTCTGTTTTGAGGCTCAAAAAATGGATCAAATGCATTTGGATAGTTGGGTGTTCTTGGCATTTTTTTTTTTTTGCTTTAGGAGGTTGATTATGCTAGAAAAATAAAGGTAGTGTTCTTTTAACCTATCCATGCAGCAGAAGCAGAAAATAGGATCAATTCTCACTGACAATCGATAAAACAAGAATTCTTTCTTTGAGAGCCAGCAATCACACACAAAAACGATAAAAGAGAAATGAGGATTTTTTTTTTTAAAAATAGTTCAATAAATTCTGCTCACATCCACAGGGAGGGATTGAGAGAAATTTCAGTATAAATAGGGGAATACAATGGATTGCTTTGTTTCCTTAAACCCCAATGCAAAGATACGTAGTTTTTCTTCCATCCTGAAGCCTTTCTTTTTCAACTTTGACCTTGTCTTTTGCACATTTACAATGACTATTAGGCAGTTATAGGGTTTTAACCCTAAGCTCATTAGAAGTTTCTAAATCACACTGTTGAGAACCTTATCAATGAAATCCAGCTTTGATTATTCCAAGTCCTAACTGAACTTTTGTGCATCTAGTTTATAATGACTTTCTTTTCATTTAGTATTTGTTATAGCTGTGTTCCACCTTTAACTGTATCTTCTTTGCTTGAAACAAGACATGGACACAACAATCTCCAGGTTTTGGCTTGTTTTCAAGTATATAAACACATTGAAGATGTTTTAGCATCAGTCCTTGCTTCATCATCATTATAGCACATAACCTTGAAAGCTATATCCCCTCTTGGACACCATTGGTGAATTCATTGTTGCTTGAATATACTCTTCTTGTAAAGCCTGCTCAAATTCAGTTTGTATTACATGTACTGTTCCTTAAAGCTCCATCTCCAACTAAGCTCGAAACATCACCTTGATGCAAGCTCCAAAACCCAGTATCCCTTGAAGCTCTACGCTCAAGCGAGTTTCCTTCCTTCAGCCTATCCAACTCTCGATATTCTTTCCTTCCAGGGCACCCTGTTTCCATGGCTAACTATTATGACTCCATTTTTATTTAGATCTGACATTCTTCGTAGTTAAGCACTCCATGAATATCAGATTATAATTGTCCCCTAGGAGAATCGCGTGTGAAGCATGCATGTTGCGGCTTGGATCTTAGAGAATTTACCGTCATTGTTTGAACCCAAAAAAAAATAACAAAGTTACCTATTCTTACTTTGAAATACGTGAAAATTAGTAAAGCGGCAAGAAAAGATTGAATCCACACAGACTTGTTGAAAACCACAATTTTTAATATCTTAATTAATTTTTAATCTAGTTTCAAAACAAATGATTTAGATTTTAGAACTTAAGTTAAGAAAATTATATGAGCAAACTTGGGGATTAGAAACTTGTCTTTATTCTAAAACTTGATAATTTAGCAATAAACCCAATATACTCTTTTATTTCTATCTCAGATTAAGCCACAAATAACTCTGCCATCCTTATTGTGAAGGAATCCCTCCAAAGTCAACTTGATCTAATATAATTAAGAGTTTTCATTTAAACTTAAGATGAAGTATGAAATGAATCCACACTGAAGTGAAACACAATCCATCAAAATTGATAAAGCTTAAATTAAACTAAAAATTAGGTATTAATAATATAACAAAAGAGAATAGAAACATGAAAGAGCAACTTTACGCATTCATGCAGCGGAACCCTCTCTCCAAAGGAACGTTCTCAGCTACTCATGATGGAGAGTCTAATTAATTGAGGATAAAACAAGTAAAAAGCAAGAGAAAGAGCATGACGGTGAAAGAAAACAGTTGGTTAAATAATTTTCTTGTTACAACTCTTAAAAAAACAAAACTTACTCTAAAACTCTTTTACCAAAAAAGGAAATAAAATTCTTACAAAATCCTCCTTTTATAACCTCTCTCTCTTAGTCGTTTTATAGGGAGAATAGAAGCACATATTTTTTCAATCATTCCAACATGTTTATAATATGTTTCCTTAAATTGCTCCAACATGTTTTCTTCAATCACTCCAACATGTTTCCTTTAATCACTCCTTTGATTTTAACATATGATTTGGATGGAGAAAATCCTTGGAGGTTTGATTTGCACTCAAGTCTTTGGCCCATCAACTTGGTTCAACACTTGATTCATTTCATTTTTTATCTCTTGTAGCACCCAAACTTACTTGCTCAACACCAAATGACTTGTATAGCTCCTCAATTTTCTAAACAAGAAGAACACACCAATTAACTATAATTAAATAAAAATAATATACTAACAAATATGCAACTTAGGTATAAATGTGTACAAATATACCATTATCAATGCACCACCCATCGTTTTCTTGAACACCAACCATCTTCTGTAATGAGCTTGCATGTCAAACTATCCACCATATGAATATTCCCTTCCTCCTCTGCACATGAGTCAAACATTTTCTTCTTGAACACTTAATCAGACTAACAAAATTCAATATCTAGCCCTTACTAATAGAAGTGTTGCCTTCATCTATGGAAACCATTAACACATTGACTAGAGTCTTCATACTATTATGCCTCGTTGTGTTGCTTTCCCTTTTTCTTCAGCCACTCTTGCCTACGCTTGTAGACTAACTTGAAATTACGTTTCTAAGATACAAATGCAATTAATCGGATGAATACTAACCTCTCTTGCCTTCTCTAGAATTTTCTTTTGTTTATCCCGCAACCTTGATTTTTGAACCCGAACTTCCTCATTTGATTTGATCATTTTTCTGTCTTTTGATAATGTAAACCTACTCCACTATAAGATTATCCTTGCCCTCATAATGTTTCTTAATCAAAATTATTATATGTCTATGGAAGAAAAATGAGTATAAGCGCCTTTTCTCTTCTCCAGCTTCACATCAATTGCTAAGAGCTTGTTGATTATTGAAGACTTTTAGATGTTCTAAAATCATTGTTTCTTCCTTCATGCACGTCATAGATAATTGTCTTAATGTTGGAAAGGCTCTGTCATGTAGAGTGTTTGCAGCCTTGACTACATAACATTTTGCCGCCATCTCTCATCTGATCCAATGTTATACATAAGTCCATATGCTGTGTATAGTTGGACTATATTTGTCACTTTTAGATCCGTCTCCTCCCAATCCTTATTTTTTCATGTCTTGTTAACTTTCCCTACAATGTTTTGTGAATACCTTCTCGTATCAATACCACGTTCACACTCGTTTGCCATAACATGAAGTTCTCCTTGATATCAAATTTCTCAACCTTGAGTTTGGCATAAAACAGCCCATTATTTGACGTCTTGTTCGATTGTCAATATTAGCACTGCCGATCTCTCCAAAACAATATTTCGAATGCCTGGAGATTTGCTAGAACTTGTTAGGAGAACAAGGGGTGGTATTCTCTTGGCTTAGATCATGCAGACAATGTAGAAAACATGACCCTTCACTTGATGACAATCAATAAAACAAGATTTCTTGCTTAGAGAGACAAGGTCACAAAAAAACCATAAAAAACCCATGACAAAAAGACGAGAGGAAGTTTTATGTAGGTCAGAAAATTCTGCCTACATCCACGATAGAGCACTGAGGGAGTTTTCGTTATAAAGTAATATCGTACAAGATGTAGTTCATTTCAACATTTCTCCCTTTGAACTCTGGTGGTTTCTTTTCCTCATAGGTGCAGATATTGATCATGAGGCTTGTTATATAAATATAATATCTTCAATCGTCACCATAACTTCAAAGTTTTGGTGTAGTGGAAGGGTCTTTAATATAGTATTAGAACAACCCACATTTGATTCCTACCGGGTGCGCATTTAAAATAGTGGATTTTAAAAAAAAAAAAAATACCGATGCGCAAAAGTTCAAGTTTCAGCCCATAATAAGGGCGTTGAGCTTGCAGAGGCATGTTAGAATATAAATATAATATCCTCAACTCTCACCATAAATACAGAATTTTGGCTAAGTGGAAGGGTCTTTAATAAGGATTTTTGTAGGCTTTTGTATAGTCCTAAATTCGGTAGGTGAATCATTAAATCATAGCCATTGATGATCCATAATAATAATAATGATACTTCCCAGTCCTAACTGAACTTGGACTTATCAATTTTGTAAAACCTTGACTTTCTTTTTCTAAATTTTTATTAGCTATAGCTAGACCCGACCTTTGACCATATCTTCTTTTCTTGAGAACAAGACACATGGCAGATTTGTATTATATACCAACCCCACTGCAGGGATACTAAAATACATTGCGTCCCGACTTGTGTTATACATGAAACCACTACATAAGATACTTAAATATATTGCATCTATGACCTTGTTCCTTTCAAGTCATTTGTCACTACTACTACCCTATCCCAATTCGCTAACCTTGTTATAAGGTCGTTTGTGGTGCAAACCACAAACCAGTCTGATTGGCACTTAATATTCTTCTCGTTACTTTCTGAAGAGAAACCTTGGATACTTTCAGAAGTTTAGTGGAAACTTGAGGAGGGATACCTAGAAGAGTTCGTAGTGGATAACCCCTACAAAACAATCTTCTCGAGAGTATGGTAAGTTATATGTGAAGGGCTGATTTACTGACTCCTTCAAAGGTTCTCTGTGTGACCCTTCTTTATTTAGGAGTCTGTAAAAGGGGCTTCAGGTTTACAATCTCTGCACCACACTGTAAAACCATAGTCTTGTTGTCAATCTGTAAGACAAAGTTGCCATGGTTCTTAAGATTTAGTTGGTTTTAGAATCTTAAGTAATTTTCTAGTAGTGCCTCGGGGATATTGAATCTGCTTAGCTTCTCCATTCCATGTAAAAAATTGTCTTATTTGAACCCTTTTGTATTGCTAGAGACATTTAACTTTTTGAAAATTCTACTTTTAACCTCCTTTTTTTTTTCATTTTCTAATTAATATCAGTATTGTTTTCATTTACATGATTTTTGTTTTAAACTTATCCACATAAATTTTGATAGAAGGAAATGCCAAAATTTCATGCTTGAATTGCATTCGTAAAAGCATAAAATACAATTTTTTTTCAATTGCATCTCTAGCGCCACTTATTAGTAGGCATGGAGACTTTTATACCATCCAAGTGGACAAATATTATCATATAATTATTTCAACATTCTATTTCAGGGCTGCAAATTTTCTGTTAATTAGGCAACCTTTAGTTTCTCTATATCACTGAGTATCTAATGTGTCCATTTCTCCCCTCTGAAGGTTGCACTGAGCTTGTTGCTACTAATTATATATAACTTCTCTGGCCAAATTCTAACTAACCGCGAAAGGAAAGCAGCCAAATCCCGGGAAGCTGCTGCAAGAATGGCAAGAGAGACCGTACAGGCTCGTGAAAGATGGAAATCAGCCAAAGATGCTGCAAAAAAACATGCACTTGGACTTCAAACCCAATTATCTCGTACATTCTCCCGCAAACAGTCTAAGGGTATTGGTCGATTTAGATCCGATGATACTCAAAAACAAGCTGTCCCTTCCGTTCCTCCTACCCCAACTCAGCAATCAACAAAAACATCCACGTCAAAGGATAAAGAACCAGGTGATCTTACCAAGATGATACATTCATTGGATGAAAACCCCGATAATGAAATGGGCTTCAACCTGCAAATTGGAGACAAACATCTTAACAAGAAAATGCCTAAAGGTAAACAAATGCATACTCGAAGCCAAATCTTCAAGTATGCATATGGTCAAATCGAGAAAGAAAAAGCTATGCAGCAGCAAAACAAGAACTTGACATTTTCGGGAGTGATTTCTATGGCCACTGACAATGATATCAGAACTAGGCCTGTGATGGAGGTTGCCTTCAAAGATCTAACTCTAACTCTAAGGGGGAGCAAGAAACAACTTCTAAGGTCTGTGACAGGGAAATTAATGCCTGGTCGTGTTGCGGCTCTCATGGGCCCATCTGGGGCAGGAAAGACAACATTTCTGAATGCTCTTTCAGGAAAGGCAACTGGATGTGAAACAACTGGTTTAGTTCTCATAAATGGGAAAGTGGAGCCAATTTGTGCATACAGGAAGATAATTGGTTTTGTACCACAAGATGATATCGTGCATGGAAATTTGACAGTAGAGGAGAATCTTTGGTTCAGTGCTAGATGCAGGTATTAGCTGTATCTTTGCACATCATACATTTATATAAATGATTTTATACTTATTTAACTGAGTTATTTCTATTCATGCATGAAAATAGAAACTCAATTCTAAATTTGATTAAAAAAATGTTCATCCTCATTTTTTGTTTCAGCTTACAGAATTTGCTTCATTTTTCACTCTTTGGGTGTAGGAAGTAGGATGGAAGTTCCCTAATTGGTTCTATGGAGTAGAATTCATAATCAAGGCCTAGAATATTATTATTCTTACTACCAGTAATCCTTCTTTGTTGAAAATCTATCAGATGTTTGCCGGTGGAAAATGTTGGGATGATCTCTTTAGTGGCTAGACATGTGGTTAACTACAGTTGCAAAGTTTTGTCCAACCCTTTTGCAGATCTGATGCATAGCTAACCCATTCTTCCTTGGATAGGGACTGCTTATCATATTTATCGTGTCAAGTATTTTGACAAGTATATAGTGGTTGTGTTTTGTGATAGGATACAGTGAAGGAGGAAACACTGCTCTTTATTGAGCATATTTCCTTTGTCACCTGCAGTCCTGACTATGGATTTCTGGCGCACGTTTTGCTAAATGTTCTTGTTAGGATAAAGCTTGATTTCCATGTTTATTCATGTTGATTATTGTCACGCCCCGCTTCCCAAAATACATGGAAACGGAGTCGCGATGAAGGTCGGCGACGTATATACGCGAGAAAAATACCCCACGCATACACGCTAAGCCTAAAATAACCTGAACAAGTTATAAAATCTATTATGATATATCAATATCACTGCAATATGACATATAAATATCTAACACAATGATAGCAGATGAATATAAGAAAGAAATGGCAATAGGATGCGATATAGATAGACTCAGGAAAATAACATGAATAAAAGAGTAAGAATACCTATAAGTAAGATAAGAGAGACTCTAGCTCCTCATAACGCGTACGATCACACGAACACCTGAACAATATAAGAAGGCGTTCAAAAATTCCTGAACGTGCGAATCTAGGGTCGTCAGAAGCGACCTAATGAGTGTGTGTGTGTAAAGAGAAAGGTGCTCGTGCATAATAACAACATAAGCAATAAAAACATGATAACTAAAATGAAGGATAATAAGATAATCAAGAACAAGATATGAACGATATATAACTGATCTTATGATAAAAGAAACAACTAATGTCAAAATATGTAACCTAACATATGTCACTAGTTTGATGTACAATCCTATATTTATCATAGTTTATACATGTATATACAGTCGGGTGATCACGGTCAGTCACAATACATTAACAGTTTATCATTATTAATTATGTCAGCGAACACCAATTGCCATATGTAATAGACGCATCCCATACTATGCCTACCACACATGCCAATCGAGGTCCTTAGTTATTGAAACTGATCGGTTGGAGACATTGTCTGTGTTTTAGGTGGGTCCCGTGCATACCCGGGACCACGACCCAGACCTCTGGCGCTGAACCAGGACCTACCGCAAGGTAGTCAGGAACATATATAACAGGAATAGGTACATGTATAATATGTATAACAGGAACAGCACGGGGTACCAGTCACCCCACAGGAACCCTGCAGTGAAACCTCTTTTGGTTGCGCAACCTAAATCCTAGGTCCACCCAAAATACAAACGCTGTCTCCTCCATCAATCTCTCCAATTCTAGTGTAAGTTGTTTAATATCATGTTATTAGTTTATTAAGGTTACTTAATGTGCATGTTACTTGAATCACTGAGATAACTCGGTGGTAATCACGGTAACAATATCAACATGTGTAATCAGGATACCGGTATAATAGGAATATATTATATCAGTGAACAGGATACCGGTATAACAGGAATATGTAACAATTATAACATGAAGGTGTTGTTACCGTGTAACAATATTTTCCCAGCAATTAATGGTAACATGGACATGATAGTTATCAGGTAGATGCCAAGTATAATCAGTCAAGTTTCCTAGGCGATCATTCAGGGTGAGTAATGTCCTGCTGTCATGAATAGAATAATTCGTGCAATGTATATAATCAACTCATATCCTCAAAGTCATCGATATATCCATCCTCTAAGTCACTGATATATCTGAACCTCAATAATTGAAATAAATACAAGTTCTGATACATCTAATCAAATCCTCATATTTTAATTTGATTTAGATTATCACATACTCTCACTAGGTCAATCACAGGATCCCAAAGTCAAGTAACATATCAACTACACAAATTTAAAAACACACCAAGTCAGATCAAGTCAACCCAATCAACGTCTATTCCTTAACACCAAGTCAACTCAAATCCAATTGAGTTTACCGACAAGTTCAAGTCCAAAATTTCATTTTATCAATAAAGATCTCCTATTTATTAAATCATCAATATCCCAATCAATCAAAATCATAATTAAGCAGTGTAATGTCCTCAATCAACATAGAGTCTAGATCACCTCTACATCTAATAGTCAATATCAATAAGATCATCAATATATCAATCAAACTCACCAGTGCGATATTCAAAAATAATAGCTCCTAATAGTCCAAAAGTCAGTCTCATCGTATACACTAGAGTCAAGGGTATCATATTCACACATATCCATGCATCGGTAAAACAGCCTATCAAAAATCAATATCATGTCTAACATGTCTTCAATATCCAAAAGAGTTCTAATCGGAATAGTCACCAAACAATTCGTCCGACAAATACTATACATAAAATATGAGTCTCTAACCTTAATCACGAATCAATCCTCAAGATCAATATATTTATATTCTAAGATTATCATAACTAGATCAGTTATAAGATCAAATCCAGTCTACAATATATCCATACTAGGCCTAAGCCAATAACAATCATCTACCAACACATAAAATTACGCTGATACAAGTTCCTATCAACTATGTAAATAAAATGAACAATCATAGATGTCTCATGAAGTGGTACAAGTAATCAAACTGATAAAATATAATAGAAAGTCAGATGAAATGATAAGTGTAACATGTAAATGCATACCGACAACGGTAAATAAGAAAATGCACAAGAACGAACACTCACAACACAATTAAATAAAATTAAACAAAGAAGTGAAACACTCACAATAAAATTAAATAAATTAAACAAAAAATGAAACACACAAAATAGAATTATAGAAGGAAAAGAAAACACTCACAAAATAAAATTACACAAAGAAAAGAAACACTCACAATAAAATTAAATAAAACTACACAAAGAAAGAAACACTCACATCACAATTAAATAAAATTAAATAAAGAAAGAAAACACTCACCTGAACTGGATCCTAAGTTTAGAGCACTGAAATTATAAGGTCCCGATAAATCTACATAGTTGATTACCAATAGAAATTGTTAGATTTTTAAAAGGATATTTTAAGGAGTTTAAATCTTAATTAATTAGTTTGGGAGTTAGAAATATGATTCTCTGAGTCTAATGAATTTAGTATGTTTGGTTTAAATCAATTTCTAATTTTTGTTAGATTTTTAATAGGCTTTAAATCATTAAATTACTTAACGGGCCTAGATTTACTATTAAGGAAATGGCTTTAAAGTGGGTGATTTGAATTAATTTATGTTGGTATTAATCTAAAATTTTTATCACAGAAAATAAAAGTAATGTAGAATATTGTTTATATTTTTCTTTTTTTGATATTCTTAACTATTTTTTTTGGGACAAATCTTCCTTTCTTTCTTCTTTTCTTTCTTTCTTTCTTTTTTATATGCAACCGCCAAGGCTCTCAGGCCCAGGCCCAGGCCGGTCCGGACCAGGCTTGGCCCGGAATTTTATTTTTGTTTTTTTTGTTATTATAAAACAGGGCCAAAGGCTCTGCTGGCCCAGCTAGGCCTGGGCCGGCCAGGCCGGACCAGGCCTTGCAAGCAGGGCACAACCCTATTGTGCAGAGCGCCAAGCCGAGAGCAGTGCCTCTCTGGTTTTTTTTCTTTTTTTAAAAAATCTTTTGTAAAAACTTTGAAAAAAATATGTAAATAAAATTGGTAGATCTACACATATATTTTAATTAGATTTTTAGATTGGGTTTTTGATGTATAAAATTATTCATGGAGATCATGGTATAGACATGATTATTAATAAACAATTTATATCAATAAATTTTTTTAGAAAATAAATTACTTACTTGGATTTGATTTGTTCAAATCAAAGCTTTGTAGGGTATTAAAATTATGATTATATAAAAATTATTTTAGGTAAATTTCTTAGAACTATTAAATATATTATGGTGAGTTTTGCCATATGGGTATTAATAAGTTGAATAACAGATTGTTGAAATTAATAATTTATTTATTTGGTTCTAATTTAATTTAATTTATTTTTAAGAAAAACTGAAATTAATTTCACAAGTTAGATCTACTTACTTGAGTTGTTCCTCCTTATATGCTCCTCAATTCTTGCCTCGAAACTCCTTTTCGTTCACGATCCGCTTGAGGAGAAAGGAGAGATGGAAGTGGGAAGAGTTGGACTAGGGTTTCTCTTGAGGTAGAAGAGAAAGAAAGGGTTTGAGTCTTTATATAAGTTATTAGATAATTTAGAAACATGAATTCCAGTTAGGTTTAGATTGCTTTTAGTAATTAGGATTAGGATGTGAGTTGGATTAGAATTTGAATTATGATTATATATTTAGATTAGATTATAGATTTGGATTAGGATTAGGATTTATTAAGATTATGATTTTAAAAATAAGATTTGGATTAGGATTGGAATTAGAATTGGGTTTTGGGTTAATGGGTAAGAATCTTAATGGTAATGAGTTATAGATTATTATTGGGCTTTAGTTAAAAGAAATAAGTAATATGAAGAATAAGAAAAATAGATAGTGGGCTTAGTTTTTGGGCTTAAAGAAAAATAAAAAAGATGAAAATAAAGAAGTGGACTTGGTTCATGTGGGCTTAGCATAAAAAGGAGAAGAAAACAAAAGGAAAAGGAGAATGGGCTGAGCTTATTTGGATGAAAATAATAATACTACCCATATAATTTAAAATAACTAAATATAAGCAATAAGAGTCTACAAGCATAAACAATAATAATACTAATAATGATAATAAATCAAGCTAATTAATAATAATAAGATATTGGTAGAATTAGGAATTTTTTAAAAATATGGTATTATTAAATAGGGGATATTACATTCTACTCACCTTAACAAAAATTTCGTCCTCGAAATTTCAATAAAGCAGGGATTGATAAAAATTCAAATCTAGGAAGAAAACAAACAAGCTTCCACGTCGCTTCCGAACACATCATGGGCCTGCTACGCTTCCGCTACGCGCTCTAATCTCTACTACCAGCTTTAAAATGAAGTGATCAAATTAAGAAGGCAAAATCAGGAAAATAGAATCAAAAGAGGATAGGAATCAAGATGGAACCTATATTACTCTAGAAAAAGAGTTGAAATTAGGGATATCAAAAGATTCAAGAGATGGATCCCAAAAGAGAGAACGATCAATTCCAAATGGAGTCAATATCATCGTATGGATAGTATATATATATATATTGTAGTGTAACTATTACTTGTTTCAAGTTACGGTAAGATTTAGGTTCTCTTTTTATGTTGAACCTGGTTTTGATACCAAGAAAATCCTGTCACGCCCCGCTTCCCAAAATACACGAAAACGGAGTCCGACGAAGGTCGACGACGTATATACGCGAGGAAAATACCCCACGCATACACGCTAAGCCTAAAGTAATCTGAACAAGCTATAAAATCTACTATGATTTATCAATATCACTGCAATATGACATATAAATATCTAACACAATGATAGCAGATGAATATAAGAAAGAAATAACAATAGGATGCGATATAGATAGAATTAGGAAAATAACATGAATAAAAGAGTAAGAATACCTATAAGTAAGATAAGAGAGACTCTAGCTCCTCATAACGCGTACGATCACACGAACACCTGAACAATATAAGAAGTCCAAAAATCCCTGACGTGCGAATCGAGGGTAGTCAGAAGCGACCTAATGAGTGTGTGTGTAAAGAGAAAGGTGCTCGTGTATAATAACAACATAAGCAATAAAAATATGATAACTGAAATGAAGGATAATAAGATAATCAAGAACAAGATATGAACGATATATAACTGATCTTATGACAAAAGGAAATAACTAATGTCAAAATATGTAACCTAGCATATGTCACTAGTTTGATGTACAATCCTATATCTATCATAGTTTATACATGTATATACAGTCGGGTGATCACGGTTAGTCACAATATATTAACAGTTTATCATTATTAATTATGTCAGCGAACACCAATTGCCACATGTAATAGACGCATCTCATACTACGCCTACCACACATGCCAATCGAGGTCCTCAGTTATTGAAACTGATCGGTTGGAGACATTGTCTGTGTTTTAGGTGGGTCCCGTGCATACCCGGGACCACGGCCCAGACCCCTTACGCTGAATCAGGACCTACCGCAAGGTAGTCAGGAACATGTATAACGGAACAGGTACATGTATAACATATATAATAGGAACAGGACGGGGTGCCAGTCACCCCACGGGAACCCTGCAGTGAAACCCTTTTTTGGCTGCGCAACCTAAATCCTAGGTCCACCCAAAATACAGACGCTGTCTCCTCCATCAATCTCCCAATCCCAGTGTAAGTTATTTAATATCATGTTATTAGTTTATCAAGGTTACTTAATGTGCACGTTACTTGAATCACTGGGATAACTCTGTGGTAATCACGGTGACAATATCAACATGTGTAATCAGGATACTGGTATAATAGGAATATATTATATAGTGAACAAGATACCGATATAAAGGAATATGTAACAAGTATAACATGAAGGTATTGTTACCATGTAACAATATTTTCCCAGCAATTAATGGTAACATGGACATGATAGTTATCAGGTAGATACCAAGTATAATCAGTCAAGTTTCCTAGGCGATATTCAAGGTGAGTAATGTCCTGCTGTCATGAATAGAATAATTCGTGCAATGTATATAATCAACTCATATCCTCAAAGTCATCGATATATCCATCCTCTAAGTCACTGATATATCTGAACCTCAATAATTGAAATAAATAAAAGTTCTGATACATCTAATCAAATCCTCATATTTTAATTTGATCTAGATTATCACACACTTCACTCTATCAAGGTCAATCATAAGATCTCAAAGTCAAGTAACATATCAACTACACATAATAAAAACCCACCAAGCCAGATCAAGTCAACCCAATCAACGTCTATTCCTCAACACCAAGTCAACTCAAATCCAATCGAGTTTACCGACAAGTACAAGTCCAAAATTTCATTTTATCAATAAAGATCTCTTATTTATTAAATCATCAATATCCCAATCAATCAAAATCATAACTAAGCAGTGTAACGTCCTCGTTCAACATAGAGTCTAGATCACCTCTACATCTAATAGTCAATATCAATAAGATCATCAATATATCAATCAAACTCACTAATACGATAATCCAAAAATAATAGCTCCTAATAGTCCAGAAGTCAGTCTCATCGTATACACTAGAGTCAAGGGTATCATATTCACACATATCCATGCATCGGTAAAACAGTCTATCAATAAACCAACGTCATCTCTAACATGTCTTCAATATCCAAAAGAGTTCTAATCGGAATAATCACCAAACAATTCGTCCGACAAATACTATACATAAAATATGAGTCTCTAATCTCAATCACGAATCAATCCTCAAGATTAATATATTTATATTCTAAGATTATCATAACTAGATCAGTTATACGATCAAATCCAGTCTACAGTATTTTCATTCTAGGCCTAAGCCAATAACAGTCATCTACCAACACATGAAATGACGCTGATACAAGTTCCTATCAACTATGTAAATAAAGTGAACAATCATAGATGTCTCATGAAGTGTACAAGTAATCAAACTGATAAAATATAACAGAAAGTCACATGAAATGATAAGTATAACATGTAAATGCATGCCGACAACGGTAAATAAGGAAATGCACAAGAACGAACACTTACAATACAATTAGATAAAATTAAATAAAGAAATGAAACACTCACAATAAAATTAAATAAAATTAAACAAAAAGTGAAACACTCACAAAATAGAATTATAGAAGGAAAAGAAAACCCTCACAAAATAAATTACACAAAAGAAAAGAAACACTCACAATAAAATTAAATAAAACTACACAAAGAAAGAAACACTCACAACACAATTAAATAAAATTAAATAAAGAAAGAAAACACTCACCTGAACTTGATCCCAAGTCCAGAGCACTGAAATCATAAGGTCCCGATAAATCTACAAAGTTGATTACCAATAGAAATTGTTAGATTTTTAAAAGGATATTTTAAGGAGTTTAAATCTTGATTAATTTGTTTGGGAGTTAGAAATATGATTCTCTGAGTCTAATGAATTTAGTAGGCCTGGCCCGGAATTTTATTTTGTTATTTTTGTTTTTTTTAATAAAACAGGGCCAAAGGCCCGGCCTGCCCAGCCAGGCCTGGGCCGGCCAGACCTGGGCCGGCCAGGCCGGACCAGGCCATGCACAGCAGGGCACAACCCTGCTGTGCAGCGCCTGCTCTCGGCCAAGCCGAGAGCAGTGCCTCTCTGATCTTTTTTCTTTTTTTTGAAAATCTTTTGTAAAAACTTTGAAAAAAATATGTAAATATAAATTGGTAGATCTACACATGTATTTTAATTAGATTTTTATATTGGTTTTTGATGTATAAAATTATTCATGGAGATCATGGTATAGACATGATTATTAATAAACAATTTATATTAATAAATTTTTTAAGAAAGTAAATTACTTGGATTTGATTTGTTCAAATCAAGGCTTTGTAGGGTATTAAAATTATGATTATGTAAAATTATTTTAGGTAAATTTCTTAGAACTATTATATATATTATAGTGAGTTTTGCCATATGGGTATTTATAAGTTGAATAACAGATTATTGAAATTAATAATTTATTTATTTGGTTCTAATTTAATTTAATTTATTTTTAAGAAAAATTAAAATTAATTTCACAAGTTAGATCTACTTACTTGAGTTGTTCCTCCTTATATGCTCCTCAATCCTTACCTTGAAACCCCTTTTCGTTCACGATCCGCTTGAGGAGAAAAGAAAGATGGAAGTGGGAAGAGTTGGACTAGGGTTTCTCTTGAGGTAGAAGAGAAAGAAAGGGTTTGAGTTTTTATATAAGTTATTAGATAATTTAGAAACATGAATTCCAGTTAGGTTTAGATTGCTTAATTCAGTAATTAGGATTAGGATGTGAGTTGGATTGGAATATGAATTATGATTATATATTTAGATTAGATTATAGATTTGGATTAGGATTAAGATTTATTAAGATCATGATTTTGAAAATAAGATTTGAATTAGGATTGGGATGATAATTGGGTTTTGGGTTAATGGGTAAGAATCTTAATGATAATGAGTTATAGATTATTATTGGGCTTTAGTTAAAAGAAATAAGTAATATGAAGAATAAGAAAAATAGATAGTGGGATTCTGGGCTTAGTTTTTGGGCTTAAAGAAAAATAGAAAAAGATGAAAATAAAGAAGTGGACTTGGTTCATGTGGGCTTAGCATAAAAAGGAGAAGAAAACAGAAGGAAAAGGAGAATGGGCTGAGCTTATTGGGCTTGGATGAAAATAATAATACTACCCATATAATTTAAAATAACTAAATATAAGTAATAAGAGTCTACAAGTCATAAACAATAATATTACTAATAATGATAATAAATCAAGTTAATTAATAGTAATAAGATATAGGTAGAATCAGGAAATTTTTTAAAAATAATAATATGGTATTATTAAATAGGGGACATTACAATTATTTTGGCTTATTGGATGGTTGTGTAGCTTACTCTGCATGTATTATTCAAATTTTCCCTGGGAAATTTGGTTGGACTTCCTGAAGGCCACCCTTAACATGTGGTATAAGAAAATAACTTTCAGTGTAATGCATCCTAGTTGATTTTATCTTCTGTAGAAAACTTACATTACCAAATTACATCTATACTTAACACCATTCCTGCCTAGAAAGCATCATAACATCCATATGATGAAAATCTGACTCGAATTTACTCTGCCAACATCTTCTTTTTGTGATGAGGCTTGATTGTCTTAGTTTTATTCATGTTGAGTAATTCAGTTGCGAGTCCTCGGAGGCTGTGTCTGCAATAGGAGTTGCTATTTGCTAAAAAGGAGGAAAATCCCATAGTATTACTATGTCAATTTCTTTCTAATGATCATCCTGACTCTGAATTTGCAGTGCCTAGTCTGTCTGTCATACTCAAAATATCGTCTCTCTTGATATTTGGTACTGTCTCCTTGAGGTAAATCAATATGGGCATAACTTTCCATAATATTTGATGCTAGTTGATTCAATATATTATAAGAACTTATATTACCAAAACTAAATTATAAACCTGCCTCCTAGACCGCAGCACAACATGTTTGTTATGAGACCGTTATTCATTTCTGTTTGAGTTATATCACCTCTTTTTCTCAATACTGTCACTGATATCTATGTCAAACTACAGCTTATTGTTTCTTTTGACGTTCTTATTCAAACATCATCCATTTAAGATCTCTTGTAATCATTTTATTGAAGGCAACCACTTCGGTGAATTCTCTTCTACACAGATGTGATTATCGACATACAAGACGAATTCTGCTTTTTAAGAAGGGCTCATTCAAGAATAATTCTATGTCAACTTGTTGAGAAAGTGTCTCGTGTGTGTGTATAGCGAGCGAGAGAGAGAGAGAGAGAGAGAGAGAGAGAGAGAGAGAGAGAGAGAGAGAGACTTGGTTACTTTCGGAAGGATTTGGGCATGATTTTCCTCTTAAATTCAATGCTACGGCATTCAAATGCAAGATCCACTATGTTGAAGTTGATCTATATTATTTAAAGTAATTAAAAATAAAAATCTAAGTGTTTTGTAGTTTCTTGTTCATGCATCAAGTAGGCACAAAATGGACAACCGAAAGTAGGATATTACTTAGATTTATGACTTAGACAAATTCTCGATCCGACCAGATTATGATTAGATTATGACTTAACAAACTCATCAAAATCAACAAAAACAACAAATAACATCGTTAGACTAACCAGACTCACTATTTCAGCCGTTCATTTTGCGCTACTTGATAGATAAGCAAAAAATATTCAAAACACTTGAATTTGTTTTAAACACTCTTAATAAGGTATATCAACTCGAACAGAGTTAAATTTCAATTTGAATGGCCTAACATTGAATTTGAATGAGAAGAATTCATTTCCATATCCTTCCCAAGGATCTAAATTTTTTTTCTCTTTCTCTAGATATAACTCTTGATTCATGATTTAAATACATTAGAACTCTTGGACACCAGTTTTTCTGGGGTTTGAAACATTCGAAATCATAAACAACTCACTACTTTCAGCCGTTCATTTTTACTTGATTCTTGGGTAATAAAACTCAAAACAGTTTAAATTTTGGTTTATCAGTACTTCAAATGGTATAGATCAACTACAACGGAGTGAATCTTTAAATTAGATGTTCTATTATCTAATTCTAATAGGTAGGATTTGGTTCCAAATCCTCTGGGGAGGAGCATAGTCCTGATTGGTGAAGACTAATTGATGACTTCCCAGTCTACCATTTATTTACAGAAAGTTTAACATCAAGGACAGAAACGGATTGTGTCAAAATAGGATCTTCTCCAGATATCTGATCTACTATTTTATATTATGTTCTGCCTTCTGCACATCCTGACTGCTCTCTTAAACTGATTTAAAACTAATTTACAGTGACTAAGTGTTCTTATTTGAAGAGTTTCTTTTCTATCCCAATTAACCATCTCCTGTTGCTTTTCTTTCTTTTTTTTGCGGGAAAGCTCTTTGTTGATTTTCTTACCATAAGCGGACCTGGATAAACTTCAGTGTTCATCTTAATGAATCTTCCATTTACCTAATCTTAACTGCCCACTTTGTTTGATTTTGTGTTTCATTGGCTGTTTGCATTTTCTTTATTACAAAGTTAGGAAAAAAATTTATATCCTTTTTTTCTGTGTCAATCCTCATTTTTTATGTATCATTAAAAGTAATTTTTGTATTTGTTGCGTGATCTCATCTTTTTTGGCCTTCTGAAACAAGCCAGCTTTTATCCTAGCAGTACTTCTTTTTTTTTCCCCTCATGTCGAGTTGGTATATTTCTGTACTCAAGTACACTTGAAAATTTGTTTTTTCATATGTTGTAGACTTTCGGCTGACATATCAAAAGCAGATAAAGTTCTGGTTGTGGAAAGGGTTATTGAGTCTTTAGGGCTTCAAGCAATACGGGATTCCTTGGTTGGGACGGTTGAGAAGCGTGGAATTTCTGGAGGGCAGAGAAAACGAGTAAATGTTGGGTTGGAAATGGTCATGGAACCCTCATTGTTGATACTGGATGAGCCTACATCTGGTTTGGATAGTTCTTCATCTCAGCTGCTTTTAAGGGCTCTTCGACGTGAAGCACTAGAAGGGGTAAACATCTGCATGGTGGTTCACCAACCCAGGTTGTTTTAGTATTCATGAAACTTATTACTGTGAAATTTTTTTTTCTTCTTCTGTTTCTACCTTTTCATCTTCTTTGGATTTTGATTTTTCATGGCAAAGCTTGTATATACGAGCAACAAATAACCATCCATTTACACAGCATGAGGAACTTGACTGTTGATGATGAACTTGTGACAGGAGAGGTCAGAACGTGCAAGTTCAGATGGCTGCCAACGAGTATAGATGATTTTTCTGCCCTGTTATGGGAGGAATGGGAGTTTAGAGCCATTCATTCAAAATAAATAATTAAATTAACAAATAAATAGAGAGCACTGTGATATTACAGGCTAGAAAATGAAGCTTCTGTTATTAGTTTGCACGACATTTCAATGATGCTACCACTTAAGTACTATACCATAAAATTTGGATTTGGCTTAAAATTACCTGGAGTAATGAGATTGTTCTTCTGCGATTGCTGTTTCCAATTATTCCCAGGATCGTAAGGAAATGTGCTTTCCTTGCCTCTGTGGCTCTCTGTTGTGCCTTAGAGTTGAAATTTAAAAGCAATTTGTTATTTAAAAAACCTATCATCATTCCCTTTCTTTGTTAATTCAGGTGAACTTTGAGGGTTCCCATTGCACGATCAATAATTTGTGGTTTCACTTCCTGCCTACTCGCTGTAGGTCATGGCGGTCACATGTTCATACTTTCTTCCACCAGGAATTTGGCACCAGCTCAGATGATTGATGTTAAATTGACAACTGATTGTACAACATTGTCAATATTTTCATAAAGACTACTTGCTTTATAGCTCACCATTTTGATTAGAAAGAAACTAGATGATAATGATGATGATGATTCTGTGAAGATATCAGGGACAAGTTGCATAATGTTTCTGGCCTTTGGGCATAAGAGTAGCATATCCTCATATGCTCTTTCCAATCTCTTCACACACCCACCTAAACCCCAACATCCGCATAGTGCATGCACATATGCATGCTGATACGAAAGCAGACACCACATTTCACCTTATTGGTCTTTGACTAATTCGTCGGTGCAGCTAACAGAATTGATTGATAAATCTTTAAAATTTCTCTATGTACTATAAGGCATTCCTATTTGGGTCCTTGCTCCATTTCATAATCCATCATATTTTTTGTCATAAATATAAAACAAAGAACTAATATTTGCATGCCTACTGTTATGACAAGTTGGACGAGACAATTGATCCATGCATATATGTAAATTTAATGAATAATCTAGTATGACCAATCATAGTTCAAATCCTATGTTAAATTGCAATGTATTTCCTGTTTGCCTAGAATAAATAGGCAGTATTACATTTTCTCTTAGATCGAATAGCTTTATGTTTTAAAACTGTATATAGGCAGCACATATGCCAATATATCCTTTTTCGTTCTTCTAATGTCAAATAATCTTCATCTTCAGCTATGCTTTGTTCAAGATGTTCGACGACTTGATACTTCTAGCAAAAGGAGGTATAGCTGTATACCATGGACCAGTGAAAAAAGCTGAGGAGTACTTTTCAGGCCTAGGGATCCATGTTCCTGAGCGTGTAAATCCTCCGGACTACTTCATTGACATTTTGGAAGGAATTGTAAAGCCACCAGGTGTAAATGTCAGACAGCTACCCCTCAAGTGGATGGCGCATAATGGGTATGAAATACCCCAAGATATGCTGCAACTTCTACATGCAGAGGATACATCAGAAACTGGTGGTGAAGCTTCCTCTTCCGAGGGTGGAGTTGGTGATCCGACTATTTCTGAAGAATGGAGAAATATCAAGGTTTCTAATGAGCCAAAGAAAGATGAGAATTTAGATCACTCAATATCCAATGATTTATCCAACCGCAGAACACCTGGTGTTTTACGGCAATATAGGTACTTTTTAGGAAGGTAATTCTTTTACTCTTAGTTTCTTAACCATTATATAAGGAAACTATCTGCCAAGAATATTGATGAGCGTTCTAATAAATAGTTTAAAACTTAATATATTATTAAATGTTTCAACTTTTCGTTTTCAGGTTGGTAAGCAGCGTTTAAGAGAAGCTAGGATACAAGCAGTTGATTTTCTTATTTTAGGGCTTGCTGGAATCTGTTTAGGAACAACTGCTAAAGTGAGCGATGAAACATTTGGGGCACTTGGTTACACTTACACTGTCATTGCTGTTTGTAAGTGAAAGCTTATGTTAGTTATTTTTTTTTGCTTCTTTTCTCTCTTTTATGTGCTGTTAATCTGCTGTTGAGATGATGATAATATCATTATTCTTATTCTTCAGATTCTCTTCCAGGTCCATAAGAGCTTCCCCAATGGTGGGGCTGCACCATCTTGGAGCTAGATAATTCTAGTTCCATCAACAAAAAAGTACTCACAATGAGCCGAAATTTGGGACTATATCCATGTAGTTCTAGGCGGGATTAAGAGAAATGTTACAAGTTTGTAGACAGTTCATCTAGCCCCAAGTGGGCTCCACCTTCTTGTGTTTAGGTGAATCTAAAAGTTAGGTGAATTCAAAGGCTCATATTGAGTTAGGTGAAATATTGTCTCACTGTAGCCCCAATTTATCTAGCCCCCACTATGAGAATTATTCTTTTCTACCCTCAAAGTTTTAAAATGGAGCTACAATTGGAAGTACATCTACCATTCATCTAACTCCACCATTGGGGTTGCCCTAATAGATTCAGCCTACAGCCCTAATAGAAACATGCATGATTTGAAGTTTGGTAACAGCAAAAAACTATTTTTGTAACTTCTTTACATGAAACATAACATTGTTATATGTTTATACTTAAATGTATACCTTTCTCAAATGTCAAGAAAAAGAAAAAGAAAATATAGATCATTCCACTGCAACAACAGGAAACCCACATAATGTTTTTGTATCAGAAAAATAAAGGAAATCATAGAACAATAGCAGTAGCGACAACAATGAAAAACAACAAGAAGAATACCAACGAAGCCTTTATCCAAACTTTTGGGGTAGAAACATCATATTTAAAAAAAAAAATCATGGGAAGATGATGCCTAAGGGCAATTTCATTTATTGAAAACAAAACATCACATAAATGAATTGAAAGATACATTCTGTGTGTGTATTGCTAGATATACCGATAATTAATTATAAAATAGATATATTTATTATATCTAACATCTTTGTTTATATCTGTTATGTCTAAATTCGTTTCTTTTTCTATAAAAAATAATATGCATTTGTTCTCAAGATGCATGGGTTCACTTTGTCTTGCTCCTTGAAGGAAAAACATATATGAAAGTTTATAGAGAACAAAATCCCTGGAAAAGTATTTAATATTTATGTAATTTTATAATAGCATAAAATTCCATCATTTAGATAGAAATTTTAACCAAGTTATATTCCAGCCAACACACATATGAATTATGTTGATTTAAAATGATTTTTAACATCACCAAAAATCATTGCTAGCTAATTCGGGTTATTTCACTTCCATTATCTCATTGAATGATCAATTAGTATAATTGAGTACCAAAAGCTACACCATAAGATTTGCATTAAAATTACAATAGTTATGGCAAAATGAGGAAAGATCATGTCAATCTTAAAATAACTCTGAAAAATAACAAACTAGTTAGATGTATACATAAAATCTAGGAGCTTGTTTAAGCTGTAGTTAGATAGTTGGAGCATAATATAGATCAACTTCAACGGAGTGGATCTTGTTTAAAATGTAGGGGGTTGTATTTGAGTTGGAAGGATTCAACCTCAAATTCTTTTGGAAGGACACGAGTCTATCTCTATCTCTCTCTCTCTCTATATATATATATATATATATATATATATATATATATATATATATATATATATATATATATATATATATGAGCTAGAGTATTTTTAGAAGTATTAAGAATGAGGACACTTTCACTTTGAATTGATTAAGGCATCACTAAAATTCAAGATCCACGCCATTAGTTGTGATCTATTACCTGCTTTATTTTACCTATGCATCAAGTAACCAAAAACTCAACGCTTTTGAAAAACCTAAATAGCTTAATTTGAGGTCACTTTGATGAATGGCAAATTATTACGAAAAACTTTGAAATTTTTTGTGTGGATAGTTTATAGATAGTAGATTACGTCTAACAATGTGGATCTTGAATTTGAGTGGTGCCGTAACCAATTCAGAGCACATACTTAATACTTCTGAAAGTAGCCTAGCTCAATTATGTATATATGAACAGTAAAATATTTTTATTAATCAAATATCGAGTATAAAATATTACATTGAATCCAACCTCTCTAATAACTCTCTTACGTGAGTATCCAATCACTTAATACAGCTCTTAATAACTTAAAATAACCTAAAAAATCATCATAAAATAGTCATTAACACACTAAAGAGTAGCTCCATGACTTGCCTTGAAGAAACATAATCCATCCTAGATCGATTACTTAGAAAAGAATAAACATCCGGTCTCTTGTAGCTCAGAAACCTGAATCAACTGGATCCACTAATTGGAACAAAGTCAATCCTCTTGTAGATCTCAGATTGTTGAATCTACTAATGAGAGTAAAGATAAATGAAAAGATAATGGCCGAACCTCTTGTAGATCAAATCCTAGATGGGTATCAGTACCTCGATCGCTGTCAAACAACTACGAACTGATTATCAATGAAATTATTGAACTTCTGATAGAGAATTTAAACATAACCTACTAGCAACCATGGATGATCCATTGTAGTCTCACATGGGAGAAGAAAAGATCGTAACGAGAAATTAAGATGGCTAGGATCGCTAGCCACCCCAGCAGTTGAAATCGCACAAAGTCTTGTGCGTGTCTTCTCCCAATTGTGAAGTTGAACGTCAAAAGTTAATCCTTGCCACACAATCCCCAAATTTCAAATTGATTATAAGGGGTAGTCAAGATGGTTAGGATCACTATCACTAGTTAGAGGTTAAGATCGCACGAAGTCTCCTACGCGTTCTCTCCCAACTTAAAAGATGATCGATGAAGAGAAACTTTGCTGCAATCAATTCCTGATCTCAAACGTCTTTCGATGAAATTCTCTCTAACACGCTCTCACAATCAGGGGAGAGAAAGCCCTAGTTGCGGGAAAGAAAGAGATTTTGAGAGAGATTATGTGCTATAAAAATAAAATATTAGGCGGTAAAGAATATTTGATAGTAAATATCTTCTCACTACTTTTCGTCATTTCTTTTTTTTTAAATCTACTGAATTAGAATAGAAAAGCCTTTTGTAATTTTATTTCGGTTGCTAAACTGTTCACTTTCAGGAGTATGAAATACACCTAGAGGGTGGGTGAATAGGTGTACTAGCTAATCTAGGACAAATGATGCGGTTAAAAACTTAATAGAAAACACATTATGTGTAATCAAGAGTGAGGCCGAATTTCCCGTGAATGGCTCTGAAATTACTTCTTTAGATTTCTCTAGATTAAGAGTTGAGGGTCTTTAATAAGCTTTCTTGGTTGAACACAAGTGTGGGCACACACAAACTATATCTAGTATATGAATGTGAACAATATAAGCACTACAAGATATAAGAGAGATAGAGTTGAGAGATAGTGGATCAAACACAAACACAAATATATGTTTCGAGGTTCGAGCCACTGTTCTACGTCCCCGCCTTCACACAGAATGATTTCCATTACATTCACACAAGACCTTCTACAAGGGGACCTCCACTGAGAAATTACAACTCAATACCGAGAGTACACAACTCCTCTCTCAAATACAAAACCTCTATTCAAGAGTTAGGCACTAAACCTAGCACAAAGCAAAGAAAAATACACTTGGTGATCACAAAGATCACAAACTCTCTCTTGGTGATCTCAAAGGATCACAAACAATTTCTCACAAAAACAAGATCCTAAAGATATGATTAGAATTGATTGGCTCAAGTATGTGAGAAATCAAAGTGTTTGAAAATAAAACAACAAAGAAAAATACTTGAGAAAAACCTCTTGATGGATATATAAAATGAAGAACAAAATAGAATTCCCAAATACTTGATTTTGTTTGATTTTTCAAAACTTTAAAAACAAATAAAGATAAGAGAATTCTTGGCAAAAAACTTCTTTTTAAAACTTGCTAAAAATACTTAAGAAGATGAGAAAAATTGCTCTTGAAAACCTTAGAAGAAACAAGCCAAAGGACCCATATTTATGGGATTATCAAAATATAGCTGTTGGGGTCCAATCAGGTCCAGAATGACCTGTCGGTCGACCGCCGATTGACCAGCCAATGGTCAGATTTCTGACAGTTGGGGCTATCGTTCGACCGACCAGTCGATCACCCCAAGGCAAATTGCCTCTCGGTCGACCGACCAAAATCGGAGAGTGAACTCTCTGGTCGGTTGACCGCAAAGGTTGACCGGGGCCAGATCTAGAGAGCAAGCTCTCTCGATTGGTCGACGGACGGTCGACCGGCCCTAGGCCAAGGCAAGCTGTGGACGTCTGTGCACATCTGTCGACCGCCCGGTCGACCGAGCTCTGGTCGGTCGACCGGTCGGTTGACCGTCATTGGGCTCAGGTTAGGATTTTAGAATTTGCAAACTTGGTCTTTTAAATACTTATAAAATCCCATAAAAATTTATAAAATCCACAAAAATAAGTTCTTATCAATATTTGAAGAACAAATACGTGTGACTAAAATTCAACTCATATTTCAAATAATTTGAACTATTTTTGTGATATAGAAATAAGCTTTAAACCAAAACTGGTATTTTTTTAAAACTTGAATTTTGAAATAAAAATCCATTTCTCCAAAACTTGTATAAATATAAAAACATGATATAGAAACATTTTTGAAGTATAGTGTGTATGGAAAGAATCCAATACACATAAAAGATATATCCATATTTTTGACATTAAATCCAAACTAAGTTTAGTTCAAAAAAAACTTGAAACATATGAATTAGAATCATCAAAATAAGTTTTTAGGCAATATGAACTAAACAATGTATATGAATGAATTCACTATACATATAAACCATGTAAACTTCTTTTGATTCTATCTATTCATGAAAACTAAAGATATATTTTTGAAATCCAAAATTGGTTAAACCGAAACAAAAAACTATTGAACTTGAGTGTGTGTGAACTTAAGCACATTAAACACTAGTCTATCTTTACACAAGATCTAATATAAAAACTAAACAAACAAACTGAAGTCTTCTTGTCGATTTCCATCTTCAAGACGACTCGATCCAAACTCGATCCAAGTGAGCTTGATGCGAGCGTTACGATGTGATCTCTTGAATCGATACTTGTTTGCTTCAACACTTTGACTGTGAATCTCTTGTTGAAGTTAAATCTCTACTAAGGGCCTGTTTGTTTCGTTGCAAAACGTCGCAAGTCGTAAGTCGTAAAATGAGAATGAGAAAAAAGTGAACTGTAGCAGAGAAAATATATTGTGTTTTACGGTGTTTGGTGATAATGTGAAGTGTAAATGGAAAGTATATTGTGTTTTACGGTGTTGGTTGATAAAGTGAAAGTGTAAATGGTAAAGTATATTGTGTTTTACGGTGTTTGGTTGGTAATGTAAAAGTGTAAGTGGAAAAGTTGACCACAAAATAACTGTAGTAGTGATTTAAATATTATAAATACTATTAAATTAAATCTACTATTGCAAATTAAATTGTATTAATAAATTTGAGATAAAATTAATAATCTTAATATTTTATTTATAAGAATAATATTAATAAAATATTAGTATAAATAGTAAAATATTACTAAAATATTAACTAAATAAATAATATAAAATTTTAAGAAAATCTAAATAACATTAATAAAATTTAAGAATACTAATAAGATATAAATATTAAAAAATGTTACAACAATAATAAAATATAGTTATAATATTATAATATTAAAAATACTTGAAATTATTATAATATAAATTTTATTATAATATTTTTAATATTATAGAAATATAAAATTAATAAAGTAAAATATAAATTATAATTTAATAATAAATTATCATATAGTATATTATACTGAATTATTATTACAATATTAACATAATAAAATATTAAATAATAATAAAATATTAATATAATAATAAAAATATTATGATATTAATAAAGTAATTTTTTATATAAAAAAATAAATAATAAATATATAGTAATTTTATATTAAAGTATAATACTGTTATAAATAAAAATATTAACTCTAAATAAAATAATAAAAAATGGAATAAGTATTAATAAAATAATAAAATATTAAATTAAATATTAAATTAAAATAGTAAAATATTAAATATTAAAACAATAAAAAAGTTAAATAATTAAAAATATTAAATAATTAAATAAGAAATTGAACATTATTAAAATATTAAATATTTAATAATATTTAATTATATATTGATTATCAAGCAACTGTTTTGAACTGTAAGTGTACTACAAGTGAGAGTTACATGACTACAAAATTAACTGTAGCAACTGTAAGTGGGAAAATATAAGTGTAAAAGTGATATTTACATGACCACAAATTTAACTGTAGCAACTGCAAGTGGGAAAAGAAGAGTTGCAAAAGTTTTTACATTTGCATTTTGCAAACGAAACCAAACAAGTGTAAAATGTAAAGTTGTAAAAAATTTTGCATTTGCAACATTTTGCAAGTTACCAACACGCCCTAAGATTTTGATCAATATCTGAAACTTAATAAGCATAAGATCATTAGTAAACTAACTTTTATAAGTTAATCATCATCAAAATTAAGGTGAAAATCTCTAGGCCAACAATCTTCCCCTTTTTGATGATGACAAAACTTATAAGGTTATATATGTATTGATTAAGGTCAAGCTTCATAGAAGCTCCCTCTTAACTTATGCATAATCAATAAACACATAAAGATATGTAATGTAGCTCATAAATACTAAATAAAAATAAGATATATATGTTTAAATACTTTAATAAAACATATATATATGTGCCTAAACACTTTAATAAAACATACATATATAATTCTAAATTCTTCTCCCTCTTTTTGTCACTCATCAACAAAGGGGTGATGACAAATAAACAATACCAATAAACATAAACATAACATATTTTAAAATAAAATTTTGATACCAATAAAACAATGAATTGAAGGATCAGTTGAAAGAAACAATCTTTTTATGAATTGATACCAATAGAAGGACATGATATTAATTGCAAGTAAAAACCAATAATTTTTAGGTAAATACTAAAATTATTTTGCAATATAAATACCAAATTGAGAGTAATACCAATTTAAGATTTTGATACCAATATTGAAAATGTTAGCATATATTAAAACAAAGTATTTTTCATCATAAAGAGTGGGAGTAAGATACCGATTGAAAATAAAACCAATTGAAAGATAAAATAAGAATTTTTCTTCCCCCCTTTAAAATACCAATAAAACAATGCATAAGCTTGTATAAGATACCAATTGAAAAATAATTGACATTAAGAACTCAATCAACCTTAGTAAGAAATAATTTGTGCTGAAAATGTATGACATACGTTTAAAGTACAAGAAAATATTTATATGTATGTATCAGAGCAAAACAATTTATATATGATCCATACAAAAACCATGAGTATACAAAAGAATTTTTATTGAAATCATGTATATCTCATACCTACCACTTTATTCATGCACATGTTTGAAAGATATTCAATAAGATGCACAAGACGTGGTCGTCTAACCATCCGCCCTTTGGTTGATAGGGTTTTCAAAAATAAGAGTTTGAAAATAATTTAATGTGTTTGAAAATTCTACCAATTGAAGAATCACAAAACTAGTTTTATGATAATTTTAAAAATTAGTACGAGATCCTTCTATTAAGGAATAAAACAAATATATATTCTATAATATATGAAAACTACACGAAAATCGACACTCAAAAATCGATAAAACACATATAGTTCTCATGAATCAAAACCATGAGAAAACACAAGAATATAGAGTGTACAAAAATCATGTAATCAATAGAATCTTGAAATAAGGCATTGAAGCTTAATTGAAATGAAATCATCAAAACTTCAAAAAAATTTATTTTTTATCAAAAAAACAAGTTTAAAGATATATGTATGTTTTATCGAAACTAAAAGTATACATACATATCCTAAACATAAACGAGTCCATAAAAGAATTTGCATGAAAGCAAGTGACTCTAAGATATACATGTATATTTATTAGTTATAGACAAAATTAACATATACATGAAGCTAAACGCAGTTTTATGAAAACATGTACAAAAATAGAGAATACAAGTTAGGATGCAAGGATCATTAAAATAAGGTTATACAAGTACATCTAATGGGTACAAATGAGTAATAAAGCACAAACACATGTTAATCAAATATGGCTCACTAGTTGTACAAGTATAAACACAAGTTTTAATGTCAATAACATCCAAACAAGTAATCAACACATGAAGTGCAAAAACATAAACAAATATGATCATTAGGTTAATGCACGTGTTTTAGAATTGGGATATACACAATAACTAAACTATAGTGAAAAAATATAAGTCCATATGAATATAGGTGTATCTCAAAGTATATCACATGTCTAATAACATTGCATATAACATAATGAACATTGAAAATCAAGACATGCTAAAAACATTCATATGAAAGCATGTAAACAAAAATGAGAGTTAGAGATACTTACTAAAATCAATAAACTAATTTTAGGTCTTCAAACCATGGTGGTCCTTCTATCAAACATCCCTTGAAAGTGATGCATCAAAAAATATGATCTATAGGCTCGGATCGCATCCACCATCAATGCACCAATACCCCCACATCTAGTGAGAGTCCACACGTACATCAAATACAATAGGGTGAATTTTGATACCCATACTTTCTTGGGTCTAAGGGGGTTGCACCTTTTCAAACTCAAATAAACTTATTTGCAAAATTTGAAATATTTATTTTATCATAACAAAATTTTGCAAGGTGACCCGTACGTCCACAACATGTACAAGTGTACACATTAGCATACAAATCATGTGTGTGAGCATGATGAACATGCGTATGCCGTGCTTTGTGTGCATGCATATGAGGAGCATGTTTCTTCCGAAACATGGATTCCAACCGTTTGTCGTTCATGACACAATGGCTCAAAGTGGAGAACAATCTACACTTTTCTTCAACATGTAAATATTATTTTCAATTATTTAAGATGAAGTGGAGCAAGCATTCTAATCAATAGAAGGTATAACAATAGAATCATGACAAGAATGAGCAGCCAAATCATTTTTCAAAGAATTATTTTCTTTTAAAATGCAATCTAATTCCTTTGAAATTAAAACAATTTTATTTTTCAAGGAATCATTCTCTTTTAAAATAAAATCTAGTTTTGAAAATAAAACCCCATTTTTATTTAAAATAAGATCAAAATCATTTTTATTTTTCAAAATTTCATTTTCTTTTAAGGCAATGTGAAGTTGGGATTTCAATGAATCTCTTTCATTGGAAATCTCAACTTTCTCTTAAAAAATCATATCAAGTTTAGAAAACAAATTCTTATTTTCTTCTTTTAACTCAAAACTTTCTTTTTACAAAAGTTTAAATTTATTTAATAAGTTTTCACAAAACAATGAAAGTTTTTCATTTAAAGCATGGTATCCATAACATTATCATCACATAAAGGATTATCACTATTATCTAGTTGAGTGCCCGATTTTACCTCAAGGGAGTCAATCCCTTGACCATGAAGTAAGTTTGGTCGGACTCATCTCCACTAGATTCCTTCTCCAAAACATGTGCTGTTTGTATCTTGAGAGAAGTCAATGTGTTCACACTACAAAAGAGGAATCACAATGAGAAATCAAAGAAAGATCATCTTTGCTAAGTGTGTGCTAAAGTGCCTCTAAGGCTTGTGCAATAGCCTCAAGGTATTGTCATTATCAAGATAAGATTCTTGGTAGTGACAAGATAAACATGCAAACCTAGGGCTTTTAAATAATCACTCATCTTAAATTTCCATATATCAATGTTGAAACATCATACATGGAGGGGAAAGAAAATTCATGAGTGTATAACTATATGTGTGCAATGCAATCTAGATTAGCTATGCAAGGATCTCACTCCTAGGTGGTTAAATCGAATATCAGGAGCGGAGGCTCTGATACCAATTGAAATACAGTTAGAAGGGGGTGAATAGGTGTACTAGCTAATCTAGGACAAATGATGCGGAATTAAAACTTAATAACAAACACACTATATGTAACCAAGAGTGAGCCCGAATTCCCCTGAAGGGCTCTGTAACTACTCCTCTAAATTCTTCTAAACTAAGAGTTGAGGTGTTTTAATAAGCTTTCTTGGTTGAACACAAGTGTGGGCACGCACAAACTATATCTAGCATATGAATATGAACAATATAAAGCAATACAAGATATAAGAGAGATAGAGTTGAGAGATAGTGAGTTAAACGCAAACACAAAGATATGTTTCAAGGTTCGAGCCACTGCTCTACGTCCCTGCCTTCACACAGAAGGATTTGCACTACGTTCACACAGGACCTTCCATAAGGGGACCTCTACTGAAGAATTACAACTCAACACCGGGAGTACATAACTCCTCTCTCAAACACAAAATCTCTACTCAAAAGGTGGGTACTAAGCTTAGCACAAATCAAAGATAAATACACTTGGTGATCACAAAGATCACAAACTCTCTCTTGGTGATCTCAAAGAATCACAAACAATTTTCTCACAAAAATATGATTCTAAAGATAGGATGAGAATTGATTGGCTCAAGTATGTGAGAAATCAAAGTGTTTGAAAATAAAACAATAAAGAAAATACTTGAGAAATTTTTTGATGGATATATAAAACGAAGAACAAAATAGAATTCCCAAAGGCTTGATTGTTTTAATTTTTCAAAACTTTGAAAACAAATAAAGATAAGAAAATTTTTGGCACACAAACTTCTTTTTAAAACTTACTGAAACACTTAAGAAAATGGGAAAAATTGCTCTTAAAAAAATCTTAGAAGAAACAAGTCAAGGGAACCCATATTTATAGGATTCTCAAAACATAGCCGTTTGGGTCCAATCAGGTCCAGAATGACCTGTCGGTCGATCGCCTGGTCGACCGGCCAACGGTCAGATTTCTGACCGTTGGGGCAGTCGGTTGACCAGCAGCCGACCGCCCTAAGGCAAATTTCCTGTCGGTCGACCACCCGATCGACCAAGGCCAAAACCAGAGAGTAAACTCTCTGGTCGGTCGACCGCACAGTCGACCGGGGCCAGATCTGGAGAGCAAGCTTTCTCGATTGGTCAACCGGACGGTCGACCGGCCCTAGGTCAAGGCAAGCTGTGCATGTCTGTGCACATCGATCGATCGCCCGGTTTACTGTCAGTAAGCTCAGGTTAGGGTTTTAGGGTTTAAAAAGTTGGTCTTTTAAATATCCATAAAATCTCATAAACTCACATAAAATTCATAAAAATAAGTTCTTATAAATATTTGAAGAACAAATATATGTAACTAAAATTCAACACATATTTCAAACAATTTGAACTATTTTTGTGATATAGAAATTAAGCTTTAAATCAAAATCGATATTTTTCAAAACTTGAATTTTGAAATGAAAATCTGTTTTCTCCAAAACTTGTATAAATAAAAAAACATGATATAGAAACACTTTTTAGTGTGTATGGATAGAATCCAATACACATATAAAAGATATATCCATGTTTTTGACATTAAATCCAAAGCTAAGTTTAGTTAAAAAACCATGTAAATTTCTTTTGATTCTATATATTCATGAAAGTTAAAGATATATTCTTAAAAATCCAAAATCGGTTAAACCGAACAAAAAATTATTGAACTTGAGTGTGTGAACTTGAGCATATCAAACACTAGTCTATTTTTACATAAGATCTAAAAATAAAAACTAAACCAAACAAACTGAAGTTTTCTTGTCGATCTCTATCTTCAAGACGACTCGGTCCAGACTCAATCCAAACTCGATCTAAGTGAACTTGAAGCGATCATTACGATGTGAGCTGTTGAATCAACGCTTGTTTGATTCAACACTTTGACTGTGAATCTCTTATTGAAGTCAAATCTCTACTAAGATCTTGATCAATATCTGAAACTTAATAAACACAAGATCATTAGTAAACTAACCTTTATAAATTAGTCATCATCAAAACTAAGGTGAAAGGCCTCTGAGCCAACAGAGTAGTTATGTATTACTCTCTCTCTCTCTCTCTCACACACACACACCCCCGCCCCTCCCCAACCTCACCCCCACCCAACCCCACCCCCCATACACAACAAACAAACACACACACACAGTTTAGTTTCTCAAAAAAGTTGTGAAAAGAATTTGAACTGCTGGACATACTTTTAAATTCATGTTCATGGCTTTGCTTTTTGCTGCATTAGTTCACAAGGAAAAGGTCAATTGATATTTTAAATTTAAACTAGTTCACTATGTAAAGAAGTGTTATCTCATATTTTCCCACTTAATTAATCCTTTACAAACTTAATACTTACTATGACTTTTATGTTTTAAACTCTCATCGGCATAAATGATTGTTGTATCCATCTTGAGTTTTAATTGGGTTTCACATGGAGCAAGCATGAGGATAGGATTTGTTCGATGTCAGGTTGAGAGAAAGATGGTTGGATGGTTGTTACATATATTGGAAGATATACCTTGCATTCACCCTAAGGTACACATGAACTCGATCTAGTCTAAATATCAGATATCGGGATCGTATCGGATGAGGGTTTTTCATATCAGATATCGGATATCGGGGATACGCGCGCATATTGGGCGTTCATATCAGAACTATATATAATGAAATATTGATAACTAAAAGTTGGTTTAGTGTAACAGATATCTACCTAATAAAAATGATGTAATATGCATGCAAAGACTGTAAAAAACAATGTACATTTGCATGCAGTCGTGCTATAAATAAGTTATTTCATATCAGGAGATATATCAGGCGCTTTATCGGCCAATATCGGGCGACTTATCGGCCGATATTTCAAATATCGACCATTTTTTGCAGCAAACGATATGACGAACGATTTTCCCATATCGTATCAACAGCAGGCAAAAAAGGAGATATCGGCCGATATTTAAAACATGGGATCTAGTGAAATTAAGACAATATGTGTATCATAAATGTTTGCAACATTCAAAGGTGTTGCTTTAGCCATCTTCTTTGAAAATAAAGAACCAAATGTTATGTCTAAAAGAGACACTATCATATTACAAGATGTATGCACTTGACTCTTTGATTTTGACTTGGTAACCCAAATCTTAAATACACATTTAGATCTTTGTGACCACTTTGATTAAGAGACGATTCCTAAAGATTCTAGTTCTTTTTTAAAATCCTATGGATACATATCTTTAGGGTTTTCTTCAATGTAATATGAACTAATAGTTACTGCCAAAGAGATTTCCTAATACTCTTCCTCAAGCTGGAGCTTATACATCATCCATGCCAACTTATCTGAATACTTTGAATCCGGAGCCCTCCAAAAGATTTTCTCAAAAGTTCTGCTAACTAGTTGATGTAATACAGGATCGCAATCACCTTCGAATACAAATAAAAAAGAAAAAGGTTTTACAAGAAATAAGATGAAAAAAAGAGATTAGGGTTGGAGAAAGAATCAGATAACTTTGGGCTTCGCACCCCTTACGCGGGCTTCACACCCCTTGCACCACGGGCTTCACACCCCAATCTCAAGAACCCAAGAGCTCTGAAATTTTAACTGGAAAAGTTTTATTTAATCATTGTCTACTTATTCATTGAGTTGAGCCTCTTTATATAGGCTCTTACAAAGTGAACTTCTCGGATATAACCGATGTGGTACTAAAAGAAAGATAAACAAAACACATCTCAAAATAAACTAAGGCATAAAAATGTAACTGACAACTGGCGTGATGTCCTCATCAATTCCCCCGGGGTGGGAGAAACCTGACCCTGTCGAGTGAGGACTTTCCTCACGAAGCATATCAATCGGGCCAAGGTGGTGGTCGTGGCAGCATCACTGGTACGCCGTGTTGATACCATGGTGGCGGAGGTGGAACTGGTCTCCGTGACGAGTTAGCTGTGAAAGACGACAGCTCGATCAAGACATAGAGAGTAGACCAAGGCGCATCATCCCTGCTGAAGACGGAACTAATATCAGGATCCCATGGGTTATCTAACTCGCAAGCAATGGAAGCAATCCTCTTCAGAGCCCTATCGAAATCTTTAGGCCAAGTGTGCAACTTTCTCACACCCTCAGAGCGACTCATAACCATCACCTTATTATCAACCACAAATTCCTGCAAAGTATTATATGGGTACGTAGCAAATTTGTGGGTATCATTGTAAATTGCTATCGGTCTAGTGATATCATCAATGTATGCAACAGGAAAATGCAATGTAGTAGTTTCAACTATCTCATTCACGTCATCACTGACACTATTAGACATGTGAATTTCATCAATAACCAGTGTGTCGGCACCAACTGTTGTGTCTATACTAACAGTCTTGGGAGGGACATGGACTTCCTCAATAACCTTCGAGACGTTAACTTCATCACTAGACACAATTCTAACATGTAACACTTAGCCTTAGCATTGACTAGCGTTTTGAAAGTCAAGTCCAACTTTAATGCAACATCAAAGGCATCTTCAACAGTGTCTAAGTCATAGGGGCCAGTAATCATAGCATGTTTTATTTTAGGTCGTAAACCCCAAACAAACCTAGTTAGAGTCTCAGAAGGGTGCTCTCTCACGTCACTACGATGGGTTAAGTCCTTAAACATGGCAATATAATTATGAATGGACATATGACCCTGATGAAGTTTGTGTAGCTGGTCTAAGTGAGGGTCCCTATACTGCTGACTAGTCATGATGACTCAAGCAAACAAGCAGATGCAGTGGAGAACCTAGAGTTAATTAAACTAAATGTATGCACTAAACAAAAATACCCTAAAGTTTAAGTTCTAAATGCAAAGAAAATGCATTCCTAAAATGATGAAAAAACGATAAATGCTAATGCAACCATTAGATTGAAGCAAATAACAATTCAACCAACAAATTATAGTAATCCATATAGTAGTTGCAAGTAATAAACAGTTAACGATTCAGGTCAAGTTAGGATATCACCTCGAAAATGGAGCAAATCAGACGCTAATCGGGGCAGAAACAAACTCTGGACTGTGTTGCGCTGATCTGCTGAGCTGAATCTGACAGACGACCGAAGCTTGAACTAGAAAATGAAGGCTATAGATGTGTAGTGTTGCTCTCCACGAATCCGCTCTTCAAAAACGGCTTGAATCGAGCTTGAAACGAGCTCAGAATAGACGAATGTTGGGGCTTTTGGGGGACACGAACAGTAACCTGAAGGTTACTGTTCACGTGAACAGTAACAGGGCGATTACTGTTCACTGTTCACTGTGAACAGTAATCGGTCGATTATTGTTCACTGTGAACAGTAAAGTTTTTTTTGTTCTGTTTTTTTCTTCTGTTTTTCTGTTTTTTTGTTTTCTGTTTTCTTCTTCTTTTTTTCTTTTTTCTTTTTGCAAAGTAGATCTAAATAAATCTAAATCTAGATTTTGATCTAGATCTAATAATAATCGAATTTTTTTTTGCAAAGTAGATCTAGAGATCCAGATCTAGATTTAGGATTTGGAGAAGAGAAGAAATTCGAAGAGGATTGGGACCAAAGCTCTTATACCAAAATGATGTAATACAGGATCGCAATCACCTTCGAATACAAATAAAAAAGAAAAACTAGGGTTTTACAAGAAATAAAATGAAAAAAGAGATTAGGGTTGGAGAAAGAACCATATAATTTTGGGCTTCGCACCCCTTACGCGGGCTTCACACCCCTTGCACCCCAGGCTTTACACCCCAATCTCAAAACCCAAGAGCTCTGAAATTTTAACTGAAAAAGTTTTATTTAATCATTGTCTACTTATTCATTGAGTTGAGCCTCTTTATATAGGCTCTTACGAAGTGAACTTCTCGGATATAACCGATGTGGTACTAAAAGAAAGATAAACAAAACACATCTCAAAATAAACTAAGGCATAAAAACGTAACTGACAACTGGCGTGATGTCCTCATCACTAGTTAATAGAAAAGACATGTTAAAGTTCAATAATCTTGTCCTCTCTAATCTTTTAGCGAACAAGATGACAATCCACCTGAAACTTGGTGTGCTCATAAAACTGAATTTTCTGTAATGTGAATAGCCTCTTTATTATTATAATATAATCTCATATGAAGGGAAGGCAAAAGATGTAGCTCACTTTATAGATCTCATACCCAAACCAATTCATATGTGGTATCAGCCATGTCTCGATATTCAGACACGCGCAAGTTTTCGAAACTAGATCTTGTTTCTTGCTCTTCACAATACAAGATCTCCTTCGACAAGCATACAATACCCAGTAATTGACATTCTTTCAATTGATAATCCTTCTCAATATGCATTCGGAAAACCAGCTATATGCCTATGACCATAATTTGAGTATAAGAGTCCTCTATGAGTGGCACATTTCAAACAGCGAAATGCTCAAATCACATCTCAATGACTTCTCGTGGAGCAGATAAGAACAGGCTAACCAAACTGACAGTATATGCATCAAACCGAGTCACTATAAGATAGTTCAGCTTGCCTGTAAGCCTCATGTACCGTCCTCGATAATCCAAAAGTGCCCATAAGCCTCATGTACCGTCCTTGATAATCCAAAAGTGCCTATATGCCTCATGTACCGTCCTCGATAATCCAAAAGTTCCCCCTGATCTGGTAGCACCTTAGAGTTTGGATTCCACCATTGGCGCATCCACTATTTGCACCCAACCTACATGCTTTCGAAAGCATAACGAGCATATAGTTCCGTTGACAGAGAAAGGTCCATTTCTTCGATCTTGCTATCTCATTACCCAAGAAATATCACAACTGCTCTAAATCTTTAGTTTGAAACTTATGTTATATATACAATTTCAACTCACTATTCCTTGAGCTTCATCACCGGTAATCACCATGTTATCTACATAGACAAGCAAAAGAATTTGTTTACCTTATGATGCCTATTAAAGACAAAATGGTTCTTTGAGAATGACGAAGTCCTAACTCTTGAGTAACCAAGACAAATCTCCCAAATCATGCTTTAGGAGATGCTTCAATCCATATAAAGCTTTCAAAGATGACAACCAACCGGACTTCCCTTGTGTAACAAAACCAGGTGGTTGCTCTATATAGACCTTTTCATCAAGAATACCATAAAGGAAAACATTCTCGATGTTGAGTTGATATAATAGTCAGTGATGAGAAGCACCAAATGAAATGAGAAGACAGACATAAGTTAATTTGGCCACATGAGAGGAGGTCTTCTCACAGTTAATGTCATAAAACTGAGAGCACTCTTTGGCCACCAAATAAGCTTTCAAGTGGGCAAGAAGACCATCCGGATTGAGCTTCACTGTATAAACTCAAAGATAACTAACTGTCTTCTTTCCGTTTGAAAGAGGTACCAAATCTCACGTGCCATTTTGCTTTAAGGCTACCATTTGTTCTTGCATATCTGATCTTCAACTTGAGCCTAATAGGTTCTCTAATAGAGAATTAGGAATAGAGGTAGAGTCAATGGAGGAGATAAAAGTATGAAAATGTGAAGAAAGATGAGCATAAAACATGAAATTAGGATGTGAGGTACAACTCTATTTGCCTTTTGAACAACAATTATTTGATCGAGATAAGAGTGAATATTATTATTAATAAGAATATCCTCAGAAAGAAACAATAAGATTCTTACCAGATTGTGTATGAGGAATTGGAACTGCAGAAGGAGGTCCGGAGGAAGTTTTGTAGTGTGTCATTTATGCACATGGAGTGGTTTATTATGTTTGGATGACATTTGTTTCAATTCGTTATTCCTTAAAGATGATTTAATAGCCGATAACAATGGATTTAGAATAAAACATATAGAATCATCATTACCAGACTCTACCACATGAGAACTCGGATTAAAATATGGTTTAGACTCAAAGAAGGTAACATTATCAAATATCATAAAATTGTTCAAATTAGAACAATAACATTTGTATCCTTTTGAGCACTGGAGTACCTTAGAAAACACATTTAGGAGCTCTAGGATCCAACTTAGTCTTATCAAGCTGATTATCATGATAAAAAACACAAAAACTTTTAGTGGTAAAGAAAAGAGTTCATTGTGTGAATGAAGTAAAGATGGTGGGATTTGGCCCTCCAAGATAGAAGATAGTATAAGATCGATAAGATAGCAGGATATAAGAACTGTATCATTCCAAAAATATTTAGGAGCCTTCCGAAAGATTAAAAGTGTGTATGCAACTTTAACAAATGTCTATTTTTACATCTTGCAATGTCATTCTTTTGAAGAGTGTAATGTCATGATAATTGGTGGACAATATCACTTTCATGCATAAAGTCTACAAAAAAGAACTGAAAGTTTTTTTTGTATTATTTGATTTTTAAACATGAATAAATGCACCAAATTGATTCTGGTTATGACAAAAATTTTGAAACACAGGAAATGCTTTTGAACTGAACTATTTTTCATTAAATATAACTAAGTTACATGAGAAGAATCATCCACAAAATGACAAAATACATAAAATCAAGTTTCGAACTAATAAAACATGCCCCCAAACATTAGAAGTACGAATTCAAAAGGCCTATTAATTCTTTTATTGAGTCGCAAAAGATAAGACACACACTGATGCTTACCCAGCTGACTTGGCTTAATCTAATGAAGACACATGATTTAAAACAAGAGCTAATATTTTTCAATTTTATAAAGACGAATAACCTAACTGACAATGAATATCTAAATAGGGAATATAACTGGGACAAACTACCATTTTGGGGCCTCTCAATATGATAAAATCTCACACCCTACGCCAATCCTTCTCTGGCCTTTAGTTCTCTCAGGAAATAAGGTTTTATTGCAATATTAATAGTTATCGGATTATCACAGTATAACCTCATGAGAGAAGATGATACATAGCCAAGCTCATTAGGAAATTGTTGCATTGAAATTAACTCATGAGTAATATGGGCCATGGCTAGATACCATGGTTTAAAATCTGGGTATTGGTATCAGTATATAGCTTTAATATCAATATCGGTCATCAATATTAGTAATGTCGCCCATATCGACACTATCGGCCCCGATATCGGCCGATATAGTGGGGTTAATATGGTAATGGTACCTCAAAAACGATATTGCTGATATATATTAGAATCAACCAATTTCTAAAATCATGCTTGATGCCCTTAGCTTTGCTCCAATCTAGAAATACCACTCTACTTCTACCCTCCCAAGACAAGATTTCCACTAATAAACACACAATATCGTATAATTTGTGTCAATCGATGATCTGCAAGCTACACTGGAGAATCTAGTTAAACGATCGTGTCCACAATCTGAAAAGAAGAGACCTTTACCTGGTCTCTCTTTAGTATCATAATATCTTAGTCGCAGGATTCTAATGTCCTATCCGAGGATCAGATATTAATCTTAATCATAGCATCCTAACAAGCTGACAAGAACTGATTCACAACACTCACTAAATACACAATATATGATCGAGTTACTGTTAGATAGTTCAACTTTCTCCCTGGGTCATGTAATGACTTGCTGACCTGGTAACAGGTCTATGAGAGCATCCGCTGGCTTGCATACAAATTTTCCAACCTTTGATAGCATATCTTAGTACATTCTTCCTTTGAGACACAGATACATTTCTAGAGTGTACCATCTAAACACTTAAAAAACATAATAGCCGTTTGAGATTCTTTGATGAATTATTCCTGTATATACAGATCCAAATTCTTACTACTCTTTTCATCATCTCAGGTAACAACATTGTCATCAACGTATCATACCAATGGGATCCTCTTTCTCTGATGCAAACAAAAGAAGACTGAATGATTCCTATGAGCTCGTCAAGACCTAACTCTTTCATAACCTTAGCAAATCTCCCAAACCTTGTTGTAGGAGACATGTTAGAATCATAAGATGTTTTAAGCTTACAAACCTTTCCAAACTCTCTTTGAGCAACAAATTCGGGTGGTTACTCCATGTAAGCCTCCTCATCAAGCATACTATGAAGGAAGGTATTCTAAATCTAATTGGTTATAGGTTAATGATTTTTTAGGTATAAAAGAATAAAAAAGGCGTACAGAGGTCATCTTTGCGATTGGAGAAAATGTCTCTTGATAATAGCACACTATAGGTATGTGAGTAACCCTTTCCCACAAATTAACCTTCTGACGAAAGAACCATCTGGATCCAATTTCACAGTATATATATCTAGTGACAACCAACCACTTTCTCCCAGCCAGGAAGAGATATCGAACCCTTGTTTCATTCTGCTCCAATGTTATCATCTTCTCATGCATAGCTTCTTTTTAACCTAGATGTGATAAGGCTTCTGATACATGGGAACATGATAAGAATTAATAGAAGATACAACAACATGATATGATGTAGAGAAATGAGCATAAGAACAAACGATTAGAAGTACTACTTTGAGCCCTTACAAAAGGTAATCGGAAAATCAAATTAAAGTAATAGTATTCTCACCAGAATGTGTAGCAGGAACTAGAGTGGCATAGATACTGAGAAAGGATTTTATTGTGAAGCACACCTTGAATAAACCTTTGTTCTACAATCCAGTTATAAACAATCTAAATATGTAGAACTTGAACATAATCAAAAGATAGCTGAGAAGCAGAAATAAGAAATAACATAATTCACCCTCCAACTTAATAAATGAAGGTTGGCTAATGATGAAAATAGGCGCTGGACTCGAAAAAGTTAAGTACTACTCTTATTTTTAATACTAATACCATTCCATAACACGTGAAGTGATAAAGTGAGACATCTAATTAGTATTTTGGTAGCTATGTTGCACAAGTTGTCACACTTAATATCTTAGAGTAGATTGGCACATTTAAGAAGTGTTTGTTAGGGTGTTATTGTTAGATGCAGGAATCGATGTGACAACTAATCAATATCACTGATCTAATTGGCCGGTCGGTGAATATCAGGTAGGAGGTTTTTCTTTCAGTAGAACGTTCTTTAATTACAGAATCACCTTTTAATTACCTTCCTTAGTTAAATACCAATTAGACTGGTATTAGTCAGTCTTAATATACAGTAATATTTATGAGCATAAATATTTTAGTATAACCCCTGTATAAAGAATGTTAGTTCACTTATATAACAATTGAAGTGAGGTATGCATGTAGCGAATCTTCTTAAGGTAATTATGTCCCCTGCTTTGATGCTAACGGGTTACTGGACGTTGGTCTTCCAAGATACAACACTCCTTCAAGGTATTTGGATAACACTACCAAATCATCGTACGGTCGAACTGAAGTTAATCAGTACCTTCACATGATTTCAATACAACAAGACGAAGACAAATTCCAGGGAGAATATCTGCCTTAACTTTGGAGGATTATTCACTGTGGAGAAAGGAGGGATTGAGAAGAATATTCTTCTTAGAAAGTCTCAGATTCAAATAACAATTCTATTTAAGAATTTGTTGAATTTTCTAAACCTTTCTTTCAAAACGAATCTCTTTTTCAGATTTTTATTCCAAAAATTTGAATTCTGAATTCAGAGGGAGAGGAGAGTAGAGAATCTCTGTTTGTTCTATGCTTTTTGTCTTTAAAATCGAGAAAAGGAGCGCTAAATAGCGCTCCTAGGAGTCTGTTGGAGGGCAGATTCGTCCAAGAACAGTTGCGACGGTTCCTGTCTAAACCGTTGCAACTGTTCCAGACAGGAACCACTGCAATGGTTTCTCCCAACCGTTGTAGTGCAGGTTCGGCTAGCGGAGCGGGTCTTGACCAGCGTAGCATCGCACCCATGTGGCCTGGTTCAAAAAGAACAGAGCCGGGTTGGATCCGTGCCCGCACCCGCACTCACGCCCACGCCCGGACCTGGACCCGGGCTCTGGCTCCAGCTCCGCTGGGTAGGAGGCGGTGCGCGCGCGGGCATTGTTTCCCCCAATCGCGTGCGAAAACTTCAAGTATCCAAAGGGCACGCCCTTTGTTCTCATATTCCTCTATTTATACACTTCAATTGTCCATCCCATATCCAATGTGGGACTAAATTTTTTTAGCTACATATAGTCCCGTTTTAGCTTTTGAATTAAGTAATCTTTAGACTTGAATATCTCATTCATTCTAAAACGTAATTAAACATGTAAATATATCACGTTCATCCCCAATGGAAGGAGAACACACTCTAACCATTATCCGGTTGATTCTATCAACGGATCATGCCTTAATTCAGCTCAAAAATTCATGTTTTAATTCTTCGTTTTCTCAACAATTATATCCATTAGTTTTTTAGTTGGTGGTTTATGCTGAATAAATACAACCGATAGGCTTATGAAATCTCTCATTTCTCTCCGAGCTTCAAGTTGATTGGTGTGAAAAAGGCGTGAAGATGGGATTAGTCCCACACAAGGTACACATAAAGATGAATAGATGGTATTTGGAGCCAAGACTTTGAGGGTTTTCACTGTTTTGGTCGTTGAGGATTCCAAGCTTATTAGTCATCATCATCATCACTACTATAAAGTTCAAGGCTTTATGAAAGATGTGACAAGGTTTTACAACCAACAATTAAACCTCTCTTAATTGTTGTCATATTCTTGGTGAAGAAAACTATGGACAAGAGAGTGTCTTGACATTTTGGAGCTTGAAATTTTCTTTAATGTTAAAAGATAAATTGGCATCCTCCAAATTCTCCTACAAGTTCTCCTAGATTAGGCAAAAGGTCTAGAAGAAGGGGAAGATTATAGATCGTGTACAACAGAAAATGACCCTCATGGGCCTTTTCCACCACATAAACTAATGCATATCATAAGAAAGCTTTCCTATCATGCACCTATAGTAGGCTCATATATACAACAAAAAGTAATTCCAGGTTCTGCTGTATGCATACATCCACGGGACACAGTTCAAAGATCTCCCTATGATAAAGATACGAGATACTAACACAATCTGTCCTCTCCCTTTACATAATTTCCTTGCATCTCCTAGTCCTCTCTCTCCCACAAGGAAGACAACTAATGATCCCCAGTTACCAAATCCTCTCATAATTCCTCACCATATATTTAAAGCCAGCAAACATGATTCCCTAATCAGTTAGAAATACTCATTTAATTCCCTTAATAAAAACCCCATTTAATTAGGCGTCAAGTCATATTCTTTGGAAGAATGGACTTCTCAAATAAATCATCAAAATTTAGAGTTACATTCCTAACATAAACTATGCATATTATGTTCAAGTTCTGTATGCACCACTTTAGTGGCATGACAACATTTATGTAATCAGTCAGTAGTCAATACCATTTCTTATCACCATTGTTCTTCAAGTGTTCTGCCATGAAAACTGGCGTTGGCTATGGGATCATGACTTAAAAATAGGTTAGCATACATTTATTTTATCTTGCTTTCTTCCAAGTTTCTTCCTTCTATGTGAATTGGTGCAACTACAAGAAAGACAGAGGATGCCTTTTTCACTCATGAGGTTAAGCTCAAGTAACCCCGTAACAACTCTCTGAGTTCCCTTCAACAAGGAAAGAGTTTAGACTGTCTATATGAAAGTGGTAAGCAAGAAATTTCTTTATAGATAGTTGCTTTCATCTCTTGTATCTATTCTACTATAAAAAGCACTAGTTGGAGTATTCTAAAAAAAATTCCGTCAGGGAGTTTTGCCTAACCTGGAATTTTATTCATTGTTATAATAAAAAATTTAGAGATATAACTTTAAAATGAGGTTATTTAGGTAATTTCAAAAAAGACACAGAGTTAAAATTTTCTCTTTCCTTCTTTTTTCATCTCTTTTTTCTGTTTCTCTCTCTCTTCTTCTGTTCCATTTTTGCTGACACATTCTCTCTCTCTCTCTCTCTCTCTCTCTGTGTGTGTGTGTGTGTGTGTGTGTGTGTGTGTGTGTGTGTGTGTGTGGAATTTATTTCACTCTCATATCTAAAATTTCTCAAACTAAACATCTATCCTATCTCTTTATCCGTCTATTGGAAACTATCAGCTCATCAATATGGAAATATCTCTTTTATTATATATTTGAAACTACTCTATACAACTATTCTCTCTCATCTCATACAAAATCTTTTAAATTAAATATCTCTATATCTTTTTTTCCCCTATTTGAAACCACCTCCTAAAAATTAAAACTAAAACTTTTGATAATAGATAGATATATCACAACATTCAAAATAATTAAATACATACTAAAAGATATTAAAAAAAGATAAATTTCTTATACCAAATAAATGAAGTATTTCTTTCAGGAAAAAATCCCATAGCTAAAATGAAGAAAATTAATCCTTCACTCTTTTATGCTTATAATCAAGTATCAAGAAAATCTATTCGACTCATCCGTCAAAGTTATCAAAATTTTTAAACCATTTGAAAATATTAGCTATTATTTGTAGTGCTATTGGAGATAAAAATAATATTAATCAGCAGATTCTACCTCAAATTAAAAAGTAGGCAATAATATACAAAATTTCAGTTCTTCCACAAAATAAAAAAGAAACTCAAAAAGTTCATAGACACTAATAATAGAACACATATACTTGAGATATTCGTATTAAAATTATAATTTTATCAACTATATTCTATATCTTTTTTTTTGGATAAATGAATAATAACTATCAATTTATAATATATTTTTATTTTTTATGTTTTTATCTGAATTATATTATGATTAAATATAAATAAGCATTAAATTAACACCGGTTTTCTTATTTATTTTTAGTCTTATATAAATAATAATTTTTATTAAAAATAGTATATATTTATAATAAGAAATTATGTTTAATACTAATTATCGTAAATTTCTAATTGTATTATGTTATTAATTCTTTTTTCTTTTTTTCACGTGGATGGCATGTGCCCGTTATACTAGTATAATAAAATCCACACAGCCAAATAGGAATACATTCCCAACATTGCTTATTGAAGATGTTTTATTAACCTTTATAACTTTCTCTGTGTCAAATCAAATTGCTTGCCACTTCTTATGTTAGATACCAATCAGCAGGATTCATCATTTTGATTGATAAGTTTTCTGAGTGTTAACTGCAATGTTCTTCAATAAGAATTTCTTCTCATTAGTAAAAATTTATTGAGAAAATTTCTGAGTGTTAAGGTTAAATGTTCTTAAATAAATTTCACAATTTCTCTTTAGAGTTTAACTTACAAAAAGATTGAACTGTTGCAAGTCTTTAATTTCCAATGTGCCTCTTGTTTTTAAGTTGAAATAATTGCATTGGTTTGCAGCTCTCTTGTGCAAGATTGGAGCCTTGAGATCATTTCAACAAGAGAAATTGGAATATTTGAGAGAAAGAGCATCAGGCATGAGTTCAGCGGCTTACTTTCTCGCAAGAGACACCGTTGATCATTTCAATACAGTCATCAAGCCAATAGTTTATCTTTCAATGTTCTATTTCTTCAGCAATCCAAGGTCATCAATTCAGGACAACTACATCATTTTGGTTGCACTTGTCTACTGTGTCACTGGTATCGGTTATACTTTTGCTGTCTCCTTCCAACCAGGCTCAGCCCAACTGGTGTGTGCATTGGATTCTGTGGGAAATTCCTTTAATAAAAGATTGAACTCAAAAGGACTTCCTCTTCTAACTACAAGAAAATTATTGTTTTGCAGTGGTCTGCACTTGTACCTGTCGTGTTAACTCTGATAGCAACTCAGCCGAAGCAAGCATCGTGGTTGAAGAATTTGTGCTACACAAAGTGGGCATTGGAAGCATTTGTGGTTTCAAATGCAGAAAAGTATGGCCTCTATTGAACTTGTCTTTAGATCTCTGCTATATTATATTTGTGGAAACTCACGATGCACATAGTTTTAGTATGAGAATAATAATGCCCTCTTTGGTTTATTGCACACATATGTACTCTTACGTATTTCTAGGAGAAAAGAAATCATGAAGACAACATGCCATTGACATTAGAAAAATCATTGAAGCAGTTAAACTTATTGTAGATCCCATGTGACTTAACAAAGTGAGGAGCACAACAATAATGAGTTCTCTATCACAAATAATTTGGGTTGGTGGACTTCATATATATTTGTTTAACACTTTAACTAGATAACCTCCTGAATTAGCATTCCCCAACCACTATTCCTTTATATATTTATTTTATAAATCAAGCTTTGATCTTGCCTGTATGACCTGGCTAGGGCTCTAACCTTGCGCCATCATCCTCTTATCTTTTAAGTTCTTGGTCTAGTGAACTCTAGTACTATAGTTCATTTTGGAGGAAATTATTCACTTTGCTGGCTTCAGTTGACCTAGCAACACTTTTGCCTCGCTCATGCTAGTAGACACTAAAATATTCATGTTATAGGAGCTTATTTTTCACCACTCACGCTTTAAAACTATACAAATATTACACATGTTCAATCAGTAATGTTAGCCTACAACCCAACAACACAAGCTTTGGGAGTAAAGTAATTATAGCACCAGGTTTCAAGAGATCCTGGGTTTAAACTTCATCATTGTCAAATTTAAAATCGATTTATTTACTTCATTTTATTCTATTTTTCAAAGTTCAAAGTTGGAGGCTTTCCATCGAGTCAAAGTCTATGTGAGGGGGAGTGTTAAGTGTTCAATTAGCTTGATTTACAATGTTAGCCCATAACCTAACAGCTTAAACTTTTGGGTAAAGTGGTTTCCTGACAGCCTATTATTGGCGTTCCAAATTGGAGTTCTTTATTCAATGCAGCCATTGGTGAAATGAATCTTGTCTTAGACACTGAAAAGTTTTGCATCTGTGGTTTCAGAAAATCCATGTTCCAAAAGAACTCAAACTTGTATGAAAACTTCTGTTGGACCAGTAGATTTTCAGCATTCCAGAGGTGCTTGTGATATGATGTTCCATTAGCAATTAAATTCGGATTCTAAAGATTTTTGCATGTCTTGTACATGCATTTTATATAGCTGAGTTATGAACAACATCATAGGAATTTTTTTTCAGGGTAAGAATAATATTGTAATGTACTTGAATATATTGTGGGCCTGACCATCCACACCTAATCTCCATGCAATTGTTAGGTGATGTAATTAAGCTTCATGGCATATTTATTTGTTTGCAAAAATGCCAAGTGCAAGATAAAAATTAAGTAAAGAAATAAATATTTATACAAAAGATAGGAAGAAGAAAGGAAACCAATATTAACTTCAGCGTGTTCTTTATACAATTTAAATGAAAATATTAGAATGAAAGATTAAAAAATGTAAAAGAGCGAAGGCCTCTCCTGCGAATTAACTCATTAATAACTATGGTCAGGAAGCACAAAAAGTCAACCGATTAGGAAGTACAATCAGCCATGTGATAAAATGTTTTCCTATATTATCTTTTTTTTGTGTAAAATAAGATTTTGTTTTATTTGCCTCGTTGCTAACTTAACTGAAAACATGGTCCTTACTAGAGCTGAAACTAGAAAAGGATTCTTGTATTTCTGTCATTATGGTTTTTGTTTCTGCGAAAAGAACCTTCTTACCTTTAAGATTTATGGTGAAAGTGTGAAAATATGTTAAAAGTCTGAAATATGTGTTAGGGATCTTGAATTAGGTCAATAAATTTCAAAACAAGGATTAAGACCCCTTGACAGAACTGCCTTGTTGGTAACTAAGGTTAAGAAGCATGAAAGCCCTACCACTATTTACAAAGTACAATTGGAAATTCTACCATTATTTTTGTGTTAGGACCTTTCCCTTAGATTTGTGATTAAAATATGTTGAAGCCAAAATCCATATACCAGGTGTCTTCAATTAGCTTAGCCATCAAATAGCCACAAAATAGATGGTGGAAAGCAGTGAGTTAATTAATTTTACAGTCTAAAATAGTTCAAACCCAACAAAAATGGTGTTCAGGGGTTTTGAAGTGTTTAGATCATGATTCAAATGTTGATCTCAATTTGTATTTCCCAGTTCATAGATTAATAAAACTCTTTGCTCATAGTCATAGCCATCCATTTTATGCCCCTTGATTCTTAGAAACCACAAAAAACACTGATTTTTATGTTCTATGCGTTATATATGATTTAGATCATGTTGATTGGTTTGGATTTCTATTTCAGTATATTTTCCTAGTGATAGGCGGTAGGATCCTAGTCAACCTGTCAACTCTCTCTCTCTCTCTCTCTCTCTCTCTCTCTCTCTCTCTCTCTCTCTCTCTCTCTCTCTCTCTCTCTCTCTCTCTGTCTGTGTGTGTGTGTGTGTGTGTGTGTGTGTGTGTGTGTTTCTATGGCTAGTTATATACAACATGCCTTGAACTTTTGCTGAATGATTCCTAAATTTTCTAGATGTCTCTTGAATTCTGAACGCTTAAGCCTGGCTGAATTATTTCTGGACACCAAACTTGTGACTATGGTGAAGTCCATCAGATTTGCATCGTCACCAATCTACTTGGTCTGTCATTTCTCGTTTATCTTGTCACCCTGATAAGTGGTAAGAATGGCAGTGCTACCATTCAACTCACCCTTTAGAATTGGAACCTATACTTAGTTTCTATATTATGATGAAAGGTTGAGTTGAATAGATGATGAATTCTATTCTCGCGCTAAACCCATTCAAATGAATAGAATTAGGTGACAACTATGTGCACTTTTCCAACCCTTCAAGTTGAGTTGCTCTAAATGATCTTCCTCTCGCTGATGGTGCCTTCCATGTTACAGGTACTCAGGGGTGTGGCTGATAACAAGATGCGGTTCCTTGATGAAAAGCGGGTATGATATTAGTGAATGGTGGCTTTCTATAGCAATCCTCGTCCTCTACGGCATAACTTTCCGCCTCATTGCTTACATCTGTATGGTTCTAAAGAAGTGAGGCCTGAAAAAGTTTTGCCTTCTCCCTTTTTTGTTTCTTTTTTGTGTATATCAGTGTAAAATGAGTTTTGTTTGTATGTATAATATATAGTTGGCAAAAGCAGCACACATCAGTTAGATCAATCTGCTCAATATACAAGAAGGAAAAAATGTAGGGTTCAGGACATTTTATGTTGCTTTTTGTTGTGATCAGAGTTGCATTCCTTTTTGTTTTTTTTTATTCCCCTCCCCTCCCAAATGCGAGGAACATTTGGATTTCTCAAACACCACGGCGAAGGAAAATGAGGGTACCTTTGAAAACCACAGTAGCAAAGATCCAACATTTGGCAAAAAAAGTAAGTTAATGATGCATATTGTCTATAGAATTAGAACATTGTTGGAATCGCAGAGCAAATGGTTTGTGGTTAATTCTAGTAGGTTTGCAGGTTTAGTTAATTATGTCCTTTTAAGTGTTGTTGCCGCAAATAGAACTCTGCTATTTGATGAAACGTGATATGTCTGAAGTTGCTTGAAGTTTTGTATATTTGCTTATTTATAAAGCTAAATTTTGTATGATATAAATAAAATTAATATTTATCTTGTTACATCTTATAAAATAATTTTTTTCTTATATTTTCTGTTACATGAACACGTGCATGTAGTTGAAAAGTTCCAAATTGTAAGCTTCGACTTGTTTGGTTGCCAAGTAATATTTGCATATCTTATAAATGTGTTGCCGTAAGTTGTATTGCAAGCTGCGCGTTCATTTTTTATTCTTTTCTTTTTGACAAAAAATGAGCTGGAATTTCTGCAATTTAATTATAATTGCAAAATTTACCAGAAACAAGTGGGGCTCATTTTCTGTGGGCCTTTAGCTCCTCGAGGTTCAAAGAAAACTAAAAAGCACGGATCAAAAAGAGGAAAAAAAAAAAAATTCAGAAAGAAATTTAGTACCGAATGAATCGGATGAGTTTGAGAACGGTAGCCGCACTTCGAACCGCCATTCCCGCTCTCGTCTCGTCTTCTTCCCGCCTCTTGTGCCCTGAAAATCTTTGCTTGGTCCAAAGCCCTCGATTCCTTGTTGCTGCTCGTCGCCCAATGGCGAGCTCGAATCCCTCGCCCGCTGGGTTTTCTACTTCCCCCATTGATTCCTCTTCATCTTCTTCGTTGATGGAGAAGCAGTTCGAGGGTTTCGGGGGCAGTTGGCGGAATCGGGATCCGTTAGGGTCCGGATTCGGGCGGTGGCCATGGAGATGGAGTCAGCGATCCGACTCATCCACGCCAGCTTGCTTCTCGTCCATCAGTCTCTCCCGGTTCCAGGTCAATTTTGGGTTTAGGGTTTAAGTCCTTTCTCTATGTGTTTTTTATTTTTTATTTTTTTTTTCAGAATTGAAAGGAAAGAAAGAGAAAGACTTATCTTGTGTGTTGTTGTTTCGTTATCAGAGGTTTTGGAGAAGGCTTGGGTTCAGATTGGAGTGCTGAAGGGGTTTTTTGATCGGCTTGCGGAAATTCTTAAAGAATGCCCTGGCCAATATTACAGGTGGGCGGAAATTTTTTTTTAAGGGTCTTTTTTTCCCTTTATTTTGGTTTTTTAGACTTTTTTTTTTTTATGATCATAATGATTATTGGGGGTTTAGGTATCATGGGGACTGGAGGAGCGAGACGCAGGCGGCAGTTTCTCTGATTGGGTTCTTGCATTGGTTGGAGATGGGGAATTTACTTGTGCATTTGGAGGCTGAGGAGAAACTTGGATGAAAGGATTCCTTCCCTTCCACAATTAGTTGCTTGATCAAATTAAAAAGGTTAGAAAGAACCATTTTCCTCAGGTTAGGAGGTACTAACATTGGCTTTGAATAGACCATTTTTTGTTAGTTATTTGGAATTGATAAATATTTTCATAGATAATTAGAAAGTTTAGCATCCATGGTTGCTTTGTTTATGATACCTACATTGTTGTGGAAGCAATAGTTTGAGTACTAATTTAGACGAAACATGTGCCTTTATCTGATTTTGTCGTTCTTTTAATGGGATATGTGGAAGCAGTACAAGGCAATTGCTATGACAAACTGATACAATATCATACATGATATAGATAAAATGAGACCAACACCATGTAGCACCGAATAAAGTGCACATACGATTTTACATTATTCGGCTTTTGAAAAAACACATAAATAGGTAGAGAAGAAGAGACCAAATTCACAAATCAAAAGGTAAGCTCAATTGCTTGAATCCTTACCTCATCTTTGATGAGAATTTTCCCTTAATGGCAGTAGCTCTTGCTTTCTCAGTTGACACCCTAAACACTGGCATCGGCATTGAATCGACCCATATAAGCTCGACTCCACTCCAACCTGATTATTAGTTGGGTGAGAAATATTGACCTTATAATCCAAGAATAATTGGGTAACCTGAACCCAACTCAACTGGCCCAGTTATCCACTTGGCGGGGTATGAAGAAGGTGCCATTTATTTATTTTTTAATAAATCCAACAAGGGAGTAGTTTCAGGTTTCAAACATGTGACCGCTGAAACGAAAAGTGCCATGTTAGCTGCTGTACCTGATTGTCTTTTGTGTTTTAAGAACAACACTAGTTATTCTTATTTATATGTGATTATTCTGTAATACAAACTGAAAGGGCGCAAGATTTAACCCGCAACTAGTAGGGAACAAATTGCATTACCCTTACCACTTCATCACTTAAGCATCAATTGCATTAGCTATATATATCTAAATGGGATACGATAAAAAAAATATAATGGGAAATATTTGCATTTAGTATGGAATTTAAGGAGAAACATATTACGAAGATGACAAAACTAATGGAAACATGAAAAAATACGATAGCTAGCGGATCATCTTTAAAATGTTTCAGTTACAAAAAAAAATGTAAAAAGACGCTAAATATATGCTGGTTTTTATATGTTGATCGCCTGATTTGTTTACATATATATGCATATTCAGCAAATATGATATTTACAAATGATAAACAGTTTTATGTCTACTTTAGCTTTTTGAGATTGCTTGATTGATGAATTGATTTACTAAGAAAGATTTATGACTAAATCATAACTAAAACTAATTATCTTAAAGAAGGTAATGTTAACGTGATATTAAAATATTCTATGAAGATAAAAGAAAAATAAAACATGTTTAAAATGGGTTTTAAAAGATTTTGTCAAAAAATGCAGATTTTTTTCCTCGTCTTCTTTTTAAACAGATTTTTAAACATAGAGGCATCAAAACACAGTTCTTTTTTTGTGAAAGAAAATGGAGTTTCAAATGGAATTTTACTAACTATGATCAAGTTACTCAGGGACAAAATTGCTGTAGAGTTTGTACCTAACTGAAAGGGTGGTCAACCGATTTATGATTTGAACCTGATTATGATCGACCCTTACCCCTAACTCTGGGTTAGTTCATGATCGCCACCCCTACGAAATACCCATTTTATTCTTGCTACTTAAAGGTTGATGTGCCAAAGGAGGCAAAAACAAGGTGAATGCCCTCTACCCCACACAAATTCCCAACTTGTTCATACTTTCAGTACGCTCAGAAAGGTGGAATCGAAGCATCACATATCATTCCATGTGATTGCTGAACGTATCCACTTTCAGGGGTCCATTTTTGTGAAAGCAAAGTTCAACAACAACCCCCTCCCTCTCAAAACACACACACCCCAACCACCACCTCCACTCTGGTTTTAGCCCCAGTGTTTGTCATTAATCCATAACATTGAATTGAACCCTGAAATCTTTTACTGAGGACCCTATTTAGGTGCACATGTGAAAACCAATAAGTTTGTGGAGTGTATTTTTACATTAGTTATCCTTAAATGCTGCAGTAGTATTTAAGATAATTAAGATTGTTATGACTGAGGTTTGAACAATATGCACCGGGAAAGATTTCCATGTAAAAAACTTCTAATAATTGTCAATGGAGAGTTGGAAAAAAAAGATTCATTGATCTTTCAGTTTGAGTAACAACATTTCCTACCTAGCTCCTAGATGTCATATTTACTCAGTTCTAATTTAAATATTGCTTGAACTGGTGTGCATTGCTTGTGCCTTTGCTTACTAGCTATTGCCCAGTAATGTGATCCTTTTGAATGGAAGATTAGTATCATAGGTCCCAAGCATGGCTTGAAATATTGACCAATACCCGATACTTGGATTTGATACCGAGATTTCAGACCTTGGTCCCAAGCTATTGTTGGCTTCTATTATGTTTCAACATTTTGGACCTTTTGAAGTGTGGCGTGACACAAACCTTTAAAGGGTCGTCAATTTATTTTCAAGGCTATTTAAGAACTGTCTAAGATTTCTTTTCTTTTCTAATCCAAAAAGTCTATATTCTTATTATTTGTATGATATTCTTAACGAGTTTGTCAGAGTTTCAGTAATATAGTAGAAATATTTGATTTTTAAATCTAAATGAATACTGTATGGTCTTATATTGTAGTTTGGTTCAAATGCTTCATTAATTATTTTCAACTTATCAAAATTTGCCTGATTTAATACCATTTTAAAGACATTGCCTCTTCAACATGCTTCTGTCCTGTTTAAATTTCATTGTATTTCCAATCTAGTAATCTTTCCAGTGTGAATTTCTTGCTACCCAATCCGTTTTGAATTTTAACTTTTTGACCAGTAAGGGTTTAACAGCACTCACCGTGTGTTTGAGATTGGAACTTGTTAGAGTTATTAGTCTTAATGATAAGTACACTTATAATTACTTGACTGTACCCACATCAAGACTAATAACTCTAACAGAACTAATATTCACCCAAAGTTGAAAGTGGCTTGATAAAACTCATAGGTGTAAATTTCTTTAAGAGTAAACTTCTCATATAGCTTCATTACATCAACAACTTGTGACACAGTTAACATATGCGAACCTTGTCATGTCAATAGACTAAGGCTGTGTTTGGATTGCGGGAAAGTGAAAGAAAGAAAAGAGAAGGAAAAGGAAAGAGAAAAAGAAGAAAAAGAAGGAGAAATGAGATTCTCTTTGATGTTTGGTTAGTAAGAAAACTGGAAAGAAAATTTCCAAGGGAAATTGTGAAGAAAGCATATTCTCTTGTTTGGTTGCTCAATAAAAATTAAGAAGAAAATACAATTTTAGTAGATCATATCATGATTATATGTAATTCACTTTTTTTAAATTATTTCTAAATTTCAAATAATCTAGCATATAATTATTCAACTTTCTCCAAACTCCAAGCATATGATTGAGAAATTATCCAAGCATGTCTACAATTGCCTATAATTGAATCTTGAGAAGATACGGAAAGTATCAAACAAGGATAAATTTGACAGAATGCATCAAACTTGCTCGCAGGAGAACAAAAATATAAGGGATTGTGTAAATTTCAATGGAATCAAAGAAAATAACATCAAAGAACTTTTTGCCATTACATCAATATTCAAGACAAGAAAGGAATAGGATTGATTGAACAAGTATAGAAACTATGAAAATGAATATGTGAATCAACAAGTGTGGCAACAAGAAGAACGGAGTTAAATTTAGTTTCGATAGTCTCTGCAGCAGCATGTGTCTTACAACTCCATCAGAGGCAGCAGATTCAAATCGGGGGGGTGGGGGGGTGGGTGGGTGTTATCGTTCCACTCTGGAAGATGTTGAAACACAAGTGCTCTCGGCTACTGCTTTGGATCTGGAAGGAACTTTGCTAGCAGATTCAAACTCTGAAATCAATTTCAGCTGCATGACAATTACCATAGCATATGTGAATTCGTTAGCAACTGTGAAATGAATCTACTTATGATCAAGGATATAATTCAGAACTACCCATAATCACATCCATCTTCTCTTCCCTCCAATTTGCACACCAGAACACAAAACAATCAACAAGCTCTCAAATTAAGCGCGCGCGCGCACACACACACACAAACAAGCAGCAATGGCTGCAAGCAAAGGCGAGAAAGCGATCAACATCGACCTGGGCACACACATAAATATAATTCACAAACTATTGAAGATTAGAAACAATACAAGCATGATAGCGAGCTGATGACACCAGAATATAAAAGCAACCTGTATGTAAATATCACAAACACGACCTCAATAAAGATGTCAAAATTACAATTTACAAGTGTAATACAAGAAAATACATTTATACCACACAAAACAATTATACGAGATCCTAAACGCCCTTCGCACTGACACAATCTTCATCTTGAAGTCTTACAATACGTCTTTATTGAGATAACCTGTCTAAAACAGCAGAAACTATAAGCATTAAATTTAGTAAGTGGCTCTATAAAGGTAAGAATCACATTTGAGATACCCATGCCAAGTAACCGACTCATGAGTTAGTCCAAAGTATGTAAAACATAAAGCATTTGCAAGTCCAAAGTATTTGCTAGTCAAGAAAAATTTCTTGAACTGGCTTGGGCTTCTCAATCAATTAAAAACAATGTCGTTTTAAATAAGCAATGCAAATTATATAGGATGTTGATTAAGTAACATAATTGAAATACATTTCGGATATATGATGAAAACCAGTATTCTCATCAATATATGATCATGCACATCACACACACAGTTTAGAACCAATTCTTATAAGACTAAATCCATTGGTCTCATAAAATGAAGACAGAATAAGTTTGTACTTATAGACTCAATTTGAAGTCAGTTATGAACTAGAAATGCTAACACTTGAGGAATGCCAACAGATTTCTTCACATACACAAGCTGAAACATAGACAAGAGTTAGTATGAAAAAACAATCATTAATCTTCAGCAAGTTCAAGAAAGGTATATTCATGAAGCACACAACATCTCATACCTCCTATGTGCAAAGTATTCACCAACAATTATCTCTCATCTCCCATGTACTTCTGGGAAGCATTGTACCAAAGGACAAATCAATTTATCAAAATTCACTTGCAACTTTATATATAATTTATTGTTAAATGACCTTAGATTAACCAAGTGTCACTTTTCAACAATCTGATATCCATCAGTTGATAAATCATGTACCTCTAGGCTAAATTTTGTAACAAGAGAGCTAATGACACGCTTCACACTAAAATAATGCTAGATAAATAGATGGTCTCTTGGGAAGCTCTAAAACAAGTAGAAGGCCACTGAATAACAAATTTGTCTGAAAAGGGATGGATGAAACTCTCATGGTATAGCGCTAACATAGTAAAGAAACAAACTTTTGCAACATGTTAGTCTTCTAAAATTTCAGGAACCCCCTCAAGACTTACAAATTTCCAACTCTTACATAAGCCTTAAGGCAACCTGAGAACTCGATCCCATACATAATCAAATTCAGTCTATAAAATCCATATTTGACAGAGGATATATCAATCTCAAATTGGCTGTAATTTTGAAAGATCCACTAGCAACTAATGTATTTATGGGGAACCTAAAAAAAGACCATCATCTCTTATGTGCACAAACTTAATTCAGGCAATTAACCAAAACAAATGTTCAGAGTTTAGATTATGAAATTAAAACTACAAAAATCTTCACAAATATATGGAAACTTCAACCCGAGTAGGAAAATAACAAACCTAATTAACTAAATCCACATAACCTCAAATGGGTTAGAACTATGAAGCATCAACACACAAACTAATGTAATAATCATTATTAGGTGAGCTAAAAAACCCCACAAACATAATTGCTTATGTTTCATTAAATCATTTACTCCTTAGAAATTAACTTAAAATATGAAATCGAAGCTAAAGCAATCTTCAGAAATCTATGGAAATTTCAATATGCTTTCGAGGTGGCATAGTGATGTAAACACTAGCTGAGCAGTAATTGTATTTAACTTCATTGTTAATATTCTTGATTGAGTCTTTCAGCTGAATCTTTCTCTTCCTCGCCAAAATAGGAATTGTGAAAGCCTAACAACAATAAAAATTTCATTTTTTGAGGACATTAGAAAAAAATTTCTTGTTCACTTAAAACAATAAAATTATTCAAATAAAGGAAGAATGAAGAGGAAATGTACCAATTTTTTAATGAAATTTGGACATCTAGTCAGTGGTGAGATCGACTGGCGAGAGAGGCAACTCCGAGATTGAGTGGCCGAGAATGAGGTGACGCCGAGATAAAGAGGGCGAGAGATAAGGGCTGGTGGCGCTGAGATCTAGTGGTGGGGAGAGGGAGGGGGAGAGAGGCGGCGCCGAGGGCAAGGTCGACTTGTGAGAGAGGCGGCGCTGAGATCGAGCGACCAAGAACGAGGTGACGGTGAGATCAAGTGGGTGAGAGAGAAGGGCTGGTGGTGCTGAGATATAGTGCTTGTGTGGGGGGGGGACCGCCAGCAGGCTTAGGCCTCTTGAGCCTTTCGTCTTTTTCCCCCTAATTTTCTTTTCTCCTATTTTCTCTAGGTCGGGGAAAGAAAAGGGTTGAGAAAAATCAACATATTTTTTCCTTCACCTTTCCCTACTTTTCTTTTTCATTTTACTTTTACCCCGAACCAAACAAGGGAAAATAATTTCCCAGCCCCTTTCTTTTCTTTTCTTTCACTTTCCCTCAATTCAAGCACAGACTAAAACTACTCATTTTGGAGATGGATTTGATTCCACCATTTGTTGTAGCTCCACAAGCATGCAAGCATTCAGCTTTTACTTATTTATTTATGTTCAAACTAAATACACACCTTCTGTTGAGTTTATGATAAGATGGTCCACAGTTCAATTCTCTCTTCTTCTTGTTTGATAGCTTTCGCATCCAATATCCACATTGTTGTAGTACTCTCTCTGTTACTAATCTATCAATCATGCATTTTGCATCCAACCTCGGCTTGAGCAGTTTTTCTTCTTTGAGATGTTATTAGGGTACTGACTTTGACTTATCCTGTGTAGTGGATTCTTCAGAGTTTGGTCAGGATGTGGAAGATTATCTTGTTGGTTAGTCTCTACTCATTATTCCCTAAATATGTTCTATTACATAATTGAAATTAATCCAAAGGTGCTCTCTAAGTCCTATTTTGATGTTATTCGCTTTATGAAGCTAAGTACTTTTACGTTTGTGGTCCATTCTAGTTTTTTTTTTTTTTGGCAGGAACATGCTATATTTGTTGAAATGGATAATTTAGTCATGTATATATAGGTTTTTTTGAATTTATAGCAAAATAATTGTTCATTCATTTATTATCATGAGTAATGAACTGTTGTTCTTAGCCATCTCAAACTATTGAGCTTGTAAATCACCAATGTAGTTAGACGGTTGCTTTATGTTCTAAATTTATTTTTTAAAGCATATCTAAATGTTGTTTTGTTTTGTCCACAACTATGTTGCATGTATACTTTAACAAAGGGCACATGACGGTGTCTAACACCTTATCCGATAATTGAATACTTGATGAATACTTTTTAAACACTCCCATGGTGTATTTAAAAATTTACAATGTATTCTAGATATGTATGAGATTTGTACACTACTAATAAGCTAATGCATGAATGATTGGGTCACAATTCTATTTGACTTGGAAATGCATTTATATTACTTTCTTGATGAAGAATCGTTATCATTTTGATAAATACTGATTTATATAACTTAGAATTTTTTTATATTACCGAAATTATTGTGTTTTTCTTAACCATTGTAGTAACTCACTGACAAGTTCATTTTTTTTATTGTTTGTATCCATGACGTATCCATGTCTTTGATTTTTAAGATTTGTGATATCTATGTACCCGTGTTGTGTCACATCCGTATCCCTATCTGTTCCAGTGCAACTTAGGTCCACAATTATGCACATCTAAAATCTAATGGGAATCTTTTTGTTTAATCTCACAGTTTATGTGTCTCAGGCATATTTTCATGATAATCCCTTTACAAATCGGAATAACGAAGCACAACTACCCCTCCTCTTGGATTTGATTGAATCTATGATAGCAACCAATATCACTGGCATTCTAACTTTCCTCTAACAGCCTGGATTCAACATTTCCAGCAGCAGCAGCAGTGTAACCTATGTCAACCAACAACAAAAATGCAATCCAAATTGACAATATCAGATTTGAGATTTCAGCAGCAGCAATGACAATAATATACTTAATAAACTATCCTGTGCCAACAAACAGTTAAAATACAATTCAATTTTACAATTGCAGATTTGAGATTTCAACAGCAACAACAATAATAAGATACTTAAAAAATATCCTATGCCAACAAACATAAAAGTGCAATTTAATTTGGCAACTTCAAATTTGAGATTTCAACAACAACAATAACAAAAGGTTACTTGATTTATCATTCTCTTTGGATTGATTCCTCTCTTCATCTCCTCTTTGCAGTGGACTCTTCTCATTTCCCTCTTTTCTTCTTCTCTCTTTTTGGCTGCGAAAATACAGAGTGCACAGCAGTAGCGCTTTAACATTAGCTGGTAATACTGTTACAGACAGTGATGAAAGAAGAGAGTAAGAGGAAGGAAAGGCAAATAGGAAACAAAAGGAATACAATGAAAAGAAGAAGAAAAAAAAATACTGATTTTTGCTGATTAAGGCTCTTCTCTTTTCCACTGCCTGCCGATGTTGCTGCTGAAGGGAGAGAAGAGGGAGATAGGGTTAGGGAGGGAGAGACAGAGAGATTAAGAAATGAGAGAGTGATTCAGATTTATCTCTTTTGTCTTTAAATAAATTAAGGTTTTGACCCGTTTAATTGAGTTGTAATTTCTTATCCTTTTCCTCCTCATGGCTGAAAGATAGTGATGACGGGTGAAATGGCTGATGATTGCTAGGATTTTCCATGGAATTGGAAATGCTAGAGTCATTAATATCCCAAAATCAACAATCCTAAATTGAAGGGGTTTTATAACCATGGCTGATATAGGAATGCAATGAAAATGCTAACCAAATTACATCGGTGACCAATAGGATGACCCAGCATAAACAGTATTGCTCTTTTGGATAATGGTGACATAGGTAAAAGCATGCCAGTGCGCTAGCACCTGAACATATCAGAGAGCAAGCCAAAATCATTAGCGGGGGTAGAACCCACAAGACAACATGAAATGCAATATTAATGTATTTTGTGAGAATGTTTAGAATTCAAGAATAGCTATTCTACACGCCACAAATAAAAATCTTGAGGTTGGTCAGCTGGTAAGGAGGGTCGAATTGGTCTCTAGTAATATAATGTGGAAGCCATGTGTGGCTTTGCCGTGCTGGCAATCAAACTTATTTAAGAAGGGGAAAAACAACTGTGAGCCCCACCTAACACCTCACTGCACCTGACCAATTAAGGAGAATGAAGTGCGCATGCATAGCATGTGTCAGAGACTAGTAGTACATAATTCAATACAAAGCTCATGAGTTACTAAATTGGGGTTTTAAGGGTGGAGGGCTAATTGGGTGGCACAGAGTAACATAATCAAGATAGTATAGGATCGGAACAAATATGGAAGCTTGTGTTGATATTCACTGGACAAAGGAGAGGGATAGTGGACTAAGAAAACCTGATCAAGAGTGAACTAGAGTGAACTAGTGTAAATTGTAATATTTAAACATACTGAGTCTATCAACTATACCACCCTGAGGGCCCATCATCATCTAACACATAAAACCCAAATAGTAATGCAGCCTCATATTCTTACAATGAGTCATGTTTTTTGTAGTTTTGTGAATATATCTGAGCTTAGTTGCACTTATATATATTTTGTGAACTTGATATACTGTACCTTCTTATTCTAACAGTTCTTCTTGTGACGCCACTCTTCTTATAATAATGTTACGTTGAGGTTAGCCGAAGTTAAGCACACTGTAACTGCAGACTTATGCATCAAGATATCCTTGTCACTTTTAGGTTTAAGAATGTTTTATTATTCGTGTCATTCATATTATTAATTGAATTCAGTTCATTACTTCAATTTATGATAACAGTTGAACTTGCCAAGTCTCTGCCCACTTTACCTGTAAAATTCATCTGGCTGATTTCAGCTTAAGTGGTTTTGGGAATATCATCTTTTATTTTTGCAGCAGGTGCACTCAGAACCTAATTAGTTCACTTTTGTAAAAGACATGTTTCTGTAGTTTTTTTTCGGTGCGAAATGTCATTTTATAAACCCTATGGTTCTTGTGGTTTACATGATCCTATAGAGTCTGCATTCGTTGCTTTATGTTATATAGGCTACTTCTGTATTATTACCATTTCTCCTTTGAGAAAGGGACAGTAACAGCACCTGTCGTAGATTTTTTACATATGGGTTTGGTGATGTAATACAGGATCGCAATCCCCTTCGAATACAAATAAAAAGAAAAACTAGGTTTTTACAAGAAATAAAATGAAAGAGAGATTAGGGTTGGAGAAAGAACCAGATAACTTTGGGCTTCGCACCCCTTACGCGGGCTTCGCACCCCTTGCACCACGGGCTTCGCACCCAAAACTCAAGAGCACTCTCAAGAGAATTTTAACTGGAAAAGTTTTAATTATTCATTGTCTGCTTATTCATTGAGTTGAGCCTCTTTATATAGGTTGTTATAAAGTGAACTTCCCCATTACAACCGATGTGGGACTAAGTTTTATAATAAAAGAAAAGGCTAAACTCAAAAATAGACTAAGACATAAAAAGATAACTAGTACTGGTGTGATGTCCCCATCATTTCCCCTGGGGTGGGAGAGAGTCAACCCTGTCGAGTGAGGACACCTCTCATGAAGCATCTCAATCGGGCCATGGTGGTGGCCATGACAGTGGCACTAATGCATCACATCGAGACCAAGGTGGTGGAGGTGGAACTGGTCTCCGTGTCAGAGCGATAAAAGATGACAGCTTGATCAAGACACCAATAGCAGACTGAGGCACGTCATCCATGATGAAAACTGAACAGATTACACTTTGCACCATAAGTGCCCTGATCACTTGTGAGTCTGGCTCCTGTAGACATATCTGTAATGGGTCGTACACATCAGGCGATCTCTAAAAAAAATGATACACTCATAACTGCCAACGGTGGTACTAGCTTCAAAGTAGGCTCTGTTGGAAGATCTACAAGGGTCTCAGCAGGGAGACCTTCAACTTCCATAGGCTGTGGGGAAACCTCTTCTTGCTGTGACACCGACTCAGCAGTAACTTCTGGTCTTGGCTCTGGCTTATCATAAACTTCTGGCTTTGGCTCTAGGTTGTCATCAATTTCTAGCTCTGATTCTGGATTGTCAACAGCCTTTATCACCTTGCTTTCTAGCATTTTAACCATGCCAGCGAAGATCTCCTTACATTCAGCAACCAAATCACTGAATTGTGGCCCCTCGAGGTGTGGAGCATACCGAGCATGAAGAAGTTCTTGTAGGATAAGCCAATCTCGACAGTCGATATGATTGTCTTCCCACAACCAATAAGCTTCTCCAGCTAACTTCATTTGGGCATAATGACACTTTTGCGCAGGTGTCAAGGAGAAATACCTGAAAAAATTCTCAAGATGGTTTTCTCACTTTTCATACTCATCTTGATCATAAAAATCCCGAAAATACTGGAGAGTTGCATACATCCCTTTCAACCTCCTTTTCATCCCCATTAGTATAAATGTATTTGCCACAAAAGTAAAAGCCCATGAATAAAACTCAATGCATAAAGATCAGAGTTTACCCAATAAATCGGTAGCTCAAATTGGACTCAAATTAGGCTGAAGATGTGCCAGAATACTGATTCTCTGCTGCTGGGACAGTACTGGTGCCAAATACGAGCTCGTGGAGGTCAGATCTGCTGCTCAAGTGCTATGAAATCTTTGTAATGACTCTGGGGCTCAGTCACGAACCCAACACTTCGAACAGAGCTCCGAACGAGCGAGAAACGGACTCTGGACTGGTCGGGGTGGGAGATGGGCGGTTACTGTTCACTGTGAACAGTAACCGGATGAACAGTAATTACTGTTCACAGTGAACAGTAAAATTATTTAAAAAAAATCCTCTCTTTTTCTATTTTTTTTGTTTTTTTGTTTTTGTTTTTGTAAAGTAGATCTAGATCTAGATATAGGATTTGAGGAAGGAAAAAAAATCTAAGGGGATTGGGACCAAAGCTCTGATACCAAATTGATGTAATACAGGATCGCAATCACCTTCGAATACAAATAAAAAGAAAAACTAGGGTTTTACAAGAAATAAAATAAAAAGAGAGATTAGGGTTGGAGAAAGAATCAGATAACTTTGGGCTTCTCACCTCTTGTACCACGGGCTTCGCACCAAAAACTCAAGAGCACTCTCAAGAGAATTTTAACTAGAAAAGTTTTAATTATTCATTGTCTGCTTATTCATTGAGTTGAGCCTCTTTATGTAGGCTCTTACAAAGTGAACTTCCCCATTATAACCAATGTGGGACTAAGTTTTATAATAAAAGAAAAGGCTAAACTCAAAAATAAATTAAGGCATAAAAAGATAACTAGTACTGGTGTGATGTCACCATCATTTGGTCTGCTTTTTTATTTCGTAATGTACTAATACATGATATACTTTTTTTTTGGTAGGAATATGTTTCATGTCGAACGAATTGGTAAGAATTTTCTCTTATCATACAATGAAAACATAGTCTTTTATCTGTTTCAAGGGATCATAGCTTAGTTTATAATACTTAGCTATATGATGGAGTAATAAAGCAAAAGGAGGAGCTGCCCCACCAGGCAGACAATTATGGTTCATAAAGCACTGTTTGTACAACAGATCCACTTTGAAGTTGACTTATTCCCTCGGCCAATTACGGTTCTTTCCCACTCTCATGCTTCCCAAGCATGTTGATGAACCATTCCATGTGTATATAGAGCATACAAAGGAGAGATGCGAGATAGTTGATGTCTATGGTTTCAACTGGGCAAGCGGTTTAACTAAAATAGTTTCTTTAGCTCTGAGGTATTATAAATACGGGGAGTAGAAACTATGAGATAATAGGATATCTGAAACAGATTGAGACCAAAAACTAATTTTCTAATATTCTTAGAAAGCGCATACCTGAAGGACTAAGAATAGCCTGAGAAGACCCCACACCTTCATTGTTGATGCCTCGTACTCATCCCAATCTAGATGGTTGTTCCTTTTCTTCATGTATCAAATTCTTGCCCCCCCCCTTTTGTTTATGGAATTGCATACCCAGATGAAAAAATGAAAGCAAATATATGAGATTGAAGAAGAGGGAAAACCCAAGATGGGACATAAAGTTTGGAGAGAACCTAGATTGATATTTCAGATAAGGACAAGCATTGATCCTCCTCTCATTGAATCAGTCTTAGGGTTATTTGAGAAAAAAAAAGCAAAAACCCAAAAAGAGAAGATCCCCTGAATTATTTTCCCAACTTTTGGCTATAATGAGATTGGTTAAGAGAAACAAAACCTCGCAATCAAAGATGGATTATAGAAGAGAAGAACTTGAAGGAATTTGCATATGAGGGCCTTTTTCCCAAAAAAAAAATCCTCAAAAAATAATTAATTCTAAAAATCAACCTCCCTCCAAATTAATTCCAAAAAATTGACCTCTGACACACCACGCGGACGCCACGTCGGAGGCAGGGCGGTTCACCCCAGACGACGAGGTCATTTTTTGGGTTCATCCCGGTTGGCAAGTCAGGACAAAAGGTATTTATTTTTTTGGTTATGTTTCGTCCGGGGTTGACAACCCCAGACGAGCCCAAATTTAAATTTTTTTTTGTTATGTTTCATACGGGGTTGGCAACCCCGGCCGAACAACAATTTTTTTTAATTTTGGGCTCGTCCGGGGTTGTCAACCTCGGACCAAGCAAATTATACTTTTTTAAATTTAATTTTTTTCCCATTTTTTTCTCTCCTCTCTCCCTCTCTCCTCCTCTAAGGTAACGACGACGAGGCCACCAATGAGGAGGATAGCGGCGGAGGCGGCGAGCAGCCCTGGTGTTTGGGTGCACTGCTGGCACAATGGTGAGGAGGGCGATGACGAGTCGCCATCTTAAAAGAGGAGATAGAGGAGAGAGGGAATTTTTTTATTTTTGCTTTGTTCGGGGTTGCCAAACCCGGACAAAGCAATATTTTTTTAATTTTTTTTCTACATCCGGGGTTGCCAACTCCAGACAAAGCAGTCTGGGCAAATTTTTTCCCAAGTTTTCTTCGTCTGGGGTTGGCAACCCCAGACAAAGCCAATATTCAGAAAAAAATTATATTGCCTCGTTCGGGGTTGGCAACCCCAGACGAGCAATACACAGACAAAAAAATTTATTATGATTACCTCAAATTTGCTATCTTATTCACATGTTGTGTTTAATCTCCCCCTCCCTTTTCCCTTGTGGGCATCGACAAATTTATTATGATTACCTCAAATTTGCACCTCTACACAAACAGTCAGCCATGTCCACAAACATCAGAGTATAGGGATGTTAATGGACATAAATAAATATTATTCAAAGTGATTCTATATCTGTATTTTGACAAATATGGATTATCCAAACTGACTATATCTGTATTTGGACAAATATGGATATCCGGTGGCTGTCCATATAAGCATAGCTATGGATACAGATTCAGATCCAGATTATCCAAATAGATAACAAAGTCACTGAATACATGTTACCTAAATATGCAAGATAGTGATGATATGCAAGATAGTGACATATGTTTAATCATGTACTAATCATTTTCTACTGGACTTGATGCTGCTTTCACTTGTCATTCTGCCAAACTCTTTGCAAAGGCCTTCTCAAGATACTCCTGTTTTACAGATTTATTAGCTGTTTGAACGTGAACCTTCTTTAATATAGAGACGAGGAGTATTCCTGAGACATGCTAATTATTTATTTTAGCTGAATTTAGCATGGCCTAGTAATCATTTATTCAAGAAATATTATGTATTTTTGAATACATTAAATGTTATCGAGCTCTACATATGAAGGTTGAGGACATCTCACCTTTGTAGGTTGTAGATATGATGTCCCAAAGAGTTGATGATGGAACAGATCTTCATTTTACCTGGAGTTTCTCTGGCCTGTGTGATGATTATCTTTTAGGTATCCCTTTTGCCTTACTTGCAACATATTCTTAGTGCTTTATTTCTTGATTTTTCTTATGGGACACATTGATGTTTTGTTTTTTTAAGAAGTTGCCATCTTGTTTAGATTCTGGCTATGAGGAGTGTTCTATGTTGGCTGGTCCTTCAAATAGTGAGTTGAAAAGGTCATATTCAGAGTGTGAAGCTGGATCCAGAAAATGGAAAGATAATGCTAATGAAATTTCAAATTCTCACAACACTGCTAATTTGTTAGCTGAATGTCCATCTAATCAGGTTGCATCATTCCTTGACAATATGGATGACAAAAACTTCATGATGCCTTTAGAAGTATATTTGGACGGGATACATGTCTGACAGACAAGCAATGGCTGAAGCATAAAGTATCTTTTGGCTTGCAGAACCTTGGTAAAATTTATAATGTTTCTGGGATTGCAAAGAGTGGATCTCCATCAACTGAGAACAAAGATAATGCTATCCTTAAAAGCGAAGTAATTTTTGTGAAAGAGTTAATTCCTTTTTCACAGATGTACAAGATTGTTGCTGGTCGGCAGAGGTATGATGGTGGATGGACAGTTGGGGAAGCATTCCCAAAGGGCTACTTCTGAGGTTCCTAGAGTCAGGCTGGGGCTTGGGCTTTCAAGTTCAGCAGCAGCAGGGACTGTACTTATATCCAGTAAGAGGCTGCGCAAACCTACTCTAAGATATGCTGAAGGAATGTCAGAAATGAAATCCAGTTGCCACAATGAAGTGTTAAAAGCACATGTTATTAGTTCCACAGATAAGTTTATGCATGATAGAACAGCGAGACAACTCTGGAATGAGTATTCGACGTTGGTTTATCAGGAATGTCATGTTGGAAGGGGTCGCCTCAGTATAGTAACCTCTTCTGGGGTAAGATTTAAAATTCTTGATCATATGCTATATTTGTTCATGTTTTCCTTCTACAGATAGAATGAAAATTATCAGTTATCAACAGTCTGCTGACATCTTCATCTGTAAACAATCTTGACGTGAAACACATGCTCCTTCCAGCAAATTTTGATGTTCTTTAACAACCTTAGCCGACTTTTAAGTCTTGTTTCCAGATGTATATCACAAAGAATTTTACATGAATACTTATCTAAAAATCCACAGGTCACTTGTTGGAAATATGCTTTTTTATATGATGTTATTGAAGGAGAAAGTGGTATTACCTTATATTATATTATTTAATCAAGAAGAGGTGAATAACATGTTCTCAAAGATGCTGCGATGCATGTTATACAGAAACTACAGTGCCTGGAATTTCTTCTGCCTTTAGGCTTTAGGATTTAAGCTATTCCATGCTGCTTGATTGTGGAAGTTCTCTGTGTGCTTAGTTACTGCTTCCTTTATGCTTTTTGGTTAATCACATGAACCAAACTAGTTAAGTAATGCCATGCTGCTTGATTGTAGTAAGTTCTGTCTGTGCCAAGTTACTGCTGCCTTTAGGCTTTTTGGTTAATCACATGAACCAAACTAGTTTAAGTTATGCCATGCTGCTTGATTGTAGAAGTTCGTCTGTGCTAAGTTACTGCTGCCTTTAGGCTTTTTGATCAACCACATAAACCAAACTAGTTACGTTATACCATGCTGCTTGATTGTAGAAGTTATCTCCGTGCTAAATTACTAATGCCTCTAGGATATTTTTATCAACCTCTAAGCCTGGGCTGTGTAGCACAGTGTAGATGGGGTTAAGGTTCATTCTCAGCTCCGTTGGGATCAGTGATATTCAAGTTAGTTTTAAGGATTCATACAATTTTCCTTTTCCCAACTCCTTTTGAGATTTCTCTTATAACACCAGTTTGGATCTGTATCATGGCTGGAAGGCAAGCTTCAGGGCTTTATTCATACAAGATAAAAGTACTATCATTGTTCAGTTAACTACAGTTGCAATTTTTTTCATCTTATTTCCTACATTTTTTGAGATTATACTTGCTACTGAGTAGAACGAAAGGGGGGTTGTGGTTTAGTTTAGTAGGCATGGCTTTGGTTGAATTTTTGATATGTTTTATTCTGTTAAAATATTTGAATCATGTGGTTTTATATGCATTCTCCTTTGTTTCTTTATATGATATTTCCATTGAAATCTTCTGTACTCGTGCAGCATTTATATTTTCCATTCATGGGTAATATTTCTCAATCACAATTTGTGATCTTGTATCTGCTTATAGTGTCCCTTGTGATCAAGATAGATGGGAGAACTTAGTTAGCAAAGAACTATAGTGCATACATCTAGACATCAATGTTGTCATGGAAGTACATCTAAAGTGAGATTGTTTGCAACAACTTGAGTAGGTTGTCTATGTTATTATTGATATGAATCATTTTTCCTTTTGTAATGTTTTTGGCCACTCTGTCAATTTTGTTCCAATTATATTCTTTAAATTACGATCTCTGTCACATCATGTTTACTTTCTTTCTATTACTCATCAAATTTTGTCCAGGAATTAGGATTGTAGCAGGTTACAACACGTGCCTCGTGTCGTGCAGCTTTACCAAAGAGAAGTTTTTCTGGCAGTGGATGCTTTCAGAGGTGGTCAAGCTTGTTGACGGTGTTACTCAGTATGGTGTTGGGAGATGGAGTGAAATAAAGAAAGAGCTACTTGCAACATCAGCTGATCGCACATCTGTTGATCTCTAAGGTGTTTGCTTCTCTCGCAGAACCTACTTTTCATGATGAGAGATTCACCAGTTGCATGTAACCTATTTGGTAAATTCTGCAGGATAAATGGAGGAATCTATTGAGAACAAGTTTGTTCGAGCTGCGGGACAGAAATAAGATTAGAATCGTATCATCTTCATTCAGATCTAAAATTATTTCTAATACCGTTAAATGTGTTTGTTGTTGATATGTCTAATAAATAAATCAAATCATAATCTTAGACCTTTTCTCAAAATCAATTAGCCACCCGATGAAGATTTTAGCCACCATATGGAATCTCTAGCCATCTTAAAAGTCATCAATAGCCACACTATGAAGATTATAGCCGCATTGTGAAGATTTTAGCAACCTTATGAAGATCATAGCCACCTTATGAAGATCTTAGCCACCTTATGTTTTTGATGTATGTGTGGGGTGATGAAGGGGTTTTAGAAGTTTTGCCTATAAATAGGTATCACATTGCATGAGATTTGAAGGCAAGAAAGTGAGAAGAGAGAATTGTTAAATATTGTATTGTTCTCTCCTTTCTCTTGTCATTTATCTTCCTTTTGTTAAGCTATATAGTGAGTTGGGTTTCATTGGGTTTGGGTGAGTGAGATTTGAGTTGTAATCTCTTGTATTCTCCCTTTTTGATTAGTTGATTCTTCTTTCTGTCTTTTCTCGTGGACGTAGGTCACATTGACCGAACCACGTTAAATACTGGTGTGCTGTCCTTTTTATTTCTGTTAGCTTATATTGTTATCTGTCTCTCTTTATACTTGTCATCTCTTGCATTAGAAGTCTACTGTTATAACAAACTGGTATCAGAGCTAGTGTTATTTTCTTGTGGGTTTGGAGATGGCTTCGGCAAAGTATAAAGTAGAGAAATTCGATGGAGAAATAGCTTCAGTTTGTGGAGAGTCAAAATGCGGGCTCTCTTGGTGCAACAAGGCTTGTTGAGAGTCTTATCCGGTAAGCACAAGTTGCCAGAATCCATGTCCGAGGACGAAAAGGAAGAACTCGAGATGAAGGCGCATAGTGCTATACAATTTTGTGTAGCCGACGAAGTTTTGTGGGAGGTTGTTGATGAAGATACTGCCGCTGGTTTGGGCTCAAATTAGAGAGCTTGTATATGATAAAGTCCCTGACCAACAAGCTCTACTTGAAGCAGCGCCTTTTCACCCTTCGCATGAAGGAAGGTAAACTAATTAAAGACCACTTAGATGAGATCAAAAAAATTCTCATGGATTTAAAATATATTGATGTTAGAATAGATGAGGAAGATCAAGCTCTCATCTTATTATGCTTATTACCTCCTTCCTTTGAAAATTTTGTTAATAGTATTGTAGGCTGTCTTAAAATCACTGAGACAAGTCGTCAAAAAGCAGGATCCAAACCCCAGACGCAAGACTAATCATCGCCACCAGCGCAGCACCAAGACGCGAGGGTTGAAACCTGCGTCTCAACATCACTGCAAGGACCAAGACGCGAGGGTTGAAACCCGCGTCTCAGCGTTATTGCAGTACCAAGACGCAGAGTCTAAAGCCCGCGTCTCACGTGAAGCTTGACGCAGAATTAGAAGCTCGCGTTTCTCAAGCATCACCTCAATGGCAAAACGCGAGGCTCAAAGCCTGCGTCTCGGTTATAAATGCCCTTTTTACTGGGTCAATTACTGCCCACGTAATGAGGGAGTTAACCCCCATTATGGAGTGCACGTTTACCCCCTAAAACCTCTATAAATAGCCTAGTTTGCTATGGAAGAGGGGTTGGAAAATTCTTGGTAAAAAGAACTTCGGTTGTAAGCCGTAGAAGCACAAAGATCTATAGCTGAAAAGAAAAAGAGAGTTCAACTCTTCTAACAACTTGCTGAGTTCAAGTTTGTTTTTTGCCTACAGTCTCTTTGAGATTCTTGGTGGACATGAGCTGTGTTACTTCGTCCACTATCTAAAGAAAGGATTCCCAAGAGGTTCTGACGTTCACTCGGTCAACGGAAAATAAGATTCACTATCTATCGTCACATCAAGAACCCTGCATTAAACAAAGGTGAGATTTGAGCTTGAATATTTTTCTCTCTTGTGAAAGGATTATTGATCTGCTGTAATTTTCTTTACAATCAATTAAGGAATTTACTCCTCGATCCCCAATTTTTTCCACCAAACAAGAGATGACGACTCCGCTGGGGACTACTCTCTCTACCGATGAGCAAGTCGTGGCGCAAGGTGACGTCACCTACATGGGAAAATAGTCGAATCACTCATTGTCGAGTTCGACTAGGCAAAGTATGAAGAGTTCCTCTGTTACGGCTCTAAGAGCCTTAGAGCGCGGTAGTACCGCAAGGTCTCCTCGGGGACCCCCTCTCCAGTTCACTCTGAGATCCCTTTAGATACGACTGACAAGAAGAGTGCCATAGCTAATCATATCACACGTAACACCTGCGTCAACGTCTTCCATGAGATCCGCGAGGTTAGCGTTGCTGATATTCAACCCGTTCATGCCCGTTCTCTTCCTCAGTTCCAGGTCACCGTGGGTTCCTGTCAACCCGTACGGTGTAACCGGAACGCTGAGGGACGACAGATACGACGTGCGCGTCAACTACAGGCGCGAGAAGCTGGAATAATTACCTATCCAGCAGATACAGAACGCGAGCTTCAAGCCTGCGTGTCTCCTGAACCACGTCAGAAGGGCGAAGTCCGCGTTTGGAGACCAAAACGTGAAGCCCACAATGCCTGCGTTTTTGAAGCTTCACTTCCCAAACGCAAAGTTCAGCAGCGCGAGGGCTATGCTTCTTCTCAGAGACACGAGACCCGCGTCTCTGCAACCAGACGCGGAAGTGAGAAAACCCGCGTATCTCAACCGTCGCTGATCAAATGCGACAATCAGCAATGTGAGGTCCGCGTCTCTGCTAAGCAGAGGCACGAGACCCACGTTTCGAAGTCAAAACGCGAGAGCTGTGCCTATTCTGCACAGCGCGAGCTCCGCGTTTTTGAACCCTGCGTCTTAGATTCTCGACGTAAGAGTGACTCTCAGAAGCTGAAAAGCCCTCGACAACCCGAGGTCTATCTCTATGATCACCCTTCCACGGATCTAAGAGATTATTTGACAAACAAAAGTAGTGCTAATCAGATCACTCCGTCTTGTTGCTGTGAACGCCTCATCATGACAATACTCTCAGAATGTCGCTGCAGCCAACATATAAGCAAACAATCGGTGTTCAGAAGGTTGACCTCAACCTCCCGATCAGCCAAGAGATATCGCTCACACAGAAGAACCTTTTCTGACATGGAGTACCCTGAAGTCACTGCAAACATGATTGAAAAACACCTAGAGGGGGGGTGAATAGGTGCAAGTGCTAATCTAGAACTGAATGCAAGACTAAGTGCGCTAAATGCGGAAGCTTAAAACAATTCTTGCAACACACTTAATACAACACACAAGTGTAGCCGAATTCCCCGTGAAGGGCTCTGGACTAACTCTTCTTGATTCCCCTTGAATGGGTTGAGGTGCTATGTGAAGCTCTTGTGGTTAAGTATAAGTGAGGCACACACAAACAACCAAGCATACACAAGATATAGCAATATGAAATATGCAAGGCACAACACAAGCAAATAGATATGATATGACAATATGAATTATGCTCAACACAAGCAAATATGATATGATGATATGAATGATGCTTTGCACAAATAAATGAGAGAGAGTTAGAGAGACAAGTGGATCAAACGCTAACAACAAGATATGTTTCGAGGTTCGAGCCCCTAGCTCTACATCCCCGCCTACACCACCGTGTAGGATTTCCAATCCACTATCTCCCACCGAGGGAACCTCTACCGAAGAGGATTTGTTACAACACTAGGAGTACCGAACTCCTCTCTCAAACACCACCTCACAACCGAGGGGTAGGCCCGTAGCCAATACAACAACCAACACCTCTACCGAAGAGGGTTACAAACCAAACTCTACCTCTCACTAGAGGGAGTAAACACCAATCTCCACCTCTACCAAAGAGGGAGCAAACCAACAACCCAATTACACAACCTCAACCTCTACCAAAGAGGGAGCAACCAAGAAATCAAGGGTTTACAATAGGTGGTCTCTTTCAACCACAACCTCTTTCTTTTTTCTTTTCCACAAAACAAGATCCTAAATAGATTAGGATAGAAGATAGCTCAAGTGTGGAAACTAGGTGTTTGGAAAACAAGCAACAAAGAAAAACTACTTTGGAAAACTCTTGTAAATGATGGAAAATGAAAGCCAAGACAAATCTCCCAAAATACTCTTTTCTTTGATTTTTTTCAAAAACCTAAAACAAATAAGATTGGAAGTTTAAAGCCCAAAAACTCTTTTGAAAACTTGTTTTAAACTCAGGAAAACTGGGAATTTTTCTCTTGTAAAAACCTTGGCCAAAATCCCAAAGAAATGGGGTTTATATAGGCCCATCAGAAAACTAGCCGTTAGGCTGAGCTGGCAGCCTGACAGGCTGCCGGTCAGCCGCCCGGCCGACCGCCAACGGTCAGAAAAGTGACCGTTGGGCAACCACGGTCGACCCGACCGGTCGACCCAAACAAACAGAGAGCTCTGCTCTCAGACCCGGCCGACCCGTACGGTCGACCGAGTTTGTGTCTGCCAGACGTGCACAAGTCTGTGCACGTCGGTCGACCCTATGGGTCGACCGGCCCATGGTGCGGTCGACCGTCTAGGTCGACCGACCGGCCTGTCAGCACAAACTTGGGTCAGAAAAACTGGGAAAAATATTTTATAAAAATCTTTTATCTTTTCTGAAAATCCCATAAAACTTGTTTTAACATTTTATATTGAAACATAAACAAGTGATAAAAATTTCAAGACATATATCAATCATATCAATTCATTTTTGAGTCTTGCAAATTTTATCAAAACCAAAACCGGTATTTTGTCAAACTTGATTTTTTCCAAAACATGAATAGGATAGTCAAAATAAGTTTGTCTAGCAAGTTTAAAGCATGAATGTATATCTAGAACATATCTAATATACATAAGAACTATTAAACTTGTTTTGATCTACTATTCATGAAAACCAAATCCAAAACATAAAACGTGTGTGTATTGTGCACTTGAGCATATCAACTATACTAAGCTTTACAAATGGATCTAAACACACTATCTAAACTATGGATACCTAAGTCTTCTTGACGGTCTCCATCTTCAAGTAGACTTGCTCCCAAACCGTGATCCACCAAGTGCAAAGGAATGATCTTTAAGCTTTGGCACCGGAATCACCATGAAAAGCTTCTAAACTCCTTGTTGAAGCTAATCACCAACTAATATCTTGGTTAATGATTTGAAACTTAAACAACACAAGATTATTAGTAAACATAACTACATGAGTTAATCATCATCAAAACTAGAGTGGAAGGCCTTTGGGCCAACAATCTCCCCCTTTTTGATGATGACAAAACTCATGGAGTTATATATGCATGGATTAAAGTTAAGCTTCAAAGAAGCTCCCCCTTAACTCATGCATAAGCAAATAAACATAATAATATGTAATGAAGGCTCTTAAACATGAATGCATAAATATGCATAAACAATAAAAGGTTCTAGATACCAATTAACATACATTAAACTATATTAAACTTAATATTTGCAAAAATCAAAAACATAAGTATGCATATATCAAACTCAAAATCTTTCTCCCCCTTTTTGTCAATCATCAACAAAGGGGTAAACAATCAAAACAATAAATAAAATGAGGGGTAAAAATCTTTCTCCCCCGTTATATCAATCAAACCGATAAAAAATGTTCTCCCCCTTTTTGTCTAAAACAAAAACAAGGTCAATAAGGGGTGACAATCAATAAGGATATCAATTGAAAATATGTCAATGAAGCATCTTGATACCAATTGAAAGTAAACAAAGATCAATAAATGTTATATGCTATATACATTCATGAAGAGGAAGACGCTAAGTTAGCTTCCCTACACATATGCATTACATGAAAGAGGGATGTTAAGCCCTAATTCACATAACACACATTATGTAATGCATAAGAGGAGATGTGAAGCTCCCCCTACACACGTGTACCACATAAAGAAGAAATGTTAAGCTCCTCAATATAAGATACACTCAACATGAATCTATATGTAGAAGAGATGTTAAGCTCTCCTTGCATATAGTCAATATAAATCAAAACTTTTGTATTTTCTTTAAATTTTTTTTTTTTAGATACCAATTTAAAACACAAGACATCTTGATATCAAAAGATAGTATTTTTCTTTTTAAGCCAAATAAACAATTGAAATGACTATTTTCTATCATAAAGTAAGGGAGTGGAAATGCAAATACCAATTGAAATATGAAAAACGGATTTTCTCCCCCTTTTTGAATTACCAACAAAACTATGCGTAGGCTTGTAATAAGATATCAATTGAAAACTAAATCAATTGAAATAATAGTTGAAGCTCAAGCTCTAGCAAAAACAAGATTTGTGAAAATTTATATCTTGAGCACAAATAAAACATATATGTATGAAAATTAGATACCAATAGATGATACCAATTGAAAATATACATACACAATAAACATATGAGTATATAAAAAGATCAAAATGATACCAATTGAAAGAGTTCAATGATACCAATTGACATAACAATAATAGCATGGTATAACTCATATCACAATGAAGAAAAACGAACTAGTTAAAATGAAAAATTTTGTTAACTAGTACGAAATCCTTCAAGCAAGGAATAAAACAAAATAGTTTTTCATAAAACATGAAATCCACAAGATAATCAACACTCTAATTCAATTAGGCATAAATATGACTCATGAAAACAAAACATGAGCAAGCAATAAATGTGAGTGTACAAATAAAGTGTGAATATCATAATCATGAAAATTTTTCATTAAGCTCAATTATTCCTTAAACAATGAAAACATGAAAATCATCAAAACTATTTAATCTTCAAGGCATATGTATGTCTTATACAAACTAAGGTATACATACATATCCAAACACAACGAGTCCACAAAAATATATGCATTAAGGCACGTGGCTCAAAAGGATAAACATGTATATCTAATAGTTTGGACAAGATAGACATATACATGAAGTTAAATATAAACACATGTAAACAAGAAAAACTAAATTTTCATCAAAACAAATTTCATTTCAAGGTATATGTATGAATTGTCAACACAATAAGTATACATACATATCCCTAAACACAGTTGAGTCCATATATGGATTTGCATGAAGGGCAAATGACTCAAGGGGTATACATGTATATCTTAGAGTTTGACAATAATACACATATACATGAAGTGAAAACTCACAATCATAAAACAATTTCAAAAATGAGAATACAAGTTTGAAATGTATGAATCATCAAAATTAGACTATACTAGCACATCTAATGGGTTCAAATAAGCAATCAAGCCCAAACATATATAGATTTATTTGTGGCCCCACTATATGCACAAGTATATACCTAGTTTTAGTGAAAACTAACATCTAAACAAGTAATCTTAACATGAAGCATCAAAACACAATATAAAAATCAACATGATAAGCAAAAACATGATTATTATGAATATCCACATGTTATTAGAAATATGATATACGCAATAGCAACCATATAGTGAGAACACAAAAGAATTTATCCATATTAAACATGGGTGTCTCAAAATAACTAAACATGTATATCACTAATCTAATAAGAATGGCATTTTCATAGTAATCAACAAACATCAAAAACATGCTATGAAAGATAAACATGGAAAGCATGTAAACAATAAATAGGAGTTAGAGATTCGATACCAAAACTAAAGAGGGCACCGCTCTAGTTCTCCAAACCAAGGTGGTCATCTCCACCAAACGTCCCTTGAAAGTGATGCATCCAATTGGTTTCCTTTAAGCACGGAACGCATCCACTCCAAGGTACGGCAACTCTCACGTCATGTGAGAGCCCACACCTACATCAAATAAAGGAGGGGTGGTCTTTGGTACCCATACTCTTTTGGGTCCATGGGGGTTAGTACCTTCTCTAACCCAAACAAAATTCTTTGCTAAATTATCAACATGTATTCTATCATAGCAAAATTTAGCAAGGTGGCCCTTACGTCCACAATGTGTACAAGTGTACACATGAGCATACATAGTGTGATGGTGTCCGTGAGGAGCATGTGTATGCCGTGTATGGTGTGCATGAAAAGATGGAACTTGTTTCTTTCGAATCAAGGATTCCAAGCGTGTATGGTTCATGGCACATTGGCTCATAGTGGAGCCCAAACAATCAATCTTCTTCTTAAGCAAACAAATATCATCATTAATCTTAGAAGAAGAAGTGTGGCATGCAATAGGTGAAGTGTGTGATACTACCCTAGCATGGCAAACATGTGCATCAATCTTATTTTTCAAAGAAACATTTTTATTTAAACAAATTTCTAATTCTTTTGAATAAAAACAATTTCTCTTTTTAAAGAATTATTTTTCTTTTAAAACAAAATCAACTTTTGAAGACAAAATTTCATTTTTCTTCAAAAGAGTTTCACAATCATTTTTAGATTTTAAAAACTCATTTTCTTTAAGTGCAAGTTCTAATTGAGATCTCAATGAATCCCTTTCATTATAGACCTCAACCTTCTCTTGTAAAACATTGTTAAGTCTAGAATGCAAACTCTTATTTTCATTTTCAAGACCTAGACTTTTCTTTTTCAAAATCTTATATTTTTCAATCAATTTTTCACAAACAATTGAAAGTTCTTCATTTAAAGCATGGGGATCCACATTATCATCACATGAAGAACTAGCATCATTAGCATCTAATAGAGATTCCGATTGTACCTTAAGGGAGTCATTCCCTTGGATCATGAAGCATTGTGAGTCGGATTCTCCACTAGACTCCTCCGGTTGATTTGGCAATTGAAGCTTGGAGGTGGTGGTTGTTGTCAACTTGTTCCACACTACAAAAGCGGAATCAAGATTAGAAACATGCATAAGATATTCTTTAGGAAGTGTGCTTCTAATGGCCTCAAGGGCTTGTGCATTGGCCCCTATATGATTGCGATCTCCAAGATAGCATTTCTTGGTGGCCGCAAGAAAGACATGCAAACCTAGGGTCTTTAGGTACATGGACATCCTATACTTCCAAACAACAATGTTGGAAGGATCAAAGCTAGGTGGGGTCATGAAGTCCATGGCAAACTATATGAGTGTGCAAACAAAGCAAATTCAAACAATAGACTAGCAACCAAATGGATCTCACTCCTAGGATGTTAAGCCTAATATCAGGAGCACTAGCTCTGATACCAATTGAAAAACACCTAGAGGGGGGGGTGAATAGGTGCAAGTGCTAATCTAGAACTAAATGCAAGACTAAGTGCGCTAAATGCGGAAGCTTAAAACAATTCTTGCAACACACTTAATACAACACACAAGTGTAGCCGAATTCCCCGTTAAGGGCTCTGAACTAACTCCTCTTGATTCCCCTTGAATGGGTTGAGGTGCTATGTGAAGCTCTTGTGGTTAAGTATAAGTGAGGCACACACAAACAACCAAGTATACACAAGATATAGCAATATGAAATATGCAAGGCACAACACAAGCAAATAGATATGATATGACAATATGAATTATGCTCAACACAAGCAAATATGATATGATGATATGAATGATGCTTTGCACAAATAAATGAGAGAGAGTTAGAGAGACAAGTGGATCAAACGCTAACAACAAGATATGTTTCGAGGTTCGAGCCCCTAGCTCTACATCCCCGCCTACACCACCGTGTAGGATTTCCAATCCACTATCTCCCACCGAGGGAACCTCTACCGAAGAGGATTTGTTACAACACTAGGAGTACCGAACTCCTCTCTCAAACACCACCTCACAACCGAGGGGTAGGCCCGTAGCCAATACAACAACCAACACCTCTACCGAAGAGGGTTACAAACCAAACTCCACCTCTCACTAGAGGGAGTAAACACCAATCTCCACCTCTACCAAAGAGGGAGCAAACCAACAACCCAATTACACAACCTCAACCTCTACCAAAGAGGAGCAACCAAGAAATCAAGGGTTTACAATAGGTGGTCTCTTTCAACCACAAACCTCTTTCCTTTTTCTTTTCCACAAAAACAAGATCCTAAATAGATTAGGATAGAAGATAGCTCAAGTGTGGAAACTAGGTGTTTGGAAAAAAAGCAACAAAGAAAAACTACTTGGGAAAACTCTTGTAAATGATGGAAAATGAAAGCCAAGACAAATCTCCCAAAATACTCTTTTCTTTGATTTTTCCAAAAACCTAAAACAAATAAGATTGGAAGTTTAAAGCCCAAAAACTCTTTTGAAAACTTGTTTTAAACTCAGAAAAACTGGGAATTTTTCTCTTGTAAAAACCTTGGCCAAAATCCCAAAGAAATAGGGTTTATATAGGCCCATCAGAAAACTAGCCGTTAGGCTGAGCTGGCAGCCTGACAGGCTGCCGGTCGGCCGGCCCGGCCGACCGCCAACGGTCAGAAAAGTGACCGTTGGGCAATCACGGTCGACCCGGCCGGTCGACCCAAACAAACAGAGAGCTCTGCTCTCAGACCCGCCGACCCGTACGGTCGACCGAGTTTGTGTCTGCCAGACGTGCACAAGTCTGTGCACGTCGGTCGACCCTATGGGTCGACCGGCCCATGGTGCGGTCGACCGTCTGGGTCGACCGACCGGCCTGTCAGCACAAACCTGGGTCAGAAAAATTGGGAAAATATTTTATAAAAATCTTTTATTTTTTCTGAAAATCCCATAAAACTTGTTTTAACATTTTATATTGAAACATAAACAAGTGATAAAAATTTCAAGACATATATCAATCATATCAATTCATTTTTGAGTCTTGCAAATTTTATCAAAACCAAAACCGGTATTTTGTCAAACTTGATTTTTCCAAAACATGAATAGGATAGTCAAAATAAGTTTGTCTAGCAAGTTTAAAGCATGAATGTATATCTAGAACATATCTAATATACATAAGAACTATTAAACTTGTTTTGATCTACTATTCATGAAAACCAAATCCAAAACATAAAACGTGTGTGTATTGTGCACTTGAGCATATCAACTATACTAAGCTTTACAAATGGATCTAAACACACTATCTAAACTATGGATACCTAAGTCTTCTTGACGGTCTCCATCTTCAAGTAGACTTGCTCCCAAACCGTGATCCACCAAGTGCAAAGGAATGATCTTTAAGCTTTGGCACCGGAATCACCATGAAAAGCTTCTAAACTCCTTGTTGAAGCTAATCACCAACTAATATCTTGGTTAATGATCTGAAACTTAAACAACACAAGATTATTAGTAAACATAACTACATGAGTTAATCATCATCAAAACTAGAGTGGAAGGCCTTTGGGCCAACAATGATAAGTAGAAGTAGGGGAAAACAACCGGCAGTCAGCTCCGATGAGTCTGACACGGAATCAGAAGGAGTGTATCGGCATACTCGCACTCGGACTGGTGCAGTCGCCCCGATTAACTACAGTGCCCTACCTCGGGGCATTGAAGCAAATGAATCACATTCCGCCTTTGCAGAATCGCAGGTCTCGAATTCTTCCATAGAGAAGGAAGCCTTCGCGTGCATGACAAATACTCCTGAGGAGACGGCCAGACGCTTTGAACAACAAGCCCAGGTCCAGAGGGAACAATTCGATATGATTCGTGATCAACAAGAATCCATCGATTCCCTCAAGCAGATGCTGGCACAATTGCTTGAAGACAAGAGGAAGTCAACCGACAAAACTTCTTCTAAAAGGTCTAAAGGCAAACGAAAAGAAGGAGAAAGCTCATCTTCTGTACATATCGAGGAGAAGGAGCAATCTGATTCCGAGTCGTCTAAATCCTCGTCTAAGGAGGAAGGCAACCCGGACCATGGGAGTGTTCATTCTAAAAGAATGAGTCAATTGGAGCAGCGTCTGGAAGCCCTTACCAACCGGAAAGGCCTCCAAGAAGCAGGAGTGATCTGGCCATATCTGACCGAGTGGGACCTTGTTCCATACCCTCCTAAGTTCAAAGTTTCGACCCTACAGGCTTTTGACAGCAAAGGGTCACCGAATCAATATATCTACTACTTCAAGTCTCAGACAGGAAATGTGATAGATAATGATGCCATCTTGACACGTTTGTTCATCGGCACTCTAAAAGGGCTTGCCTTTGAATGGTTCATGAAACTCCCAGAAGGCTCCATTAAAAATTAGGGTGATTTGGAGAAGTCTTCCTGACACGCTTCTTTGAAGATGACTCAGTGGCCACGAAGCAGCGAAAGGGAGAGTCAGTCAAAACATTTGTGAAAAGATTTCGGAACATGACACTCCGATGTCCTAGCGGTATGACCCAGGCCACCCTGGTAGAAACGTGCCGCCACAATCTACAAACTTCACTCCTAACCCAAATAGGAGTTGCTGAAAGCCGCACCTGGAAGCAATTGGTCCAGTAAGGTGAACAGGCTGAAGAAATTGTCGCCAGGGTTAAGGCAGAAGAAAACAAACTCAGACCCAAAAAGTCGACAAGGCGCATGCCAGAAACATCTTTTCAATCAAAAAGAAAAGATAATTTGGCAACGGAGACAAAATTTCCCGTCAAACCTCAGCCAGTTAGGGGAGATGGTTCTTCAAGTCAGCCACGCGCCAACAAGCAGTATTCCTTCAAAGACGAGCATATAGATTCGTTGTTCAAGTTACTCAACAAGAGCAACAGATTAAAGCTTCCTGAAGTTAGACGTCCTGAAGAAGTCGACAAGTCCGACAATCCTAACTACTGCCTGTATCATAGGATGCTAGGGCACCCCACCAAGAGCTGTTATGTCTACAAAGATATCCTTCAAGTTTTGATCGATGCGGAAGTGCTAAAGCTCCGTCCAGAACAGAAGAAAGTGACGACTAATATGACATCATTTCTTCAGTTTGGAACACAGTCTCCAGCACCATCCGGAGTAGTTCCCATCCCGAAAGGGGAACTAAGAATGATCAATACAGACCCACATCATCAACATGAGAAAGGTCTTGTACCTATCCCTACACCTTAAGGAGAAATTATGTGGGTTCATCCCGACCTTGTGAATGGCCAACAGTGGACTATCGTTACCAACAGAAAGTCAAAGGCAAGGCGAAAGATTCGTCCTGCAATGTGGTATGCGCTTCTTCCCGGGAAGCAGAACCGATGTTCCCTCACTAACTGATTCGGAAGAGGAAACAATCGTCCTTACCGCAGAACTTAATAAATTGCTTGTAACATCTCGATTTTTAAATCTGGGTTTTTATCCCTAATACTCGAGTAATGAAATTTGACAGAAATATCGAGTCGGTAATGAAATTTTTTCCTTATTATTGGTAACACATTATTTTTTACAGATTTAATGAAGCGACTCTCCAGAGAAATGAAGGAGATAATTTCAAGGGAATAGTGTACAAACAAATTTATGTGTATAAATGAGTAGGGTGTGTATGTGGGTGTGCTTAAGTGTATGCATATATACATACATAATGTATGAGTATATTGTGTGTATAAAAGGAAAAGTAAAAAATAAAGTAAATGATAATATTGGATATTAGTAGTCAAATGCAAACAAATACTTTAGTATTTTCTAGTGTTAGTGGAGGGGGTGAGTAAGGTTGATGGAAGGTTAAGATTTAATTGATCTTAGTAAAGAGCAAGTGTATGGTCATGATAATCTTGAAAGAAGTAAAAGAGAGAGAATGAAGGGGGCTTCATCTTTCTCCTCCCCTCTTCATGAAACCCAAAACCTAAAATTCCAAATCTCCTGAAATTTTCCCCCTAATAAACTCCTCTCTACTTGTTCCCTCACTCTCCCTCACCCCCACCTGACATGCAGCCTCGGGCGCGGCGGCAGCGCAGCTGGCCAGGCGAACTGGAAGGGCAGGTGAGGGAGATCTCTTTCCTTTTGAGCTAAAGTCACTTTCTAAAATTTCAATTTCAACACATTCTTATCTTGGGTTAAGATTTCATGATTTATTCTTCAAGCATACTTAGATCTGAATTTATTGGGGTTGGTTTCTTGAATAGATGAATGGGTTTTCATCTATTGAACTCAAGTTCTTTCCCACCTTGATATTTCATGGGTTAAATTTTCTTTTGTGGGCTTATATTGAATGGATGATAAAAATCCCATCTTGGTTCTTGGATTACATAATAGAAATTGATAGATGGGTATGTTGGTGGTTTACTTAGAGATGTCTTCATATAAAACTCTAGTATGGTATAAACCACTTGCTATTATGGTCCCTTTGTGTACAATTGACTACAAATCCTATGAACTACATAACGTAGGGTATGAGCTCAATATACAAAAATTGGTTAAAGGGAGTAAAAATCACTATTGTTATTATGACAATAGAAGAGGCAATGTGGTGGGTGTTTTCATGAAAATCTCGAAATTCATCGGGGTAGTTGAAAAAAAAAGATTGATTCTTGTTGTTATAGAATAAGGCCCCACAAACCCTTCATGTTAGGACTTGACTTCAAGTTCATTTATGTACAAAGTTAAAGTTTGTCCCTAGATATCTAAAGAGAAATTTTGAGAACGCGAAAGTCTCTCAATTAAACCTAAGCTCTCCCTTTATTGGTACCCTAAACATCTACACATATAATGCCTTGATTGATGCTCTAAGAAAGAAAATCTCATGATCTTATAATAAAGATTTAATTAAGTTATATCCGAAAGTTTGCAAATTTGCAAAATATAAGTCATGGAAGCCTTAAAGGATATCTTGGCCCTGAAGGGAAGAGATAGTAGGTTGGAACTCTCTCATTGCTCGTTTTGACTATTTATTGTTTATTTAACAACCTTTTCTAACTTTTCCCAAGCTACCAAATTTCAGGAGAACTCTATTAAGTAACAAGAGCAATCACGAATACATTAAGAGTGGGTTTAATATATACCTCAAGTGTAGTCTAATTCCTTTTTACTTGTTTTGACACCTATTTGATAAGGTAATTATTTGGGCATGCCATATCATTCTGTAAATTCACATCATCCTCCAATTCTCTTGATCACCTGCACTTGAACTCCTTCTAGGCGTTTGGACTATATTGCAGTAGTTGTATGCATCATATGTACTAGGAAGCGAAATACTCACGTGACTTCTATACATCACTATTTTCATCCTAAATCGAGATTGTATACTTAAAGTCACAAATAATGCACCTTAAAATGTGAGTATCATATATGAAGCTTGAAAAATGAAAATCTGATTGTAGGAAAACTTTTATAGTGAAATTATTCAATGGCTATTCAACGAGTGGGAAGGGCTTGAATCGTACATAGAGTATTTGAGAAATTTGTCAAAGACTATTAGATCAGGTTATGGGCGAGTAACCTATATTTATTATCCTTAAGGATCTTTGCGCATAATTGCTAAATTCTGGTAAGTTTCGACTATGTCTCTTCTTAATTGTCATCATTTAGTCTTATCACAAATAATTGCACTACAAGTTGAGGAAGTCTTTCTAATATTGTCCACCTTATTTCCGCATACTGCATTAGACTGAATTATCCGTGTCACAAAGCAAGGACATGATTTTTCACAAGTAGGAGGGAAAGATTTTGTGATGGTTCCTTTATATGAATAATCAAGTTAGCTGATGAACGATTGAAGGCTGTAAGATACAAATTTTGGCTTTAGAAGCCAAGTATTCAATTGTGACTATGAATACAACCATTAGGAATTAAGGAAGATAAGGCGAGACTACATCCGATAGCAAGATGCGTATAAGTTAACCTTGTACATGCTTACTTAATTAAGTATCCTCGTACTCTAACTGTGGACATCTAAGCCCTTCTCAATTTTGTATGTAAAAAGGGGTCAGTTAGTTAGTGCAAGAATAAGAAGTAGATATGATGGCACAATTAGTGAAAACTATACTAGTGTACAAGTAAAAAGTTAAACTTCCCAATGTACTAACTAGATGTGGCTATGGTCAAGTGAGTAAGCCTGAAGCTCTTAATATAACCAAGTCATATGAAACTAGAATGACTAATGGGATAGTATATGGATAATTGCCACAAATAACAACCAATACATAATTACTCGAACCCAATATGTGGGTTGGTGACGATAACACTTAATCACCTGAAAGGAGAACGGGAGAACCAATAAACTCTTGATAAACTCGAAAATCGATATGAAATTTGATGATCATTTACACTTGCATACTGAACTTAAATCATTAAGTATTATACTTTGTGAATGCGCGTAAAAATTTTGATAAAAGAAATGAGAATGTTGTTAGAGTATAACTATTGAGTAATCTTCTATAGTGAACAGTTAGAGTAGGTCAAAAACCTGGTTGGTGGGCTAATCAACTCTATCAGTTGAACAATAAGATGTATGAAGGGTGGAGTATAGCTAAATGCAAGGCTTACTTGTACGAATTAGGAATTTATGTATTAAAAGTGTAATCAATGGTTAGACGAAATACTGAACGATTGACATTGATAATATTTTGTGTGTAAATTGATTGTTACATATGAATGATACTGAAGTATGAATGTGATTAAGTGTAACATGAGGTATACAGTTATACATGCTCATACACATACACCTCTATCTGGATACGCAGTTGTTGATAATATGAATGAGAACTCAATTTACATGAATGAGATACGTAGGTCACTTTACTGTTGCCTTACAACTCATGTGTGATTGTATAACCAGTAAACCATGTACATCTTATTGATAATAGAATTACTAAACAGGAAGGTGAAATATAACTTATGTTTACATACACATATACAGTGAATTACATACATTCTCCAGTGATAGAAGTGATAAGCTGAGAATCAAACTATAATAAATGGTCAGATTGTTGTAATATGATGAAGTGATTGTTATCTGAGTGTATGTATGCACATGCAGTGAACCACATGAAGTTCTTCAGTAATAGAACTGATGAGCTGCAAAGCAAACCATAGTGTTTAATTGATATTCATATTGTTACTACACTGGTTGTTATCTGCATGTAAATATAAGCATGTTTTTCGCTTTCTTGCTCATTGGAGGAAGGGGCCGGGCGGGAGCCGGTAGGAGGGGGAAGACGGTGTTATTGCATTATATACGTACATATACATAGGAGGAAGGGGCCGGGCGGGAGCCGGTTGGAGGGGGAAGACGGTGTTATTGTTATATGATGTTTATTCATACACACATGTATATATATAGGAGAAAGAGGCCGGGCGGGAGCCGGTAGGAGGGGGAAGACAGTGTCATTATGTTATATATCTATATATAAGGAGGAAGGGGTCGGGTGGGAGCCGGCAGGACGGGGAAGGCGAAAATTTATTTCACTTCATATGTGGATTGCATATGCATATGAATAACTATAATCCGTCTCTCATTAATATGACATGTGAGTGTTGTGAAGTGTAATGTGATACTGCTATATGTGAAATACGATGAGATTACAAGATATAAAGTATGTTTTTGATGCATGTGTTATCTGAATGCATGCACTATATATAAAATGGTGGGTGTGTGATTGGCGCGTCCGTGCTTGATATCTGAAATACGTATGTGACACATACTATGAATACATAAGAAGAATTTGATAATAAACTGAAATCGCTGAGTTATTATTTTACAGAGCTTATAGACCTTGTAGCGTGCGGCATAGAGTACAGAGAAATGTCATAAGAAATCAAGGACCAAAAGAGTCGGACCATCCCCGAAGATTTTGGAGCCCAATTATTTCATCATATGTTATTGATTCTCTGTTTCTCTTATTCATCCAGATTTGCTCTATTACTCGAAACATCATGCTTATTATCGATTATATTCATCATTCTCTGATTTCTTCTATATCTCTTCATTGAGCTGTTGAGCTCACCCCCCACAGATTATTATGTTTTTAGGTCATGGTGAGGCGAAGACCCAATGCAAGATTTCAAGCGCCTTGTTGGAAATCCTGTTACATAAAGAAGTTATAGAGTTGTACTTTGTATGATTGTAAATTAGTTCTTGTTCTATATGTTCATTATCCTATTTGACGTGTACTTATAGCAAGTGTTAGTGTTGAATAGATGGATAATCTGAATCCATGAATTATATGAAGATATGAGTTTGGTTATAATTATGATGAGTTGGAGTTAAAGATGGTTTGGTATTATTATGTGGATGCCGAGAGGGGTGCTCTCGAGTACTTAATTATTGAGTTTTCATATAAGGAGGCCGTGTGAGCCGAATTATATTTATGATTGCGTGGGCGATTGTTGAGTTGGTTTATATGCTTGAATTGAGGATAAGTAGGCTGGTGTTGGCCGAAATTATTGTGATATGAAATGTATATTTGGACATTCAGTATTTACAAAGGAGGTGCTGCTAAAATTTTCAGGAATATTGGAGATGAGTATGATAATCTTTTAATCAATAGAGTTGTTTATGTAAATTGAGATCAATAGAAATCTGGGACCGTTACACTGCTCGTGGCAGAAACTCGTATGACGAGATGGTGGCAAGCTCTTTTAAATCCACTACAGAGTCAGCCAAGCCCTCCGCGAAGTAACCGGTGGAGAAGCAGAAAGCTTCGATTTTCCAAGGCTCTCCCAAAGGACAATGCGGAAGGATTCACAACACCTTACCGCTTTGACGTCCTGGCTCAATTGGTCAATATCCCGCCAGAGTCATGTTGGCCCAAAGTCCCATCACTCTAGTTTTGATGATGATCAACTCATGTAGTTATAGTACTAATGATCTTGTGATTAATTAGTCTCAGATTTATGATCAAGATCTTAGTTGGTGTTTAGCTTCAACAAAGGATTTAAAGTCAAGATTTGGAGCTAGCACGGTTTGATTCAAGAGCCTATACATCAAGACCACATCAAGAACTCAAGAAGAGTCTAGCTCTTTGGATCGAGTTTGGACCAAGTCAAGAAGATGAGAAGACTTCAAGTGAAGACCTTCAAGATCAAGACTTGTGTCTAGGTTTGTTTTTATTAAGATTTTGTTTTAGATTAAAATGTAAAGGATAGAATAGTTGGTGGATTGCTCAAGTATACCATACACACACACACTCTTGATTTAGATGTGCTTTCATAAAAGAATTTTTATTTTGGAAAAATACAAAAGAGTTTTTCTTTTTGAAAATACCGGTTTGGTTTTTGGAATTCAAAGTATATATGTTTTAACCAAAACCAGTTTAATGTTTTATTATCAAAAACATAGATATTTCATCATGTATGTGTAGTGGATCATTTCTATACACTCTATGCTTTAAAAGTGTTTAAAATATCTTGTTTTTGTATTTGGAGAAGTTTTGAAAAAATAAGTTTTGAAAACCAATTTGGAAAAATACAGATTTTGTTTTTAGCCAAAATTTTTAAGTTACAAAAATAGTTCAAAATGTTTGTAACATGTCTTGATTTACTCAAACATGTTTGTTTATCAAAGTATAATATTGAACCTATTTTTGTAGATTTTTCGTAAATTTATGGGATTTTATTTAAGCTAAAAAATCAACCTTTTAATCCCTATATAGAGTTCTGTCTGGCTTCTGCCGGTCGACCGGACCGGTCGACCGAGCTAGGAGTCGGTCGACCGAGTCGGTCGACCGACGTGCACAAACGTGCACGCCAGTTCTGACTGGAGGGCCGGTCGACCGAGCCGGTCGACCGCCAGAGAGCCTCTGCTCTCTGGAAAGCCCCGGTCGATCGGGCTGGTCGACCGGCAGAGAGTGTCTGCTCTCTGTTCCAGGCCACGGTCGACCGGGCCGGTCGACCGAGGCTCTAACGGTCAGATTTCTGACCGTTGGTGGTCGACCGGGCCGGTCGACCGACAGCAGTCAGAACTGCTGACTGGGCTGTAACGGCTAGTTTTTGAGAGCCCTATAAATTTGGTCTCTCTTGGGCTGTTTTAGCTAAGATTTTTGGAGAGTTTTAAAACTAGTTTTTCCTACTCTATTAAGAGATTTTCTCCATTAGTTTGAGAGCAAATATTTTCAATCAAAAAGGAAGTTTATCAAGAGTGTTTTCAAAGTGATTTCTTGTGTTTTCCTCCACACATTCCATCCTAGTTTTCTCACACAAATACTTGAGCTATCCATTACTATATCTACCTATAGGGATCTTTGTTGTGAGAGGATTTTAGGTGATCAAAGTATTGTGATCACCAAAGTTCTACTTTGTACTTTGAGGAGGCGGAGTTGCGGGTTCGCGGTGTTTCGAGTTCTTGTGTGAACTCTTTGTAGAGGTGCGGCCTCGGCGAGCTAGTGAGCTTGCAGTGTGTTCTTGCAGGAACAAAAGAGGGACTAGAGAGTCCAAAGAGCTTGTAGGTGTTGCGGCACCAAGTGATCTGGTGGGATCGTTTTCAGTGGAAATCTTTCATAGTGTTGAAGGCGGGGACGTAGAGCAAGTGTGCTCGAACCTCGAAATAAATCTCCTGTGTTTGCGATTGCCCTCTCTATCTCTTACTTGTCTATATATCTTGCATGCTAATATTGTCTTTATCATTATATGCTTGATATATTGGGTGCTTATTGTTATATGCTTGGGGATTGTTTGCTAACACTTGTATTCAACCAAGAGAGCCAACACGGCACCTCAACTCTTATTTAGAGGAATCTTGAGGACTTAGTCTAGAGCCCTTCATGGGGAATCCGGCTACACTCTTGTGTTATACTTGGTGTTTAGTTTAAGAAGTTTTAGTTTGCATTAATAAGTTTTTATTTCCGCATTAATTGTCCATGAGATTAGCTAGTCACCTATTCACCCCCCTCTAGGTGATTACAAGTCACCCTTTACGAGCTCCTGAGGCTATCACAGTCAACAAGAGAAGCTCTGAGGGAAGCCCTAGCTGATGCTGAGATCTTCATGGCTCAGATTTCGGCTAGATCACAGGAGAAAGATGGAGAGGATTGCCTCCATGCCTCCCAAAATGCTCCCTGCATCACCTTCACGACAGATGACATGCAGGTTAAGGAAAAACATGATCGGCCCCTGTACTTCACAGGGTATATTGGGTCATCTGAAGTAAGCCGCATTCAGGTAGATCCAGGATCCGCGTTGAGCATCATGCCTCGCCGGGTCATGCAGCACTTAGGAATCCCCACCCACCGATTGAGCGCCACCCAAACTATCATCTATGGTTTCAACGCCAATGGTACGCGCCTAATGGGGAAGATCAAGCTCAAATGTCAGATCGGGGACCTAAAGTCTGAAGTGACGTGCTATGTGATCGATGCCAACACTTACAATTTGCTGCTAGGACGACCGTGGATTCATCGTAATTCCATCGTCCCCTCCACTCTCCATCAAGTTATGAAGTACATTGACGGAAGTGGGAAAGTCCAAACGTTGATTGCCGAAAGTCATCCGTTCAAAGGGGTAGAGAACTATTTCACAGACTCCCTCCTGTACCAAGAGTCTCTGGAGACAAACGAGAATTCACAACCAGAGGAACCAGACTCTGGTAACGAAGCTGACACTGAGCCAGAGGTGGAAGAAAAGTGCATGTGGGAATTAAATTCACTTGTAACGAGCATTAATAAGCTCGATGTTAATAACACCGCCGACGACGTAGGCGAGTGGTATATTAATGAAGAGTTGAATTTGGCTTACTTTTCTGTATTTGCTTCTGATTCAATGCTATCAGACACTAGTACCAAGGTGGATAATGACCCCTAATCGGCAATGGATTCTCTGACGTCATTGCATGTATCAATGAAGTCATCCTTCGAAACGTATCAGGATGTCGGTGATGCGCAAGAATCAGTCTTCATGGCCCAGCAAGACGCAGAGGCCAAAAACCAATTCTTTTCGGAAGAATTAAGTCCGAGTTAATGTCTCACAAAGACTCAGAAAGCGAGAACGAATCTCCTCAGTTCTCTCATTATGAGCCAAGTGTACCAGAATGATGAAGAGGATGGGGAATGATCTAACAAACGGCCCTGGCTTGAACTTCGGCGAAGGAAGAAGAACACTACTTCGATCTTTCGTTCCGAATGGGAAGACGCCTGACTATTACCATCGAACTCGCAGGGGTTTGGGCTATGTGTCAACTCCTATTTCGTCAGCCGTTGAATCCGAAGAGTCATTATACCATAATCACTCGTCTGGCACGTCATCGTGGGAGTCGGGCGTTAGTGTGGGTAACCTCTTCAGAGAACTTTCAGTAAATATGGTGTCAACAAGCCACCTGAAAAACGGAGATGAAGAAACGATCCAGTCTGACACAGATCCTTAGATCAAACACCTAAACACTCTCTGGGATATTCGCTTCGAATAACGCGAACCACCCATGAAAGATAAGGTCACCCAGATTAATCTGGGAGATGAGGCTAATCCTAAGCCCATCTTTATAAGCGAAAGCTTATCATCCTCCGAGAAAGAAGATTTAATATCTCTTGTGCGAGAGTATATTGATGTTTTCGCTTGGAATTACGAGGACATGCCCGGGCTTGATCCTGAGTGGCTATGCATCGCCTTAACATTAATTCAGACGTAAAGCCAGTCAAACAGCAACAACGATGGTTTCGTCCAAAAATAATGGAAGCAATCCAGTCAGAAGTCAAGAAGCTTATAGACTCTGGCTTCATTAGGGAGGAGCAACATCCTGATTGGGTAGCCAATATCGTCTCCGTTACCAAGAAAAACGGAAAGATCTGAATTTGCATTGATTTTCGCGATCTAAATGTGGCTTGTCTCAAAGATGAATTTCCTCTCCCAATCACGGATGTCATGATTGACAATACGTGCGGGTTTGAACGAATGTCCTTCATGGATGGATTCTCAGGATACAATCAAATCAAATGTACCCTGATCATGAAAAGCATACTTCTTTCAGGACACCACTGGGGATATATTGCTATACTGTCATGCCCTTTGGACTGAAAAACGCTGGGGCAACATATCAGAGAGCTATGAATGCATTTTTCACGAACACATGCATAAAACAGTGGAATGCTACGTCGATGACATTGCAGTGAAAGCCGCGCCAAGGTCGACCACATAGCAGATCTGAAGACAGTCTTTGAAATCATGCGGGAACATCAGTTGAAGATGAACCCCACCAAATCTTTCCTAGGGATAGCCAACGGTAAATTCCTAGGGTTTGTGGTGAATCCAAAGGAATTCACTTAGACGTGAAAAAAGTCTGCGCTGTTCAGGAGATGCAACCTCCAAGAAATCTCAGGGAGCTTAGAGGATTGCAAGGGTGACTAGCATACATCCAGAGGTTTATCTCGAATCTCTTCGACGATGCCAACCCTTTACCAAATTGATGAAAAAGGTGTCTCATTCATTTGGGATGATGCTTGCCAACAAGCGTTCGAGGAAATCAAACGATACCTAACGCAACCACCTGTCGTTACAGCTCCGATTTCAGGAAAACCTTTCCTGCTATATGTCCAAGCGATGGATCATTTCTTAGGAGCTTTACTAGCCCAGAATAATGATCAGGGACATGAGCAGGCAATCTACTATCTGAGCAGAACTATGATCGGAGCCGAACATCGGTACAACCCGATCGAAAAAGAATGTTTGGCGTTGGTGTTCGCTGTCCAGAAAATGCGACACTATTTGGTGGGCCAGACTATAAATGTTATATCAAAAGTCAACCCTTTGAGGTTGCTCATGACGAGCCATCGTCACTAAATGGTCGACTGGCAAAATGGGCCATACTGCTATCCCAATATTGGATGCGTTTTCTACCACAAAAAGCCGTGAAGGGACAAGCGGTGACAGATTTCCTGGCTGAGCATCCAAATCCGAGAGCAACCGAACTTTAAGAAGATCTCCCAGACGAAGTCGCTGAAGTTTATCTGACTCAGATAACTTTTGAAAGACAAGTGTGGCAACTTTTCTTCGACGGTGCATCAAGAACAAGTCCGCAAGGGCATGTCATAGCAGGAGTGGGGGTAGTACTGGTCGCCTATAGAACTATGTGATTCCTCGAGCTTTCTCATTAACCGAGCCCTGTCCAACAATGTAGCGGAATACAATGCTCTCTTGATTGGAATGCAAATCGCCGATGAGATTGGCGTTAAAAATCTCGAAGCATACGGTGACTCTAAACTCATCATTAACCAAGTTCGCGGGGAGTACAAAGTCAGACATGAAGACTTAGTACCCTATTATAACGCAACTATCTCTATGGCCGAGAGGTTCAGAAACTTTTACATCGACCATGTGTCACGCCAGCAAAATGCGCATGCAGATGCACTGACATCTCTCGTTGCCTCATTAGCCCTTCCGCCTGGAGTAATAGAGAAAGTACTTGTCTACAGTCACGACCTGTATTGCCAAGAATTGCTTCTGAAGATCACCAAAAGCCGATAGGAGACTGTCAAGCCAAAGAAACTTTAGAGACTTCAACGGGTCCAGAACTCAAGGATTGGCGATTCCCGTACATCAACTATGCCTTGTACGACATCCTGCTTGATGATCCCAAAGAAGCGGCTGCCATTAGAAGGAAAGCCCCCAAATTCTACTATAATGCGATCACGCGAACACTGTATCGCCGATCGCATGACGGGATCCTCCGCTGTCTGTCGCAAAAGGAGGCACAGGAAGTACTCAAAGAAGCGTATACTGACATGTGCGGAGCTCATCAGCCTGGTCCGAAGCTTGGAGATCGACTCCGAAGACTGGGATATTATTGGCCTAAGATGATCCCTGATGCCATCACTTATGCCAAACGATACCACGCCTGCCAAGTCCATGGTGATTTCATTCATCAAGCACTAGGATATCTTCGCTCTACAACCTTTACTTGGCCATTTGAGATGTGGGGGATGGACGTAGTCGGCCCTATCAGCCCACCATCATCCAAAGGACATCAGTTCATCTTAGCTATAACCGATTACTTTCTAAATGGGCTGAAGCTATTCTTCTGAGGGAGGTAAAGGCATCTGATGTGATCAAATTTGTTAAACATCACGTCATCTACCGTTTTGGTGTGTCACGACGAATTGTCCATGACAATGGGCCCCAGTTCGTCAGTCAGGCATTTCAGAGGTTCTGTAATAAGTTAAGAATTCAGAGTGTGTCCTCAACGGCATACTACCCAGCCGCTAACGACCTCGCAGAAGCTTTCAACAAGACTATTGGAAAACTTCTCAAGAAATTCGTCTCGAAAAGCTAACGTGACTGGGACGACAGGTTAGGTGAATGCTTATGGGCCTATCGCACAACGGTCCGAACCCCAACGAAAGCTACACCATTCTCTTTGGTATATGGTAGTGAAGCTGTACTCCCGCTAGAAATTCAAATCCCATCTCTACGTGTCGCCTTGACGGCAGAGATGACGAATGAGGAGATGCATCGATTACGACTCCAAGAGCTGGAGGCTTTAGATGATAAACGCCTGCAAGCTCAACAACAAATCGAGCTCTATCAAGCTCGAATTACAAGAGCCTTCAACAAGAAAGTTAAGGAGCGAACTTTCAAGAAAGGTGACCTTGTCTTAGCTGTCAGAAGACCTATGGTAATGACACATAAGACAAAAGGAAAATTTCAGCCCAAATGGGAAGGACCATTTGAGTAGAGTTGGTCTACTCTAATAGAGCATATCGCCTCATAACCTCAGATGGTGATACACTTATGATGCCAATCAACGGCAAATTCTTGAAGAAATACTATCCTTGATAGCACTCTTCTCCTGATCAGGTTAATACTATACCTCTGATCGAAGCTCCAGATCCAAGATCAACGCCAAGGAAAGCTTTCTTCCTCTACTGGATCACATCACGGTCAATCAGCATCAAGCTAATCAAGCGCTGGTTACATCATGACGCATGATGCAAATATTGAAGAAGGAACAAAATGCAAAACTTCAGTTTTAGATTAGTTACTCTTTTACTGACATCTGACGCCTCCAATGGCTAAGGATAGAGGAAAATGTTGGCTTTCAAGTCCAACATAAGTCTTTGACAACTCATCATGCTGAGGGGAATAACATGGCTAGCCCAACTCAAACGGTAGTTAGTAAAGGTACACCAAATCCGTTGACAGCTGAGGGTTTGCTAAAAATCCTAATGGACTTGGTCCCATCCTCTCCTCCAAAATCTCTTACCAATTCTCACCTATAAAATGGTAGGGCCATAAAAATATCTGTATTCATCTTCCTAATGAAATGAACTGGGACTTGTCAAGTTAATATTAAACCTCTGACAAACCAGATTTTCCAATCCCTAATGGATTCAGTCAAGTTAATCATAAACCTCTGACAACAAAACTCATTAGTTAGAAATCATCGCTGTTAAGTTTAATACTATACCTCTAACGGCAAATTTCCCATGTCTCAGGAAATCAACGATTGTCACGTTAATATTAAACGTCTGATAGTATATGTTACTCTCCACGCAAAATCTCCTACCAATTCTCTTCCATAGAAGGGTAGGTCCACAAATGCAATCAAATACTCCCCAACGAGTGCAAACTTCACTTGTCTCTCCTCTATATGGAGTCTTAAGTCTTTAAATCCTTGTCAAGTTAACACTACACCTCTAACACCCCAAACTTCACTTGTTAATTCTCATTAATAGAATGACAAGTCCTCAAAATTGCTCAAATCGCAAATCAACTACTGTCAGGTTAACATCCACCTCTGACAAATTACTGTTAAGTTTAACACTAGACCTCTAATAGTGATTAAGTTACTGCCAAATTCAAAATTAAACCTCTGACAGTTACTTTTCCTCAGGCTTTCATATCGAGGCTGAGATGAGCGACGTTAAGTTTAACATCACACCTCTAGCGTCCAGTTCATTGCTAAGTTCAACAATACACCTATGGCAATGATTTTCCCTCGAACTTCCCTATCAAAGTCGAGATGACCAATACCAAGTTCAAAATTACACCTCTAGCATTACCTTCACTGTCAAGTTTAACATTACACCTATGACAGTGATGTTTTCAGTCTTCTCAAATGAAACTGAAATTCCCATTGAGTCAAGTTAATATCACACCTCTGACCCACATTCCTGTCAACTTAATATCACACCTCTGACAGTAATATTGAATTCCCGAAATGAAATTTTTTCAACTTTGACTTGTTAAGTTAATTATCACATTTCTAGCAAGTCAACAGTTTATACTTCTATGTGTCTGATTTTCAAAAAAAAAAGAATTTCAAGATATATAAGAAGACAAAAAAAAGTGTCACTTTTGTTAATATTCAAACATATGAAAGTGATACAAGACGCTCTCTTATACAATAAGACTGAGTGTTACAATAAAGGAGTACAAAGAAGTCCCTCTCTCTCTCAGCGAAAGGTTGCACTCACTCCTCATGACATCCACACCACTCCAAATATAAGATGTTTGGAAGAGCGCCGAAGAAAGATTCTTCTCTTCTTTCACTGAATCATGTCACAGTTGACCAGTGTTGAGACGATCGGATACTGATTACACCATGATGCATGATGTAAACATTGAAGAAGCTCATCTCTGACCAAGAACAATGGTGTTTCTCGAGGTCGAAATGCAGAAGAACGTTCTGATTCCACCCGACCAACTGGTGTGGGTTGTAATCCTTTGTTGATGAACATCTCCACCACCAGAAAGTCATCTAATAAGCAAGGGTTTTTCCTCGATGTCACTTCTGGCAGTAGGATTGGTGAAGGAAGGATCCGAGACCTTATAGGTGACGTCCTCTTTCCCGTGACCTGCAAGAGGACCATATCCACCACCATACCCACTGTGACCATGGTAAACCCGGTGCATTGCTGGTGCGTCATGTCCAATAAGGCCTTGATGGATGTCATCAACCGCGCGAATCCTCCTCGCCCATGAACATGAGTTTTGATTCCCTGAGTGGTCGCCAATCGAACAAGCTCGCTGGTCGAAATATTCTCTCAAGAGCCCAGCGAAGACGCAGAAGACTGACTGAAGCTGCCAGAACCTGCAAGAAGTAAGAAACCACAGAGTTAAAATTCTGTTAAGGCAGGAAGGTAAAAACTGAAGGCCAGACGCAATTGAAGCTGTGAACTTCAAACGCGGAGTTGACCAGTGCAGATCTGAACGCAGTCTAGTTTGAGACCCGCGTCCGAGATAAAAGACGCGAGGTAACCCAGACGCAGAGGTCGCCACACCCGCGTTTCAAAAACAGGGGTTGCCACATCTAAGTCCAGAGATCTCGAAAGAATTAAAAAATTTCAAGTCAAGAACCTCAAACGCGGTCTTTATGTACAAAGCTCGCGTCTCAAAATTCAAGTATAGAGTTTATCACGCTCGCATCAAAGGATTCGTGAGTTAGAGTTCAAAGTCAATGAGCTCGCGCATCATCAAGAAGGCTAAAAGACGCGACTTCCGAACACGGGCGCATCCATCAGATTTCAAGAGAAGTTCAAGAGATCGAATTTCTTCAATGGACAGGAAAACAAAACTCGATGGGACTGAGTATTTCATGGTGACAACTGGTTCCTACCCGGAGAAGAATTCTCTAAAAGTTGAACTTTATGCATCAAGGCGCGGCCGGTAAAATCACTTAAGGTGATGCTTTTTGATCTTGAAATCGCTTGACAGTGATAATCTTTGAAAAGATTAAAGGAAAACATGGAAGCTTTGAGTTCTTGCTGTTCATTAGAACATATCCACTTAAAGGGAAGAAGGACAAATCAAGACGAAGACCCTCAGAGCGCATGCTCTCAAAGGGAAACAGCCTTGATAATGGGCTGTTAAGGGGATGAGTCCTATTTATAGGCAAGCCATAAGGCTTACACTTAATGGCATAAAAATCAAAGCCATCAGCCTTAATTCCTGCACGAACATTAAAGTTAAATGAAGAACTGATGCGTGGATTGTCACTTCGGGAAACATCGAAAAACACAAGTCCCCAATCGTCAACGCCGACTTGGCATTTAAAGATCTAACAAGATCTTTAAGGCGGGCTGCATGTGACGCTTAGGAGGCTGCGTCAGGCGCAGACTCAGAGGTCCACGTCCTTTCATAAACCGAGGGCTGCGTTCCTTTCAATCCTATTGAAGAAGCCACAACCGCGTCTCCTGAAGTGGTTCAGAGCCGCGTCTCCTCAGCAAGATGGAACCACCCTCCATGACTATTCAGACTCGTACTTCAAAGTTTGTGCCTTCTCAAGGGACCTGAACCCGCGTCTCTATTGAGTCAGAGTCGCGTCCCCATCAAGCAGCTGAGACCCGCGCGTTAGTCCTGAGGAGCCCAAAATCGCGTCTCCACTGCGTCCTGAAGTCTGCGTCTGAACTCCCACACTTAGAAATATTCTGAGCATTGAGTCCAAAACGTAAGGCTCAACGAGGCCCGCGTTCAACAAACAGATACAGACTCAAGTTGATGAAGCAAAGACGCAGAGGTCGTCAAACCCGCGTCTTACCTACCAATTCAAGAGCCGCGTCTGAAAATTAAACACGGGCATGAGCCTCGCGTTGGCGGTTCACATTCAAAAGAGACTTAAGAGTTAAGAGAACTCTTTAAGCCCCTTCAATGGCGAAAACCAAATCAGATGGTTTTACTACCTGAAATAGGGGCCTCCTGCGTGGAAGAAACGCCCATCTGAGTCTCAGGAGCAGCAGTGCTCGAGGACGAAGCAACATGCTTAGCTTTTGGTGCCATTGCAATCGTGAAACCAATGTCACAGACAGTGAAAATGGAAAAAGCTTCAAGATTTTCTTAGCCCTAGATATAATGCTCATCGAAGAAGAAGAATAAGAGCCTAATGATAACTCTTAAAAGATTGTTGTCTTGTATAGGCACAGTGATCCGCAGAGATACGCGGCGCATGGCTCGAGCCCTAATCCCCGCCCGATGCGTGGCGTGCGTCTTAAATAAGACGTGAATTTCGCGCGTCAAACGAAAGATGTCCCCTCAACTCCGCCGGACATGTGGCAACGCGCCCAAAACACAGACTCGCGTTTAACAAAAATCGCACCCCTCCAAAGGTCAAGCTTCTTCAGCAAGACCAAAGCCGCGCCTAGTCAACAGAGTGAGAGCTGCGTCTTTACTTCAAAGATCGCGTCCCTCCAGAGGCCGCGTTTCTTCAGCAAATTAATAGATGCATCCCCACTCCGAGTGAGGATTACGTCTCTAAAGCAACATGACCCCTGCGTCTACAAAACTTGCATTCAGTCTATGCTTTTGCAAATCAGTTCAACAGTACACTGGCACAAGCAGACGACTGTTTACCCCTGGTTCAATAGTATGCCAACAAACAGCTCAGAGCACTGAGGAGGTCTGGACTGCGTATCTAGACACTCACCACATCATCTCCGGTGGCTTCAAAGGGTTTTACAGTGCACTCACGAAGACCATACTCCAGACAAGATCAAGCTCAGCGTATCTCAAATGATTGTCAGTCCAATCATGAGAAGTATGAATTCAACCAGAGTCCAAGTATTTTGAAATTCGTCCCAGTCAACCGCGGAATATCGAAAAATTTGGAGGGGGTTCTGTAGGCTGTCTAAAATCACTGAAGACAAGTGTCAAAAAGCAGGATCCAAACCCCAGACGCAATGCTAATCATCGCCACCAGCGCAACACCAAGACGCGAGGGCTGAAACCCGCGTCTCAACATCACTGCAAGGACCAAGACGCAAGGGTTGAAACCCGCGTCTCAGCGTTATTGCAGTACCAAGACGCAGAGTCCAAAGCCCGTGTCTCACGTGAAGCTTGACGTAGAATTAGAAGCTAGCGTTTCTCAAGCATCACCTCAATGGCAAAACGCGAGGCCCAAAGCCCGCGTCTCGGTTATAACTGTCCTCATTACTGGTTCAATTACTGCCCACGTAATGAGGGAGTTAACCCTCATTATGGAGTGTTTTTAGGGGACACGTTTACCCCCTAAAACCTCTTTAAATAGCCTAGTTTACTATGGAAGAGGGGTCAAAAATTCTTGGTAACAAGAACTTCGGTTGTAAGCCGTAGAAGCACAAAGATCTCCAGCTGAAAAGAAAAAGAGAGTTCAACTCTTCTAACACTTGCTGAGTTCAAGTTTATTTTTACCTACAGTCTCTTTGAGATTCTTGGTGGATAGGAGCTGTGTTACTTCGTCCACTATCCAAAGAGAGGATTCCCAAAAGGTCCTGACGTTCACCCGGTCAACGGAAAATAAGATTCACTTTCCATCACCACATCAAAAATCCGGCATTAAATAAATGAGAGATTTGAGCTTGAATATTTCCCCTCTTGTGAAAGGATTATTGATCCGCTGTAATTTTCTTTACAATCAATTAAAGAATTTACTCCTCGAACCTAATTTTCCCACCAAACAACTATGCTCTATGGTAGAGATACACTCTCTCTAAAAGATGTCAAATCAGCCTTACATTCTATGGAGTTAAGACAAAAAGTTCAGTTGTAGGAAGTGAGGATCAAGCTGAATGCTTGTTTGTCTGTGGTCGTACAGAGAAGGGTCGAGAAAAATCTCGAGGAAAATCTAGATCTAAATCTAGGTTAAGAAAAAAACGTTGAGTGTCACTATTGTCATAAGTTTGGACACTATAAAAAGATTGTTTTAAGCTCAAAGAAAAAAAAGAAAATGTAAGGAGGAATCTCAAGATGAGAAAATCTTCGGTTATTAGTGTTGCAGAAGAAGCCTCCACATCACATGAGGTTCTTTCAGTTACCGTCCTTGATGCCCGTTCACGAGATGAGTGGTTTCTTAATTCAGATTGTTCTTATCACATATGTCCCCACGGGGACTGGTTTGTAACTACCAGCCAATTGATGGTGGTAATGTCTTAATGGGAAATAACATGCCCTGCACGACAGTTGGTATTGGGTCAATCAAGATTAGAATACATGACGATATTGTTAGAACGTTGAGTAATATTCGGCATGTGTCAAATTTGAAGAAAAATTTAATTTCTTTGGGCACCCTTGACTCCAACGGCTATATGTTTTCAGCTAAAGTGGAGTTTGAGAGTTAGCAAAGGCTCTCTTGTTGTGATGAAAGGAAGAAGGTGGATACCTTTTATATCCTTCAAGGTAGCACGGTAACAGGTGATGCCATTGTGTCAATGTCAGAAGACCCAGACTTAGATACCACTCGTTTGTGGCATATGCGGTTAGGGCATATGAGTGAGAGAGGACTACATGTGTTGAGAAAGCAAGGTTTGGTTTGTGGCCAGAAAATAGGAAAGTTTGACTTTTGTAAACATTGTGTTTTTGGTAAGCAACATAGAGTTTCTTTTGGTACAGGTGTTCACAGGACTAAAAGTACCTTAGACTACATCCATTCAGATGTTTGGGTCCCTCTCAGGTTCCATCGAAAGGTGGAGCTAGTTATCTTCTGACTTTAATTGATGATTATTCCAGAAAAATTTGGGTGTATCCTCTCAAGCATAAGAGCGATGTGTTTGCTACCTTCAAGCAGTGGAGATTATGATCGAAAAGCAAACAGAAAGAAGGTGAAGCGCCTCAGGACCGACAATGGAATAGAGTTCTGTTCTATAGAGTTTGAACAATTTTGCAAAATGAAGAAATTGTTCTGCATCATACAGTTCGGTACACACCACAAAGAATGGAGTTGCAGAAAGGATGAACATGACACTGTTGGAGAGAGCTCGATGTATGCTCTCTAATGTTGGTTTGTCAAAATGCTTTGGGCTGAGGCAGTAAATACAACTTTCTATTTGATAAATCGGTCTTCCTCTACAGCTATTGATTTTAAGACTCCTGAAGAGATATGGTCTGGTACCCCTGCTAATTACTCTCATTTACGAGTATTTGGTTGCCCTGCTTATTTTCATGTAAATGATGGTAAGCTTGAATCTAGGACAAAGAAAGCTATATTTCTTGGTTATGCTATGGGGTGAAGGGGTATAGGTTGTGGTGTCCTAATCCTAAGTCACCTAAATTTGTTAGTAGTAAGGATATTACTTTTGATGAAAATTACATGCTTCAACCGAGAAAGAAGCCTGTTGTTGATATTACAGGTTCAGGGGAGGATGCAAGCAAGCAGGTGGAGCTTGAGAGTAAAGTTATAGAAGGAGTGCAGGAGAGCACTCACGTTGAACCAATCAATGATGCTCAAGGTTCAACTTCAGGTGATGATACACTGCAAGAACAACAGTACAATATTGCTACCAGGAGAAAGAAGGCAGATCCGTCCACCTAAACGATATGCTTATGCAGATATGGTCGCTTATGCTCTAAGTGTGACAGAATCTATTGTGATTCTAGAGCCTTCCTCTACAATGAGGCTATCAGTTCTGATGAGCTGCAGAATGGACTATTACTATGACTGAAGAGATGAAATCTCTTCACAAGAACCAACATGGGAGTTAGTGAAGCCGCGTGGGACAGAAAATTATTGGTTGCAAATGAGTCTTTAAGAAGAAAGAAGAATTCCTGATGCTAAGTCTGTAAGATACAACACGCTAGTAGCTAAAGGCTACAGTCAAACAAAGGGTCTCGACTTCAATGAAGTATTCTCACTAGTTATTAAGCACACCTCCATTCGCGTGTTGCCAGTCATGGTTGCTTGGTTCGATCTAGAGCTCGAGCAACTTGATATGAAAACAACCTTTCTTCCTGGCGATCTTGAAGAGCAAATCTTTATGCATCAACTAGAAGGATTCGTTATTGAAGGCAAAGAAGACCATGTGTGCAGGTTAAAGAAATCTCTTTATGATTTGAAGCAATCACCTAGGCAATAGTATTTGAGGTTTGATACTTTTCATGATTGAGCATTGTTACTCTAGGAGTAAATATGATAGTTGTGTTTATCATCGAAAACTTCATGATGGTTCTTTTGTATATTTGCTTTTCTATATTGATGACATGTTGATTGCAGCTAAAGACAGGTCTGAAGTTGATAAGTTTAAAGCTCAACTCAAAATAGTTTGAGATGAAAGATTTAGGAGCAGCGAAGAAGATTTTGGAGCGAAAATTCCATGAACAGGCAAGAAGGAAAATTATTCCTATCTCAGAAGAGATACATCGAGAAGGTGTTGGAGAAATTTGGCATGCTTGATGCTAAACCTGTGAAAACTCCACTTGCTGCTCATTTTCGACTTTCAGTAGATTTATCTCCTCAAACTGATGAAGAGGAGAAGTACATGTCTCATGTTCCTATGCCAGTGCCGTTGGAAGCATTATGTATGCTATGGTGTGCACTCGTTCGGATATTTCACATGTAGTCAGTGTCGTAAGTCGATATATGGACACGCCAGGAAAAGGCCATTGGCAGGCAGTGAAATGAATTTTGCGATATTTAAAGAATCTACTAATATTGGTCAGTGTTTTGACAGGGAACTAATTTGATTGTAAAATTGCTGGATATTCGGATTCAGATTTTGCGGGCAATTTGGATAGAAGAAGATCTCTGACAGGTTTATGCTTTCACTCTTCAGGTAGTGCCATTAGTTTGAAAGGCGACTTTACAGTTGACAGTTACTTTGTCTACTACGGTGGGAGAGTATATGGCAGTTACAGAGGCAGTGAAGGAAGCTATTTGGTTAAGAGACTGGGTTGAAATCTCGGCTTACACCAGGAGTAACTGTGGTGTTTTTGTGACAGACAGAGTACTATAATCTTGACGAAGCACCAGATGTATCATGAGAGAACCAAACACATTGATGTCAAGTATCACTTTATTCAAGAAATTGAAGTCATCAAAGTTAAGTAAATTGATACTGCAGAAAATCCAGCAGATATGATGACAAAGCCCGTACCTTCGCGCAAGTTCGAGTACGTCTCGAATTGCTTGGTGTTCAAAGTGGTGAAGGTTGAGCCTGTCGAGGTTAGAGAAGAAAGTAGAATCCAAAGAACGCTTGATCCAGTTCAAGTTAAGGTGAGAGATTTGTTATTCATTTAATATAAGGTTGAGATTTGTTGATATGTCTTTAATGAATAAACCAAACCATAATCTTAGACCTTTTCTCAAAATCATTAGCAACCTTATGAAGATTTTAGCCACCCTATGAAATCTCTAACCACCCTAAAAGTCATCAATAGCCACCCTATGAAGATCATAGCCGCATTATGAAGATTTTAGCCATCCTATGAAGATCATAGCCGTCTATGAAGATTTTAGCCACCCTATAATTTTGATATATGTGTGGGGTGAAGTGATGAAGGGGTTTAGAAGTTTTGCCTATAAATATGCATCACATTGCATGAGATTTGAAGGTAAGAAGTGAGAAGAAAGAGTTGCTAAATATTGTATTGTTCTCTCCTTTCTCTTACCATTTATCTTCCTTTTGTTAGCTCTAATGAGTTTTGGTTTCATTGGGCTTGTGTGAGTGAGATTTGAGTGTAATCTTTTGTATTCTTCCCTTTTGATTAGTAGATTCCTCTTACTGTCTTCTCCCGTGGACGTAGTCACATTGATCGAATCACGTTAAATACCGGTGTGCTGTCTTCTTTGTTACTGTTAGCTTATATTGTTATCTGTCTCTCTTATACTTGTCATCTCTTACATTAGAAGCTCACTGTTACAACATTTGTACTATATGATATTTTTTTTACCCTTCAGAATCATAGTTTTTTATGCTTTTGTTTACCATGGTAATTTTTCCAAATCATAATCTGTTACTCTTGTTTATGCATGCTTTACCCTTGCCAGACATGATCTGTTATTTTTACACTTTGCTCATAGGAGAGAACGCGTAAATTTTTCATACCCAAATGTGTCCTGCAGCGTGTTAGGGAGCTTTCAGTCATTCATCCATACCCAACGAGCAGAAGTCGAAACCTTCTTCTTCTACTGCCCCTTCTCTGTTACCAATGGAAAGTGTAAACTTTAAGGGCGGGCAGTACCGAAATGGGCTTTGAATAGTTCCAGCAAGGTTTTGAAGCTACTAGTTTCTGTTCTACAGGTTTCTATGCACCGCCATCCAGTGCAAGGATCGGTAAATGAAGTTCTAAATAGTTTTTCGGCTTTTTGAAGTTAAACATTAACTTCTTAAAGTGTACAGTATTTTCAGCAAAACTGAAGTCGGAAAGCAACCAGGGTTACAAAATCAGCGAGGAAAACTACTATCCTTTCACTTTGCACTTTCCTGGTGCTGCTTTTATTGAAAGATGTTGTAGTTTTGGTGAATATGTGGATGAAGATTACGTATTCTGGATCGCTTTTGATCGCTTCCAATTGCTTACCTTGACGTGTTGCATGGTGGAGAGATTTGATTAAGTGATGTAAACAGTGTCTGACTCTGTACTTAAAAGCAGCAGTGGGAGGTTTCTGTAGGAAGAGAGAAGGTAGTCGACGACGACAAGGTAGCCAAGACGAAGAAGAAAATGATCGACAGCAGCATTACCGTCGACCGGCCGTCGACCGTGTGCACCAACGTGCACATGCAATAGCGGTCGACCGCGCCTTCGACCGCAGAAGAAGAACGGTCGACCGCCTGGTCGACCGACTGACATGGACTTTGCTCTTGGGTTGGAGTGGTCGACCGGAGCGGTCGACTGGCTGGTCGACCGACAGACAGATCCTTCCAAGATTCGGATTTCTATTCTGAATTGGAAACGAGTCCAATTAAGGTTTCCAATTCTTCTAGGTCTCCTTGTATAAATAGAGGGGCAGAGTCCCCTTCATATGTAAATGATATTGTATTGATTATTAAATCAATAAAGAACTCTCTCTTCGTGCCCCGAGGACGTAGGCAATTTACCGAACCTCATTAATCTTGTGTTCGATTTTTCTTCCTATTGTTTTCTTGTTCTTGCTGTTGGGTAGTAGTGGCTTAAGGGTTCCTCAAGAGATTATTGATCTGTGCACATAATTGGTATCAGAGCATCCAGATTCGTCGTGGGATCATCTAGTGATTCCAAGGCATCAGTTGATGTTTGGCGGAATCGTGTGTCGATCTCGGATCAGTGTTGAGAGACTGTTTTTGGGATCGTGTGTCATCTCAAAAACAGCGTGTAGATTGCTCGAGGAATCAATTCGAAGGAGTAGATAATTTTGGAAACTCTACTAGGGTTTCGCGTGAAGGTAAAGATCCTATCTTTATCAAATTTCTTTTATCTAACTCCGTTTTTATTTCACATGCTTTGAGGATCTAGTCAAGAAGATGGCTGGAGAAGGTACATCGATGGAGAAATTCATGACTCCACATTCGCTGAGGATTGCCGTGGTGAAATTCAATAGCACGAACAACTTTGGTATGTGGAGATGCGAGGTAATAGATGCACTGACGGCATCAAATTTCGAAGACACTCTACGATTGGAGAAGAAGCGAAACTCAACCACTGAGAAGATTGAGATAAGATGAACCGAACATCGTGTGACTTAATCAGGTCTTGTTTGACACAAGACATCAAGTATCATGTGTTACACGAAACATCTGCGAGGCAGTTGTGGGACATCCTAGAGAAAATGTATCTGATTAAAGTAATGAATCCAGACTGCAGCTGAAGAGTAAGCTTTATGGTTTTCAAGATGAAAAGGATGCTCCGTCAATGAACACTTGAATCGCTACACAAAGCTTCTTACAGATTTAGTTTATGTGGATGTAGAGATCGATGAAGAAGATAAAGCAGTAATTCTCTTGAACTCTCTTCCTGTATAGGAGTATGAGACCTTTACTTAACGTTGATCATGGTAGAAAATCCCTTAACTATAATAAAGTGTCGGCTGCTCTTGCTAATTATGATACGAGGAGGCAAGATAAACTGTCTTCTCAGGCGAGCACATCAGCAGAGGCATTGGCGGTAAGAGGCAAGGTTCATACAGGAAGGATAAAGATGAACGTGAGAGATCGAAGTCCAAACCAGGTTTTAGAGATCTGAAGAAAACCAGTGTGCCTTCTGCAAAAAATTTGGGCACTGTAAAGTTGATTGTCCAAAGGCAAAGGGAAGAAGAAGAGTCAAAACTGAGGTAAACCTTGCACGGGTGGTCAGTACTCAAGCAGTACCTCACAGGCAGGTGGATCAGACTCGACTCATCGGTATTCTCTTTCTCTATCACTACTCCTATCATTAGCTACTCAGGAATACTGAGTGGATATTGATACTGGTCTACATACCAATACCATGTGCCCGAATAGGGATTGGTTTTCTACCTTTGAGAAGCTAGATGGATGTTCAGTTGTTATGGGCGATGATCATCCATGTACCATGGAAGGTGTAGGAATATCTAGATCAAATGTTGATGAGATGATACGAGAACTGAAGGAAGTGAGGTATGTACCTCAACTTAAGAGAAATCTATCTCTGTTGGAGCTTTGGAGACATTGGGTCTTGTGGTATCAATAAAGGATGGAGTCCTCAAGATGACTAAAGGCTCAATGGTGATTTTGAAGGCCGTTCCACCAGAACAATCTTACTACTTGAAGGGTAGTACTGTACAGGGCAAGTGCTACTTCTACTGATTCAGATGATGACTCAACCGGCTATGGCATATGAGGCTGGGACACACAGTGAAAAGTCTTTGCAAGCTCTTGCAAGATAGGATATTGAAAGATGCCGGAACCTGCAAGCTTTCCAAGGTGAACATTGCGTCATCGAAAAAAAAGAAGACGGTGAAATTCGGCACAACAATTCATTGCACCAGGGATTCTGGATTATGTTCACATCGATGTTTGGGGACCTACCAAGACTGAGGTAATCACTACTTTGTGACTTTCATTGATGATTATTCTAGGCGATGTTGGGTATATACCATGAAGCACAAAGGGGAAGTCCTAGAATTATTTGTGGAGTGGAAAAGAATTTGGAGAGAAGTACGGGAAGGAAATTAAGGTCTTCCGTTCAGATATAATAGAGGAGAATATAGGTCTGATCCTTTCCTTAAGCTATGTCGTGATGAGAGGCATAGAAAGGCACTTCATAGTGAGGGAAACCCGCAACAGAACGGGGTAGCAGAAAGGATGAACAAGACCTTGCTAGAGAGGTCCGTTGTATGTTATCTAATGCCGATTTATCGAAGAATTTTTGGGCTGAGGCTTTGGCATATGCTTGCTATCTTGTCAACAGGTTGGCCTTCGTCTGTGATTGGAGGGAAACTCCTCTAGAGGTTTGGTCTGAAAAATTGCTCCTGATTATGATTTGCTAAGGTATTTGGTTGTTCGCCTACTATCATGTTAAAGAAGATAAGTTAGACCAAGAGCAAAGAAGGGATTGTTTCGTATGATTCAAGAAAGGAATAAAGGATACAAAATCTGGATCCTAAGGACATGAATTTTTTTCAGCAGAGAGTCATATTTGATGAGGCTTCAATGTTGAAGTCTAAAATCTCTCGCAGGTGAAGATTGTCAAGACCAAAGAAGTATCGCAGCAGGTGGAGAATGATGCTAATCCACCATCTCTAGAAAGTTCAGTATCTTTGAGGATCATACCTAAGGTGACAAAGGTAATGATCAAGTAGCTGAGATAGATGTGATGATGATGAGATCAAGAACAGATCATGGGTGATGTTCTTGAATCCAGTGCAGTTTGGAGACCAAGAAGGATCACGCGTAAGCCAAGTTGGCTCACTACAGATATGATTGCTGCCTATGCTCTTCCAGTCGTTGAAGAGGCAATCCGTCTACATACAGGGAGCTGAAATCAGTTCATAGTTAAAGATGTGAAAAGATGTCATGAAAAGAGATGAATTCTCTATACAAAAATGACACTTGAGAATTCACACAGTTGCCCAAAGGAAAAAGGCAATTGGCTGTAAGTGGGTGTACGCAAAGAAGCAGGATCTCTAAAGGAAGATATGGTGCGCTACAAAGCCAGATTGGTAGTAAAAGGCTACGTACAAAGAGAAAGATTGACTACAACAAGGTATTTTTCTCCTGTTGTAAAGCATTCTTCAATTCGCATCTTATTAGCTCTGGTAGCACATACGAGTTGGACCTTGATCAACTCGATGTAAAGACCGCTTTTCTCCATGCGATCTGGATGAAGAGATTTATATGTCTCAGCCGATAGGGTTCAAAACTGCAGGAAAATAAAATATGGTGTGCAAGCTGAAAAAATCATTGTATGGGTTAAAACAATCTCCTAACAATGGTATAAGCGATTCGACAGCTTCATCAGAGGAAAAAGATACACACGTAGCCATTATGACCCATGTGTGTATTACAACAAGCTACCTACATGAGAGTATATCTATCTACTATTATATGTAGATGATATGCTTATTGCTTCAAAAACTAGATCCGTAATTGATGCACTGAAAAGGACTTATCTTCTGAGTTTGAGATGAAAGATCTTGGTGAAGCAATGAAGGTGCTAGGTATGGAAATTGAAACGGACCGAAGGAGTGGTAAGGTGAGCTTGACACAAAATGGGTATTTGCAAAAG